>CM042163.1:39646599-39656599 GCA_023376005.1 Doryteuthis pealeii
GTGTTATATATATATATATATTATAATAATGGTACACAGTAATGACCTACTCGAGTTTCACCATAAGGATCTTCAAGGTTAAATCTTTCTTATTATATTTTTCTGAGTAGCGTGTCCTTTTTCCCTTTCTTTGTAATAAAAACGGAATTATCCATTATTTAGCTGAATGGATGACACTCATTTGGACAGTCTTATTTTTAACCGATTAACAGATTAGTGTCATCGCTTCCACACGCTTACCCACTCTCTATCTTTCCCCTGCTCTCTTTCTTTATTTATTTCTTATATTTTTTTTCTGTGTAGCGTGTCATTTTCCTTCCCTTTCTTCCTTTATAATAAAAACAGAATGGTCCAATATTTAGCTGAGGTGACGACACTCATTTGGACGGTCTTATCTTTTAACCAGAGGGTGTTGCAAGATGATAACAGCCATACTTTTTAGGAACCCAAGTATTAATGTATAAATGTTATGGTGAAAGTGTGGATAATTTTTTTACTCTCCCTCGTATGTTACTTATTTTGGTATTGATTATTTTTAATTTTGTAACGGGCATTTTTTTAATTTGAATATTTTTTTTATTTCTTTTTAGATTATATCAGCCAGCATCTCGCCGACCAGTGGCGTTTTCACCCAGTGCCGATATGGGCTTGACTGATATTGAAATGGCCCATGCATATGAATTTGATGATCCTTACTATGATGATGATCGGGCTTACGATATGGAATGTGAGGTAAGTAACACCTTTGTTTTGCACATACGGTGATCGTATTCCAGAAGACTCACAGGATTTTATGCAAAGATGATGATAAAATGGAAAAACAAAAGGAGATATCTACCAAAAGGATATAAAAAATTACACGGAGCTTAAAAAAAACTTGGATATCATTTGAAATGTAGAGGGATTTTCAGAAAAATTGATATCATTCTGTCAGCTTTTAACTTGACCAATTCTAATTAATATTATCTTAAATTTTAACATCATGTGTATTACCAACTTCTGTTAATTTGTTTTTCTTCAGGTATAGAAATGCTATTCACTGGAAGAGAAAAGGTGTCTAAAGATTAAATGTCGAATTTGTTTCTACCAGGGCAGTGGAGTTGGAGTCTGAAACAATTAAGGGCTCACTGGAGTCAGTCTGTAAAACTATACTAATTCAGTTGAATTTACACTTTATATGGCCCTAGTTTATTCAGCAAAGTTATACAGTACACATTCCTTATAAATCATCCCATCTATGGGTTAAATAGATACAAAATTGAGTATAAAAAAATGTATTTGAAAAAAAAAAAAAAAAAAATTGAATATCAAACAAGAATAAATAAAACAATATCCTTGGCATAAAATAACCCAAGAAAGGTTGACATGCTATAAAATCTAACACCTTTGTTTTGCACATACGGTGATTGTATTCCCTTGGAATAGTTCAGGTCAGACTCGCTTCAGGATTTTATGCAAAGATGATAAAATGGAAAAACAAAAAGGGATATCTACCAAAAGGATATAAAAAAATACAAGGAGTTTAAAAAAAACTTGGATATCATTTGAAATGTAGAGTGATTTTCAGAAAAATTAATTCTCTTCCAACTATGGGTGGCTAGGATAGCTAAAACGAAAAATGCTAATTTGATTGAATTTGAACTCTTGAATGCCTTTACCTGTCTTGGTTGACGATGACTTTGATATTGAATTTAAATTTGATAATTACAAAAATGTTTTACACAACTTTGATAAACAATTTGAAAACTACAAAATAAAACATATTAAAATACCCTTGTATTCCCCTTGGGTAGGAGTTATAAAATCATGTCTCTATAAAACTATTGGTCGTTCCAAAATAGAATATTTTGAACTACTAACCCTACTCTCTGACATACAAAATGCTATTAATACTAGGCCCCTTACATATAGATGTTCATCTGACAGTGATCTACAAGTAATAACCCTAATTGTTTTTTGCGCCCTAATGTTAACAGCGAACTCATTCTAAAACCTAAGGTTCAAAACATTTGGGAGACCGGTCCGCCTTCAAGAGATTTATTGTTAAAAAGCATTGAAATTCGTGACGAGATGTTGGTTAAATTTCGAGAAATGTGGTACGAACAATATTTTCTCAGTTTAAGAGAAAATTGCTAAGCTTTTAACTTGACCAATTCTAATTAATATTATCTTAAATTTTAACATCATGTGTATTACCTACGTAAAATTCTGTTAATTTGTTTTTCTTCAGATATAGAAATGCTATTCACTGGAAGAGAAAAGGTGTCTAAAGATTAAATGTCAAATTTGTTTCTACCAGGGCAGTGGAGTTGGAGTCTGAAACAATTAAGGGCTCACTGGAGTCAGTCTGTAAAACTATACTAAAAGTAAAGTCGTCAGGGCAGCCTAATGTCGGTATCAGCCATGCAGCGAGGGAGTCTATCTCCTTTTCACTAGCGCTAGACCAAGGAGATTATTTTAGCATCTGAGGTGGAGCGCCACACCTACCGTCAGCTCCTTACTTTAACGCACAGATCCCTGTGCTACTCATACGCTGAGTTGGCGAGGGTGGGTATCGAACTAAGAATCTTGTGATTTCTAGCCTAACGCTCTACTGACTGAGCTAAGACACTTTATATGGCCCTAGTTTAGTCAATAAAGTTATACAGTACACATTCCTTATAAATCATCCCATCTATGGGTTAAATAGATACAAAAATGAGTATTAAAAATGTATTTGAAAAAACCAAAAAAAAAACAAGAATTAAATATCAAACAAGAATTAATAAAACAATGTCCTTGGCATAAAATAACCCAAGAAAGGTTGACATGCTATAAAATCTAACCAACCAAACTTATACATCCCGGTTTTATATTTATTTGTAGACCATAATCACTTAATTAAATACTGAGGAATCAGAGTCGGAGGTACCAAAAATAGAGGAGTCAGAGAATTTGTGTTCTGACTCAACAGCTCTGGTTTCTCTATATGCAGTTAAAATTTGAATTCCTTTGGATAAGAATTTGTCAAGTTATTAGATTACAAAATTATATCAATCTTTCTGATATACTCAGTATATGCAAAGAGATATTCTTAAAAAAAAATCCATCTAATATAATTTATCATGGTGAAAAAAGAAGAAAAATTTGCATTTTTTGTTGGTTCTGTCTCTATAGCCCTGGTTTTTATACATGTTAAAATTTGAGTTCATTTGAAGAAGAACTGGTCAAGTTATTAAATTAAAAAGTTATATCAATTTTTCTGATACACCCAGTATATGCAAAGAAATATTTTTTAAAAAATCTATTTACAAAAATTATCATGTTGAACTGAAAAAAAAAAAAAAATTTCATTTTTTATTTGTGTTTATAAAGACATTTTGATCAATGTTTATTGCAAAGGTGACAAGCTCTAAAAAATGTATTTTTAAAAATCGATGGACAAAGTTTGTCATATTTATCTGATTTTAAAAATATTGCTCCATTTTTTTTTTTTTTTTACTGCGTTCATGAATATAATCTATGATAAATATTGTTACAAGTTTTTTTTTTTATTTCAAGTGGTCGATTGGTTGAGAACTGACATATTTGGACTGAGAGAGAATATAGTGGTGGAGTTACCTATCAGTAAGCGGGAAAATATGATTTGTGAGATTTATATACAGATTGACAATATATGAAATATGTACGGGGTTTAGCAGAATGATCTCTTTCTTTAGATGTACTAGATGCAGTTTAAAAGCATGATTTGAAATTTAGTTATTTTTAATTGAATATGAATAATTGTTAGCAAATTATTAAATGGGAATAGTTACTTGAAACCATATGAATTGTGTGCAAATTATTTGCACTAAGAATACTTACTTGGATCTGTAATTGCTTATAAAGGATTATTATTAAATAGGAATATTTACTTGAAACTATATAATCTGTGTGCAAATTATTTGCACTAAGAATACTTACTTGGATCTATAATTGCTTATAGATGATTATTATTAAATAGGAATAGTTACTTGAAACTATATAATCTGTGTGCAAATTATTTGCACTAAGAATACTTACTTGGATCTATAATTGCTTATAGATGATTATTATTAAATAGGAATAGTAAATTGAAACTATATAAACTGTGTGCAAATTATTTGTACTAAGAATACTTACTTGGATCTATAATTTCTTACAAATTATTATTATTAAATAGGAATAGTAAATTGAAACTATATAAACTGTGTGCAAATTATTTGTACTAAGAATACTTACTTGGATCTATAATTTCTTACAAATTATTATTATTAAATAGGAATAGTAAATTGAAACTATATAAACTGTGTGAAAATTATTTGTACTAAGAATACTTACTTGGATCTATAATTTCTTACAAATAATTACTATTAAATAGGAATAGTTACTTGAAACCATACAAATTGTGTGCAAATTATTTGTACTAAGAATACTTACTTGGATCTATAATTGTTTGGCTTCCAGTCAAGCTGGGGGTCCAGTGAGCTTCGGCTGCTGGACCTACAGTAAATTAACATTGTTGATCCTGGGGGCCATCTCCCCAGGCAACACCTGCCCCCTTGATTTAAAGGTGCAGGGCTGGGTTTGTAGCCAATGCCTGGGGCACCCCACTTGAGGGAGAATGCCGATGCGATGAATGCATTTTTTGCACCCACCACACCATGAGCTTCGGTTCATGGGTGGTCCCACATTAATAGAGCCTTGTGCCTAACCCGTACACATGGGGTACATGGTAAATATATAACTGATTATTATTATTAAATAGGAATAGTTACTTGAAACTAAATGAATTGTGTGCAAATTATTCATAGGAAGAATATTAACTTGGATCTATAATTGTTTACAAATGATTATTGTTAAATAAGAATATTTACTTAGCTATAGTGCTTCGGTAACAGGGAACATGAATCCAAATTTAATTTTACTGAATATTTTTCCATTTTGTTTTGTTATTGTGACCACTTTGTTTTAAAGATTGTATCACCCAGATCTATGATCCTATTCATTAATTTTACTATAAGAGAACAATATTTTTCCATTTTGTTTTGTTATTGTGAGATGATCTATGTCCTCATGAGCTATAGGTAGAGTTCAGTAGTTAATCTCTCTGGTTTGGAATGTAAATAAAAAAGGCAATATACATCTGATTCCAAAAATAATTTTACTATAAGAAAGAATAATATTTGCCATTTTGTTTGGAAGATTATATCATTTAGATAATTGTCCTCATGAGCTATTCTCTCCTGAAGCCAATAAAGGTTCTGACAGAATGATCTCTTGGGTTTAGAATGTATATAAATAGGCAGTATAGATCCTATTCAAAATTTAATTTTATTGTAAGAACAATATTTTCCATTTTGTTTTGTTATTTTCATCACTTTATTTTAAAGATTATATTATCCAAATGCTTGCCTTTGTGGGCTATACATTCTCTGAGCCAATAGAGAGTCCGACAGAATGATCCGTAGGGCTTGGAATATGAATAAGAAATACCAGAAATAGATCCAGAAATATACCACACACACACACACACACACACACACACACTCATATATATTGTATTTTAAAAGATGTTAATATGTATGAGGGACAGTTTAGCTCAGTTGTTAGAGCCAGGGAACCACAATATTCCTGTTCGATACAGGCCCTCGACAACTCATAGGGATGTGTGCAGTAAAGTGAGAAGCTGACGGTAGGTGTTGCGCTCCACTTCATACACTAAAAATAATCTTCTTGGTATAGAACTAGTGAAAAGGGGATAGATGCTCATTGTCTGGCTGATACCAACTTTAGGCCATCTCAATGACTTTATATATATATATATATATATATATATATATATACATAAAAAATTATATGTGTATATATATTAGATGTATTTTGAATTTTGCGAATTGATTTTTAAATTGTGTTGTATGAATGCATATATTTGTCTGTGTATATATAATCTAGTTTGATGTGTATTAACATAGACATATGTAAGTATTTATGTTGATCTAAAACACAGATATAACTGTGTGTGTGTGTGTATATATATATATATATATATATATATATACACGTTGATACAAAATATGTACATATTTAGATTCATATCTGAAATACAGATAAAAAACATTGGCCCTACTGTTGAACCAATACGAAGCATGAATAAAAATAAAAAAAACTTGAGGGAATAATAAAAAAAAAAAAGTTTTATAAAAAAAAAAAAAAAAAATTGAATTTCTCCAGCACCCCACCACCACCACCATCAGCATCAACATCTTTTTATTCACCTCAACGAATGGAGGCGGGGAACCATTCGCCACCAGCAGCGATAACTATGAAAGATCATTGGTGGTCTGCTTATCAACCCCCGGGGGCTGGGTGGGGGTCCTTACCCTCGCCAACCACCGCCATGTCATCACTATGCTCCCAGCCATGACCCCCCTACCCACATGCCATTAGTCTCACCCTTTCACACTTTCTGTAAAAATAGATTTTTTTTGTCTTTTACTTTCTTTTCTGTCTGTTTACAATTCCTCTGTTGGATTCAATCTGTTCGTATTTTGTAAAATCTTTTCTTCCCTCTGATACTGCTCAGATCTATCAATCACATATAGTTCCTGGCTGTCTTTATTTCAAGCTGTTCAGATATAACTCCCTCTCTTTAGATCTGATTTTTTCTCATATCTATCTTAGTCTGTTCATATCTATCTGTCTATCTATCTATCTATATATGTATTTATCAGTTAAAATTCTATATTATTTATATTAGGTCCAGATGTAGGTGGAAAAATTAACTCTGATGATAAATCGATCAGCTTTCCATCCCAGCTGCAGGTAGCCTGCATATATACATATATTCACTTCTCCTCTCTCTCTCTCTCTAACATATTTCTTATATTGAACAATATTTTGAAAAAGTTTTCACTTTAACAGCATATGTGTTGTTTCATATGTTTAACAATCATACTCATACGATGGGAGATTTCCATCTACTTATATATTAATATATATATATATATATAATATATTTATTTATCAGTAAAATTCTTGTCAATCTGTTGGTGTTTGATACAAAGGCCTGACTGATGATAATTCAATCAACTTTCCATCTTGGTGGGGGTAATGCAAATATATATATAATATATATATAATATAATATATTCACTCACTCATCTCTCTGTCTCTCAGTCTCTGTCTGTCTGTCTATCTATCTCTCTCTCTATATATTATATATATATAACTTCTCTCTTCTCTCTCCTACTCTACCATATTTAACAACATATAAGACGCACGGGCATATAAGACCACAACCCATTTTCAGGGGTCAGATTCAGGAAAAAGTTTTTAGTGTATTTAAGCATATATTGTTGAAGAACAGTCTAGCTGTGCATTACACAAGCAGAAAACATAGGCTGCTATAAAAGCATCCGTGGCAAAGATGATGACTGGAGTTTTGTTCCTAGGGTTTGGTGAGCATGCATAGCGAGATTAGCCTAGGCCTATGGAAGGTCTCAACTTCACCTACTGAGTTAAGACCGGCAGGGCAATTTTTTTAGGCCAAACTTTTTGAAAAAAAATGCATTCCCCCTATATAAACGTCAAATACGGTATATATATAATATTACTATATATATAATTATAGATAAAAGGATAATGACAAAGAACACAATATGCTGTTAAAGTGAAAAGATTTTATATCATAATTCATAGCTAATATTGAACAATATTTCGAAAAATCTTTCACTTGAAGCAGCATATTGTGTTGTTTCATATCCTTTTATCTATACTCATACGGTCGGATTCATTTCCTTTCTCTTAACTTATATATATATATATATAGAGAGAGAGGGTGAGTCAAAAAGTAATGCCATTTTCTTTATTACATATGAAGTTTTTTCTTTATAAAACTACGGCCTACATTGAGACCCTAATGAGGCTCAGAGCAAGAATCCAATGAGTAAGACCCAATTTGGCAATTGACAATGTCTTCTTTCTGCATGACAATTCTCGACCACACATAAGCCTCAGGACAAGGGAGAAAATCACCTCCATTTGGGTAGACAACTTATTATATATATATATATATATTATAAATATATATATATATATATATATATTCTTATATGTATGAAGTTAGGTATAGAGTCATTGTACTTGGTAACAGTTAGTTTCTTGCTTATGAGCTTCTTATATGCTCTATCACTATATTGGCACTTGCATTCTTATCATAAATCTGTATCATCAATGGGCCGTGGTCTATGGTTAGAAGTTGTAGGAAATGGACTCGTCAATGGCGGTTCAATTCCTGGATGAAGCTGCTTGGAATTTCACATAGGCGCTAATACCCTTGGGAAAGGTTGAATCCAATTCTCCTTCCACTATGGATGAAATAGCAGAGCAGAGCTGGACTCTTTACCAGCTAGTAACAGTCTAGGAGAAGGAAACTCTGATTCAAACCTGTTAACTCCGCTTAAGAATTGACCTTGTGTGCATCCTGCTCGTGCGGAGGGGGTTGGTAAATATTTATTATCAATATCATCAATCATGCACAGATTCTCAGTAATCTTCTCACCACCGTTCCTCTTTTTTTTTTTTTTGTATTTTTCTTTGACACTTTTTTGTCTTTCTCCCCCTCTTTCTCCTCACTAATATTTCATTTCCTTTTCTCTCTCTCTCTCTCTCTCTCTCTTCTGATTATTTCTTCTTTATCCCAGTGTATTCGAGCATGCAAGCATGCACAATACAATGCCAATAAAATTACGATCGAGATAATTTCTTCTAGATTTTTTTTTTTTTTTTTTTTTTTTCACTTTTTAACCCCAACCCATGAATCTCAGTCAGCTTGACAGCACAACATCACACACACACACACACACACACACACACCTATTTGTTACTCCAGATGCAGAATAACCTGAACATGTGTTTTCTTCTGATTCTTCAACAAAAACAGTTTATTCCAATAATATTAATTGAAATAAAATAAAATAATTGATATAACAACAACAGAATTAAGCCAATAAAATCAAAATGAGCAAGTAAAAAAAATGTCCTATAACTTATTTATCAATATCTGTTTCATATCACATTTATCTAATCTGTCTATATCTGTTTCATTACATATCTAGGTCTATATCTGTTGATTATCTTATCTATCTGTCTATATCTGTTGTCATCTATTATCTTATATCTGTTCATTATCTTCTGTCTATCTATCTATTTATCTATCTATTCTGTTTATCATCTTATCCATATCTATTTGGAATCTGATCATTTCTATCTACATCTCTCTTTCTCTCTCTCATCTCTCTCTAATATATTATATATATATATATATATATTATATACCAGCGTGTTGGTAGATACTTGCCGGAGAGAAAAAACCCAGCAGAGAGTTTGATTGTAAAAATATCTACCAACCATCAACCAGGAAGAAAAAAAATTTTTGAAAAAAGAAAGACCAACAAAAATAATCTATTGGTATATGTATTTTGGCCAAAGAAAAAATAATTATATGTATATATATGTATATAAGATATATATATATATTCATAAATACCGCTAGGAGAAGCTAATATGTAAAAAGTGCTGATACTAAGTAGGCCAAGTAATAAAGATAATCTAAATGAGTCAGACGAACCTAACTATTGTTTCGCATAAAGCTCTTTCAGGGCTAAAATCAAACTCGATTTTAGCCCTGAGAGCTTCATGCGAAACTAATAGTAGGTTCGTCTGACTCATTAGATTATCTTTATATATATATATATATATATATATTCTACTCTACATCTCTTTCTCTCTCTCTCTCTTCTATATTATATATATATATTCTATCTACATCTGTTTATCTCTTTCTTTCTCCTCTCTTTATATATATATATATATATATATATATATATATATATATCATATTAACCCTCTGCACAAGCATAGAATGTGATACAAGGCCACTTTTTAAGTGAAGTTTAACAGGATTAGAAATTTTTTGTTGGAATTTTAGTTTTCTTCTCCT
>CM042163.1:39661599-39694099 GCA_023376005.1 Doryteuthis pealeii
TGTCAATTGCCAAATTGGGTCTTACTCATTGGGATTCTTGCTTTCTGGAAGCGCCCCCCCCCCTCATTTTAGGGGGGGGTCCTTCAAATTGTAGGCCGTAGTTTATAAAGGAAAAAACTTCATAATGTAATAAGAAAATGGCATTACTTTTTGACTCACCTCTCTCTCTTATATATAATATATATATAGAGTTAAGAGAAAGGAAAATGATCGACGTATGAAGTATACATAAAAGGATATGAAAACAACACATATGCTGTTCAAGTGAAAAATTTTCGAATTTGTTCAATTTAGCTATGAATATGATATAAATCTTTTCACTTTAACAGCATATTGTGTTCTTTTCATTCCTTTTATCTATATATATATATCTTATATATAATATAGATATATAAACCGTATTTGACGGTATATAGGATGATTTTTTTTCAAAAAGTTTGGCTAAAAAAATTGCCTGCTGTCTTATCCATCATACGTGAAGTTTTTGAGAGCCCTTCAATGTGGGGGCCCTAGGCTAATCTTCTCTATGATGCTCACACACCCGGAACAAAACTCCAGTATCATCGTTGCTGATCGCTTTTATACAGCTATGTTTCTGCTGTGTAATGCACAGCTAGACTGTTTTCAACAATATATGCTTAAATACAACTAAAATTTTTCCTGAATTGACTCCTGAAATGGGTGTGTGTCTATATGCCGTGCGTCTTATATGTTGTTAATATGGTAGAGTAGGAGAGGAGAGAGAGAGTATATATATATATATATATATAGAGAGAGAGATAGATAGACAGACAGACAGAGACTGAGAGACAGAGAGTGAGTGAGTGAATAATATATATATATATATATATATATATTTGCAGGCTACCCCCAGCCAGGATGGAAAGTTGATTGATTTATCATCAGTCAGGCCTTTTTTCATCACCACCAACAGATTGGGACAAGAATTTTAACTGATAAATAAATATATATATATATATATATATATATATATATATATGATGGACTCTCCCATCGATTTCGATGTATGATTGTTCATACAATGAACACCCACACAGTGATTTGTTTATAGTGGTGAAGGCTTGTGTTGGACCATCCACACTTTTTGGCACTGTCGATAGGAAATAATTGGTGCATCAAGGGTTGCCACAAACCCAATCAACAACCGACCTCAGGAATTTTGAATTCAGAGTTATCCCTATCCTATACTGGTTACCTATATATACATATATATATATATATATATATATATATATATATATTATAGATAGATAGATAGATAGATAGATAGATATGAAAAAAATTAGATCTAACGAAACAGAGTTATATCTGAACAGCTTGAAATAAAGATAGCTAGGAACTATATGTGATTGATAGATCCGAGCAGTATCAGAGGGAAGAAAAGATTTTACAAAATACGAACAGATTGAATCCAACAGAGGAATTGTAAACAGACAGAAAAGAAAGTAAAAGACAAAAAAAATCTATTTTTACAGAAAGTGTGAAAGGGTGAGACTAATGGCATGTGGGTAGGGGGGTCATGGCTGGGAGCATAGTGATGACATGGCGGTGGTTGGCGAGGGTAAGGACCCCCACCCAGCCCCCGGAGGTTGATAAGCAGACCACCAATGATCTTTCATAGTTATCGCTGCTGGTGGCGAATGGTTCCCCGCCTCCATTCGTTGAGGTGAATAAAAAGATGTTGATGCTGATGGTGGTGGTGGTGGAGAGCTGGAGAAATTCAATTTTTTTTTTTTTTTTTTTTTTTATAAACTTCTTTTTTTTTTATTATTCCTCAAGTTTTTTTTATTTTTATTTATGCTTCGTATTGGTTCAACAGTAGGGCCAATGTTTTTATCTGTATTTCAGATATGAATCTAAATATGTACATATTTTGTATCAACGTGTGTATATATATATATATATATATATATACACACACACACACAGTAATATCTGTGTTTAGATCAACATAAATACTTACATATGTCTATGTTAACACACATCAAACTAGATTTATATATACACAGACAAATATATGCATTCATACAACACAATTTAAAAATCAATTCGCAAAATTCAAAATACATCTAATATATATACATATATAATTTTTTATATGTATATATATATATATATATATATATATAAAGTCATTGAGATGGCCTAAAGTTGGTATCAGCCAGACAATGAGCGTCTATCCCCTTTTCACTAGTGCTATACCAAGAAGATTATTTTTAGTGTCTCAAGTGGAGCGCAACACCTACCATCAGCTTCTCACTTTACTGCACACATCCCTATGAGTTGTCAAGGGTCGGTATCGAACTAGGAATATTGTGGTTCCCAGGCTCTAACAACTGAGCTAAACTGTCCCTCATACATATTAACATCTTTTAAAATACAATATATATGAGTGTGTGTGTGTGTGTGTGTGTGTGTGTGTGGTATTTCTGGATCTATGTTTCCTTTCTTATTCATATTCCAAGCCCTACGGATCATTCTGTTGGACTCTCTATTGGCTCAGAGAATGTATAGCCCACAAAGGCAAGCATTTGGATAATATAATCTTTAAAATAAAGTGATGAAAATAACAAAACAAAATGGAAAATATTGTTCTTACAGTAAAATTAAATTTTGAATAGGATCTATACTGCCTATTTATTTACATTCTAATCCCGAGAGATCATTCTGTCAGAACCTTTATTGGCTTCAGGAGAGAATAGATCATGAGGACAATTATCTAAATGATATAATCTTCCAAACAAAATGGCAAATATCGTTCTTTCTTATAGTAAAATTATTTTTGGAATCAGATGTATATTGCCTTTTTTATCTACATTCCAAACCGGAGAGATTAACTACTGAACCCTCTATTGGTTTTGGGCACCTATAGCTCATGAGGACATAGATCTGGGGGACACAATCTTTAAAACAAAGTGGTCACAATAACAAAACAAAATGGCAAAATATTGTTCTTTCTTATAGTAAAATTATTTTTGGAATCAGATGTATATTGCCTTTTTTATTTACATTCTGTTACATAATTATTACATTCTTAATATTTATGTACAGTAGTGTAGAAATCAAAATGGCTGTTATAAGTTGCAGCCCACGGCCTTGAAGGATTTGAATGACAAGGCTTGACCTGTCCTGATCCTTCCTTCCGGTGGATACCGTGAGAATCAGTGGAGAAGACCCTCTTCCGGTTTAGATTAGAAATAGATTTTAGAGTCGGCCAAAAACCACAACGGTGGTAAGTTGTGTTATACACGCTCCAACTCAATCTGCGCAGGTAGTCTGGTGGGGGATTTCGAGAATAAAATATGATCTAAATAAATCGAAGTCTTGTGTTATAGATCTGGGTGATACAATCTTTAAAACAAAGTGGTCACAATAACAAAACAAAATGGAAAAATATTGTTCTTATAGTAAAATTAAATTTTGAATCAAATTCATGTTCCCTTTTTTTGTTTACCAAGTTCATATAGTTTCAAGTAAATATTCTTATTTAACAATAATCATTTGTAAACAATTATAGATCCAAGTTAATATTCTTCCTATGAATAATTTGCACACAATTCATATAGTTTCAAGTAATTATTCTTATTTGATAATAATCATTTATATATTTACCACGTACCCCATGTGTACGGGTTAGGCACAAGGCCCTATTAATGTGGGACCACCCATGAACTGAAGCTCATGGTGTGGTGGGTGCAAAAAATGCATTCATCCCATCGGCATTCTCCCTCAAGAGGGGTGCCCCAGGCACTGGCCACAAACCCAGCCCCTTTAATTCAAGGTTGCCTGGGGAGATGGCCCCCGGATCAATGATGTTAATTTACTCTGTAGGTCCAGCGGCCGAAACTCACTGGAAGCCAAACAATTATAGATCCAAGTAAGTATTCTTAGTACAAATAATTTGCACACAATTTGTATGGTTTCAATTAACTATTCCTATTTAATAATAATCATTTATAAGCAATTACAGATCCAAGTAAGTATTCTTAGTACAAATAATTTGCACACAAATTATATAGTTTCAATTAACTATTCCTATTTAATAATAATCATCTATAAGCAATTATAGATCCAAGTAAGTATTCTTAGTGCAAATAATTTGCACACAAATTATATAGTTTCAATTAACTATTCCTATTTAATAATAATCATCTATAAGCAATTATAGATCCAAGTAAGTATTCTTAGTGCAAATAATTTGCACACAGATTATATAGTTTCAAGTAACTATTCCTATTTAATAATAATCATCTATAAGCAATTATAGATCCAAGTAAGTATTCTTAGTGCAAATAATTTGCACACAGATTATATAGTTTCAAGTAACTATTCCTATTTAATAATAATCATCTATAAGCAATTATAGATCCAAGTAAGTATTCTTAGTGCAAATAATTTGCACACAGATTATATAGTTTCAAGTAAATATTCCTATTTAATAATAATCCTTTATAAGCAATTACAGATCCAAGTAAGTATTCTTAGTGCAAATAATTTGCACACAATTCATATGGTTTCAAGTAACTATTCCCATTTAATAATTTGCTAACAATTATTCATATTCAATTAAAAATAACTAAATTTCAAATCATGCTTTTAAACTGCATCTAGTACATCTAAAGAAAGAGATCATTCTGCTAAACCCCGTACATATTTCATATATTGTCAATCTGTATATAAATCTCACAAATCATATTTTCCCGCTTACTGATAGGTAACTCCACCACTATATTCTCTCTCAGTCCAAATATGTCAGTTCTCAACCAATCGACCACTTGAAATAAAAAAAAAAACTTGTAACAATATTTATCATAGATTATATTCATGAACGCAGTAAAAAAAAAAAAAATGGAGCAATATTTTTAAAATCAGATAAATATGACAAACTTTGTCCATCGATTTTTAAAAATACATTTTTTAGAGCTTGTCACCTTTGCAATAAACATTGATCAAAATGTCTTTATAAACACAAATAAAAAATGAAATTTTTTTTTTTTTTTTCAGTTCAACATGATAATTTTTGTAAATAGATTTTTTAAAAAATATTTCTTTGCATATACTGGGTGTATCAGAAAAATTGATATAACTTTTTAATTTAATAACTTGACCAGTTCTTCTTCAAATGAACTCAAATTTTAACATGTATAAAAACCAGGGCTATAGAGACAGAACCAACAAAAAATGCAAATTTTTCTTCTTTTTTTCACCATGATAAATTATATTAGATGGATTTTTTTTTAAGAATATCTCTTTGCATATACTGAGTATATCAGAAAGATTGATATAATTTTGTAATCTAATAACTTGACAAATTCTTATCCAAAGGAATTCAAATTTTAACTGCATATAGAGAAACCAGAGCTGTTGAGTCAGAACACAAATTCTCTGACTCCTCTATTTTTGGTACCTCCGACTCTGATTCCTCAGTATTTAATTAAGTGATTATGGTCTACAAATAAATATAAAACCGGGATGTATAAGTTTGGTTGGTTAGATTTTATAGCATGTCAACCTTTCTTGGGTTATTTTATGCCAAGGACATTGTTTTATTAATTCTTGTTTGATATTTAATTCTTGTTTTTTTTTTGGTTTTTTTCAAATACATTTTTTAATACTCATTTTTGTATCTATTTAACCCATAGATGGGATGATTTATAAGGAATGTGTACTGTATAACTTTATTGACTAAACTAGGGCCATATAAAGTGTCTTAGCTCAGTCAGTAGAGCGTTAGGCTAGAAATCACAAGATTCTTAGTTCGATACCCACCCTCGCCAACTCAGCGTATGAGTAGCACAGGGATCTGTGCGTTAAAGTAAGGAGCTGACGGTAGGTGTGGCGCTCCACCTCAGATGCTAAAATAATCTCCTTGGTCTAGCGCTAGTGAAAAGGAGATAGACTCCCTCGCTGCATGGCTGATACCGACATTAGGCTGCCCTGACGACTTTACTTTAGTATAGTTTTACAGACTGACTCCAGTGAGCCCTTAATTGTTTCAGACTCCAACTCCACTGCCCTGGTAGAAACAAATTTGACATTTAATCTTTAGACACCTTTTCTCTTCCAGTGAATAGCATTTCTATATCTGAAGAAAAACAAATTAACAGAATTTTACGTAGGTAATACACATGATGTTAAAATTTAAGATAATATTAATTAGAATTGGTCAAGTTAAAAGCTTAGCAATTTTCTCTTAAACTGAGAAAATATTGTTCGTACCACATTTCTCGAAATTTAACCAACATCTCGTCACGAATTTCAATGCTTTTTAACAATAAATCTCTTGAAGGCGGACCGGTCTCCCAAATGTTTTGAACCTTAGGTTTTAGAATGAGTTCGCTGTTAACATTAGGGCGCAAAAAACAATTAGGGGTTATTACTTGTAGATCACTGTCAGATGAACATCTATATGTAAGGGGCCTAGTATTAATAGCATTTTGTATGTCAGAGAGTAGGGTTAGTAGTTCAAAATATTCTATTTTGGAACGACCAATAGTTTTATAGAGACATGATTTTATAACTCCTACCCAAGGGGAATACAAGGGTATTTTAATATGTTTTATTTTGTAGTTTTCAAATTGTTTATCAAAGTTGTGTAAAACATTTTTGTAATTATCAAATTTAAATTCAATATCAAAGTCATCGTCAACCAAGACAGGTAAAGGCATTCAAGAGTTCAAATTCAATCAAATTAGCATTTTTCGTTTTTAGCTATCCTAGCCACCCATAGTTGGAAGAGAATTAATTTTTCTGAAAATCACTCTACATTTCAAATGATATCCAAGTTTTTTTTAAACTCCTTGTATTTTTTTATATCCTTTTGGTAGATATCCCTTTTTGTTTTTCCATTTTATCATCTTTGCATAAAATCCTGAAGCGAGTCTGACCTGAACTATTCCAAGGGAATACAATCACCGTATGTGCAAAACAAAGGTGTTAGATTTTATAGCATGTCAACCTTTCTTGGGTTATTTTATGCCAAGGATATTGTTTTATTTATTCTTGTTTGATATTCAATTCTTTTTTTTTTTTTTTTTCAAATACATTTTTTTATACTCAATTTTGTATCTATTTAACCCATAGATGGGATGATTTATAAGGAATGTGTACTGTATAACTTTGCTGAATAAACTAGGGCCATATAAAGTGTAAATTCAACTGAATTAGTATAGTTTTACAGACTGACTCCAGTGAGCCCTTAATTGTTTCAGACTCCAACTCCACTGCCCTGGTAGAAACAAATTCGACATTTAATCTTTAGACACCTTTTCTCTTCCAGTGAATAGCATTTCTATACCTGAAGAAAAACAAATTAACAGAAGTTGGTAATACACATGATGTTAAAATTTAAGATAATATTAATTAGAATTGGTCAAGTTAAAAGCTGACAGAATGATATCAATTTTTCTGAAAATCCCTCTACATTTCAAATGATATCCAAGTTTTTTTTAAGCTCCGTGTAATTTTTTATATCCTTTTGGTAGATATCTCCTTTTGTTTTTCCATTTTATCATCATCTTTGCATAAAATCCTGAAGTGAGTCTGACCTGAACTATTCCAAGGGAATACGATCACCGTATGTGCAAAACAAAGGTGTTACTTACCTCACATTCCATATCGTAAGCCCGATCATCATCATAGTAAGGATCATCAAATTCATATGCATGGGCCATTTCAATATCAGTCAAGCCCATATCGGCACTGGGTGAAAACGCCACTGGTCGGCGAGATGCTGGCTGATATAATCTAAAAAGAAATAAAATAAAATATTCAAATTAAAAAAATGCCCGTTACAAAATTAAAAATAATCAATACCAAAATAAGTAACATACGAGGGAGAGTAAAAAATTATCCACACTTTCACCATAACATTTATACATTAATACTTGGGTTCCTAAAAAGTATGGCTGTTATCATCTTGCAACACCCTCTGGTTAAAAGATAAGACCGTCCAAATGAGTGTCGTCACCTCAGCTAAATATTGGACCATTCTGTTTTTATTATAAAGGAAGAAAGGGAAGGAAAATGACACGCTACACAGAAAAAAATATAAGAAATAAATAAAGAAAGAGAGCAGGGGAAAGATAGAGAGTGGGTAAGCGTGTGGAAGCGATGACACTAATCTGTTAATCGGTTAAAAATAAGACTGTCCAAATGAGTGTCATCCATTCAGCTAAATAATGGATAATTCCGTTTTTATTACAAAGAAAGGGAAAAAGGACACGCTACTCAGAAAAATATAATAAGAAAGATTTAACCTTGAAGATCCTTATGGTGAAACTCGAGTAGGTCATTACTGTGTACCATTATTATAATATATATATATATATACACACACACACACACACATACAGAAATGGAGTTATATATATATATATATATATATATATATATATATATATATATATATATATATATGCAGTCATTTTATTATATACATATAATATATGTATGTACACAGAAATGAAGTCATTTGATATATATATATATATATACATACACATAGAGACATGGAGTCATTTTATTATGTATATATATGTGCATGTGTGGAGAAAGTAGACAAACATATATATGTATGTATGTATACACATGTACCTACAAGATTGAGTTGATTTACCATATATATATATATAATAAATCAACTCAATTTTTGTAGGTACATGTGTATACCTATATATGATAAAATGACAATTTCTCTGTGTGTGTGTGTGTTTGTGTGTGTGTATGTATATATATATAATATATATATATATATATATATATATATATATATATGTATACAGAAAATTAATTATTTTATCATATATATATATATATATATATATATATACGCACACACTAAAATAGATTTATATTTAAGTTATCCTTACATACTCATACACACCATATATTCACAAATATATACCTACATAATCTGAGTCATATTTCAAATTTAATTAAATATATATATATATATATATATATATATATATATACATACATACATATATATATACATACATACATATATATGTACACACACACACATACCTACAGGAATTAAGTTATATTTTTAATTTCATTGCACACCCACACACATTTACAAATATACATATCTATATACAAAATATATATGTATATATATATATTCGATATATAAATATGAACACTTATTATAAAGTTGGCAACTAATAGGAAGTTAAAATTTCAATAGAGAAATTATCCTCAGTCCATTGTTCGTCAGTGCCAAGGCATTCTTAAAACCCACACACTCATAGAGACTTGTATATAAGTCTTACACAGTAAAGTGTTCGTTATTTTATTTTAAGATATTGCTCGGAAAGAATATTCGCATCAACAACGACGACGAGGAGGAGGATGACGACGATGACAACGAGATGACTAAATGGGTTTTATAAAAGCTGTTTTCAATGGCATGATTAGTGTCAAGTTTGGGAAAGAATGAACGAGTTAATTCAGTTTTAGAAAATTGTTTTCAATGGGGGACATTGTACGAGGTTGGATCACCATTACGAACAAGAACAGGAAGGTAACAAAAAACAAAAACAGAAAAATAAAATAAAAAATGTAAAGAAAATTCAAAAATTCAAAAAAAAAAAAAAAAAAAAAGATGCAAAAATTTAAAAAAAAAAAAAATCACTATTATGAACAAGAAGGTAACAAAAATAAACAGAAAAACCAAATAAGAAAATTTAAAAAGATAAAAATAAAAAATACGATAAAAAAATGAAATAAAAATTTTTAAAAAAAAAAAGCAAGAGAAAATTAAATGAATGAATGAACAATTGAAAAAGAAAAAAGAAAAAAATAATACAAAATGAAGGTTAAAAAATAAGGGAAAAAATTATGAACAGGAAGGTAAGAAAAACAAAACAAAAAAATGCCAAAAAAAAATTTTAATTCAAAAAAAAAAAAAATTAAAAATGCAAAAATTTAAAAAAAAAAAAGATAAAATTAAATCAATGAATGTACAATTGAAAAAAAAAAAAGAATACAAAATGAAGTATGAAAAATAGGAAAAATTATTTTTTTCTATGAATGAGTTAAGAAATGAAAAAGAATTTTTAAAAGTGTGAAAATAGTAGATCCTCATCATCATCATCATCATCATCATCATCATTATTTTTTCAGATTTAAAAACCAGATTTTTTTTTATTCTGAATTTTTTTTTACTTTCTTTCATACTTTCATATGGTGTTCCATCATCAACAGGCAAAATAAAAAATAGCAATTAAAAAAATATTTTATTCTTTTTTTAAGAACATCTTTATTGTCTGCAGTTGAATATATTTATTCGTTTTTATTTTTATTTTTTTTCTAATATTTTACTTCTATATGATTTTATGTGTGTGTGTGTGTGTGTGTGTGTATGTATAAAATACTAATAGAAATTCAGTTATTTTTATTTATATATATATATATATATATATATACACACACACCTACAGAAATTCAGTTATTCTATTATATATATGAAGTAAAGTTGATGGAGTGACCTATTGTCGGTATCAACCAGCCAGCAAGGGAGTCTATCCCCTTTTCAATTATGCTAGTCCAGAGAGATTGTTTTTTGTGTCTGAGGTGAAGCACCACTTTACTGCACAGATCCTTATGCTACTCATACCTGCTGAAATTGAGTTATCACACACACACACACACACACCAACACACATATATATATAATATATATATTTATATATATATAATAATATATAACACAGGACTTTCTTTAAGCCCTTTTCAACTGGCAAGGATGGCATGTAAAAACTTTACAGGTTATGGGCCCAGATATACATATAAATAAGTAAAAAAAATTACAAATACCTACATAGTAATATTGTTGATTGATTCATATTATTTATTTTAATGGCATGTCAAACAAGTATCGGGTTACTGAAGCTGTGGGTCTCAATACACAAAAGCTAATTTTGACAGCTTGGTTTTATTAATGTCAACAAGTTAGCGAATCCTGAGTTCAAATCCTGGCAAAGTTATTTAGATGCGTTGTCAACATTGAGTTCAGCCATTCAAGAATATGCTGTAAAGAATTGATTTTTGATGGTCTCTACCGAGCAGCATCCATTTCTTTTTTAATCTTCCTCTCGGAACATCTACATTCTGGATCATTCCGAATGTTTTCTTTTTTAGCAATAAGAAGTGCATTTTTAAGTCCAGGGTGAATAAGTGTCTTCTTGCAATAGCTTTGATTTTTGATTCCGGCTTTGTGACACTTTTTCATCAATACTTCTTTTGTTGGCATCCTAAGCCTCTGCCAAATATGCACACGCCTCTATCTCTCTCTACCGCCTCCCTTCCCTCTCTCTCTCTCTCTATATAATATATATATATTATATATATATATACTATATATATATACAGTCGGGGATAACTTTCCGGTGTAATAACCAGCTATATGTTTTATTTATTTATTAAGGGATGAGAAAGGTGATCTTCCCGGCTTATTTATCAGAGGGCATCAATTCGATTATAGGTATTTCTTTATTTAAATTTGACACACACCACTCACACACACACACACACACACACACAACACACCATAATATATATATTATATATATTCATACCATAATATTATAATTATTATGTTGTGTGTGTGTGTGTGTGTGTTGTGTATTTCAGTCTCCTATTGTATGTATGTATGCTCTATCTATTCTATCTATCTATCTATCTATCTATATACTATCTATATTAATATTATATTATATATATATATTTAAATAAATATCTAATTCGTCTGCTCACATCTCTCTCTCTCCTCTCTTCTCTCTCCTCTTCAACTGAATTAGTTTATAGTTTTTACAGACTGACTCCAAGTGAGCCCTTAATTGTTTCAGACTCCAACTCCACTGCCCTGGTAGAAAACAAATTCGACATTTATCTCTTAGAGCACCTTTTCTCTTCCATGAATAGCATTTCTTATACCTGAAGAAAACAAATTAACAAGAAGTTGGTAATACACATGATGTAAAATTTAAAGATAATATTAATTAGAATTGGTCAATGTTAAAAGCTGACAGAATGATATCAAATTTTTTCTGAAAATCCCCTACATTTCAAATGATATCCAAGTTTTTTTTAAGGCTCCGTGTAATTTTTATATCTTTTGGTAATATCTCCTTTTTGTTTTTCCATTTTATCATCATCTTTGCATAAATCCTGAAGTGAGTCTTACCTGAACTATTCCAGGGAATACGATCACCGTATGTGCAAAAACAAAGGTGTTACTTAACCTCACATTCCATATTCGTAAGCCGATCATCATCATTAGTAAGGAATCTATCAAATTCATATGCAATGGGCCATTTTCATATCCAGTCAAGCCCATATCGGCACTGGGCTGAAAACGGCCACTGGTCGGCGAAGATGCTGGCTTCGATAAATCTTAAAAGAAATAAAATAAAATATGTCAAAATTCAAAAAAAATGCCCGTTCAACAATTAAAATAATCAATACCAAATAAAGTAAACATACGAGGGAGAAGTAAAAAATTAATCCAACTTTCACCATAACATTTATACATTAATACTTTGGGTTCCTAAAAGTATGGCTGTTATCATCTTGCAACACCCCTCTGGTTAAAAAGATAAGACCGTCCAATGAGTGTCGTCACCTAGCTAAATTTGGACCATTCTGTTTTTATATAAAGGAAGAATAGGGAAGGAAAATGACACGCTACAAGTACAAAAAAATATAAGAAATAAATAAAGAAAGAGAGCAGGCGGAAGATAGAGAGTGGTAAGCGTGTGGAAGCGTGACACTAATCCTGGTTAATCGGTTAAAAATAGAGACTAGTCCAAATGAGTGTCATGCCATTCAGCTAAATAATGATAATTCCGTTTTTTATTACAAAAAAAGGGGAAAAAAGGACACGCCTACTTCAGAAAAATATAATAAGAAAGATTTAAACCTTGGAATGATACCCTTATGGTGAACTCGAGTAGGTCAATTACTGTGTACCATTATTATAATATATATATATATATTACACACACCACACACACATCATACAGAAATGGAGTTATATATATATAATTACGTATATATATATATGTATATATTATATATATATATATATCAGTCATTTTATTATATACATATAATATAGTGTATGTTACAATCAGAAATGAAGTCATTGTATATATTTTATATATATACATACACATAGAGACATGGAGTCATTTTATTTATGTATATATATGTTGCATGCTGTGGAGAAAGTAGACAAACATATATATGTATTTATGTATACACATGTACCTACAAGCATTGAGTTGATTTACCATATATAATATATATAATAAATCAACTCAATTTTTGTAGGTACATGTGTATACCTATATATTGTATAAAATGACAATTTCTCTGTGTGTGGTGTGTGTTTGTGTGTTGGTATGTATATTATATATATATATATATATATATATATATAATAATAATATATATGTATACAGAATTAAATTATCTTATCATAATATAGTACTATATATATTATATATATATTACGCACACACTAAAAAGATTTTATATTTAAGTTATCCTTACATACTCATACACACCATATTTCACAATTATTACCTACATAATCTGATTCATATTTCAAATTTAAATTAAATATATATAATATATATATATATCATATATATATACATACCATACATATATATATACATACATACATATATATGTACACACACACACACATACTACAGAATTAAGTTATATTTTAATTTCATTGCACACCCACACACATTTACAAATATACATATCTATATACAAAATATATATGTATAATATATATTTCGATATATAAATTAATGGAACATTTATTATCAAAGTTGGCAACTAATAGGAATTAAAAATTTCAATAGAGAAATTATCCTCAAGTCGCATTGTTTCGTCAGTGCGCCAGTGCATTCTTAAAAACCCAGCACACCTCATAGCAGATTGTATATAAGCTTACACAGTAAATGGTTCGTTATTTTATTTTAAGATATTGCTCGGAAAGAATATTCGCACAAAAACGACGACGAGGAGGAGGATGACGACGATGACAACGAGATGACTATAATGGGTTTTATAAAAGCTGTTTTTCAATGGCGATGATTATGTCAAGTTTGGGAAAGATGAACGAAGTTAATTCAGTTTTAGAAAATTGTTTTCAATGGGGGCATTGTATACGGCTTGGATCACCATTACCGAGACAAGAAACAGGAAGGTAAGCAAAAAACAAACAGAAAAATAAAATAAAAAAATGTAAAGAAAATTCAAAAATTCAAAAAAAAAAAAAAAAAAAAGATGCAAAAAATTTAAAAAAAAAAAAAATCACTATTAATGAAACAAGAGGTACAAAAATAAAAAAGAAAAACGCAATAAGAAAATTTAAAAAGATAAAAATAAAAATACGATAAAAAATGAAATAAAAAAATTTTAAAAAAAAAAAGCAGAGAAAATTGAAATGAATGAATGAACAATTGAAAAAGAAAAAAGAAAAAATAATAACAAATGAAGGTTAAAAAATAAGGGAAAAAATTATGAACAGGAAGGTAAGAAAAACAAAAACAAAAAAATGCCAAAAAAAATTTTAATTCAAAAAAAAAAAAAATTAAAAATTCAAATAATAAATTTAAAAAAAGAAAAGATAAAATTAAATCAATGAATGACAATTGAAAAAAAAAAAAAGATACAAAATGAAGGTATGAAAAAAATAAGGAAAAATTATTTTTTTTCTATGAATAGTTTAAGAAATGAAAAGATTTTAAAAGTGTGAAAATAGTAGTCCCTCATCCATCATATTCATCATCATCATCATCATTATTATTTTCAGATTTAAAAACCAAGTTTTTTTTTATTTCTCCTAATCTCTACTGTTTGCTTATGCTCACATATCCAACTTGATGATTATGCTGTATGAAATGCTTCATTTCGCAGATAGTCTTTGCTTCTTCTACTATGTACAACTTGGTCCGTTTAGGGTCTTGATTCGACTGATCGTTGTTGGTCTATTGTATTATCGTCAGTATGTATATTGAACTGTTCTTTACATTGGATAACTCTTTTCTATTCTGTCAGTATATGACCTATTTACTAACGTCGTACAATCTACTTGCTCTTTCTTGTAGGCAAGTCTAGCTGCAGAAAAAAAAATAATCTTGTTTTTAAATTCTGAAAATAATCAAATGATGATGTATGATGATGATGATGATGATGAAGGAATCTACTATTTCACCACTTTTAAAAATTCTTTTTCATTTCTTAACTCATTCATAAGAAAAAAAATAATTTTTCCTTATTTTTCATACTTCATTTTGTAGTCTTTTTTTTTTTTCCAAATTGTACATTCATTGATTTAATTTTAATCTTTTCTTTTTTTTAAATTTTGCATTTTAATATTTTTTTTTTTGAATTAAAATTTTTTTTTGGCATTTTTTTGTTGTTTTCTTACCTTCCTGTTCATAATTTTTTCCCATATTTTTTAACCTTCAATTTGTATTATTTTTTTCCTTTTTTCTTTCTTCATTGTTATTCATTCATTTAATTTTCTCTTGCTTTTTTTTTTTTTAAAATTTTTTTATTTCATTTTTTTATCGTATTTTTTTATTTATTTCTTTAAATTTTCTTATTTGGTTTTTCTGTTTTATTTTGTTACCTTCTTGTTCATAATAAGTGATTTTTTTTTTTTTTAAATTTTTGCATCTTTTTTTTTTTTTTTTTTTTGAATTTTTGAATTTTCTTACATATTTTTATTTTAATTTTCTGTTTTGTTTTTGTTGTTACCTTCCTGTTCTTGTTCGTTAATGGTGGATTCCAACCTACGTACAATGTTCCCGCATTGAAAACAATTTCTAAAAACCTGAAATTAACTCAGTTCATATCTTTCCCAAACTTGACACTAATCATGCCAATTTAGAAAAACAGCTTTTAATAAAACCCATTTAGTCATTCGTTGTCATCGTCGTCACCCTCCTCCTCGTCGTCATTGTTGATGCGAATATTCTTTCCGANATTCTTTCGAGCAATTTCTAAAATTAAAATAACGAACACTTACTGTGTAAGACTTATATTACAAGTCTCTATGAGTGTGGTTTAAGAAATGCCCTTGGCACTGATCGAACAAGGACTTGAGGATAATTTCTCTATTGAAAATTTGAACTTCTATTAGTTGCCAACTTTATCAATAAGTGTTCATATTTATTATATCGAGTATATATATACATATATTTTGTTATAGATATCTTATATTTGTAAATGTGTGTGGGGTTGTGCCAATGAAATAAAAATTATAACTTAATTCTGTAGGTATGTGTGTGTGTTGTACATATATATGATGTTATGTATTATATATATGTATGTATGTATATATATATATATATATATATATATATATAAATTAAAATTGAAATAATGACTCAGATTATGTAGGTATATATTTTGTGAATATATGCGTGTGTTAGGTATGTAAGGATAACTAAATATAAATCTATTAGTGTGTGCGTAATATATATATATATAACTTATATATATGAATAAATAATTAATTTTCTGTACATATATATATATATATATATAATATATATATATATATATTATATATATACATACACACACACAAACACACACACACACAGAGAATATTGTCATTTATCATAATAGGTATATCACATGTACCTACAAAATTGAGTTGATTATATTATATATATATGGTAAATTCAACTCAATCTTGTAGGGTACATGTGTATTACATACATACATATATATGTTTGTCTTCTTATCTCCACACATGCACATATATATACATATAAAATGACTCCATGTCTCATGTGTATGTATATATATTATATATATATCAAATGACTTCATTCTGTGTACATACATAATTATATGTATTATATTAAAATGACTGCATATATAATATATATATATTATATATATATATATTATATATATATATAGTATAACTCCATTTCTGTAATCGTGGGATGTGGGTGTGTGTATTATATATATATATTAATAATGGTACACTGGAGAGACCACCCCAGGTTCACCATAAAGGTCTTTCAAGTTAAATCTTTTTTATTAATAATTTTTTGTGGAGTAGCGTGTTTCCTTTTTCCCTTTCTTGTAATCAAAAACGAATTATCCATTATTTAGCTGAAATGGCATGACACTACATTTGGACAGTCGTATTTTTAGCTATTACAGATTAGTGTCATCGCTTCCACACGCTTACCCACTCTCATACTTTCCCCTGCTCCTTTCTTTATTATTCTTATATTTTTTGTTGTAGCGTGTCATGTTCCTTCCTTCTCCTTTATAATAAAAAGAATGGTCAATATTTAGCTGAGGTGACGACACTTCATTGGACGGTCTTATCTTTTAACCATAGGGTGTGCAAGATTGTATACAGCCATACTTTTTAGGAACCCAAGTATTATGTATAAATGTATGGTCGAAAGTCGTTGGATAATTTTTTACTTCCCTCGTTGTTACTTATTTTGGTATTGATTTATTTTTAATTTTGTAACGGGCATTTTTTAATTGGAATATTTTATTATTTCTTTTTAGAAATCAGCCAGCATCTCGCGACCCAGTTGGCTCTTCACCCAGTGCCGATATGGGCTGACTGATATTGAAATGGCCCATGCATATTGAATTTGATGATCTCTTACTTATGATGATGATCGGGGCTTACGTATGGAATGTGAGGTAAGTAACAACCTTTGTTTTGCACATACGGGTGATCGTATCCCTTGGATAGTTCAGGTTCAGGACTCACTTCAGATTTTATGCAAAGATGATGATTAAAATGGAAAAACAAGGAGATATCTACCAAAAGATATAAAAATTACAGGAGCGCTTAAAAAAAACTTTGGATATCCATTTCGAAATGTAGAGGGATTTTCAGAAAATTGATATCATTCTGTCAAGCTTTTAACTGACCATCTAATTAATATTATCTTAAATTTTAACATCATGGTATTACCAACTTCTGTAATTTGGTTTTTCTTCAGGTATAGAAAATGCTATTCATGGAAGAGAAAGGTGCTTCTAATAAGATTAAATGTCGAATTTGTTTCTACCAGGGCATGGGTTGGAGTCTGAAACAATTAGAGGGCTCACTGGAGTCAGTCTTTGTAAAACTATACTTAATCAGTGAATTACCACTTTATATGGCCTAGTATTCAGCAAGTTATACAGTACACATTGCCTTATAAATCACCCATCTATGGGTTAAATAGAACAAAATTGGTATAAAAAAAAGATTTGAAAAAAAAAAAAAAAAAATAAGAATTGAATATCAAACAAGAATATAAAAAATATCTTGGCATAAATAACCAGAAGGGTTTGACATGCCTATAAAAATCTAACACACTTTTTTTGCCATTACGGATGATTGTATTCCCTCTGGAATAGTTTCAGCAGACTCGCTTCCAGGATTTTATGCGAAAGATGATTAAAATGGAAAACAAAAAGGGATATCTACCAAAAAGGATATAAAAAATACAAGGAGTTAAAAAAAACTTGGATATCTATTTTGAAATGTAGAGTGATTTTCAGAAAATTAATTTCCTTCCAACTATGGGTTGGCTAGGATAGCTTAAAAAACGAAAAAATGCTATTTGAGGATTTGAACTTCTTGAATGCCTTTACCTGTCTGGGACGATGATTTGATATTGAATTTAAATTTGATTAATTACCAAAAATGTTTACACAACTGCATAACAATTTGAAAACTACAAATAAAACATAATTTAAAATACCCTTGTATTCCCCTTGGGTAGGAGTTATAAAATCATGTCTCTATAAAACTATTGGCGTTCCAAAATAGAATATTTTGAACTACTAACCACTCTCTGACATACAAAATGCTATTAATACTAGGCCCTTACATATAGATGTCCAATCTGACAGTGATCTACAAGTATAACCCCCTAATTGTTTTTTCCGCCCTAATTTAACAGCGAACTCATTCTAAAACCTTAAGGTTCAAACATTTGGAGAGACCGGTCCGCCTTCAAGGATTTGATGTTAAAAAGCATGGAATTCGTTGACGAGGATGTTGGTCTAATTTTCGAGAATGTGTACGAACAATATTTTTCTCAGTTTAAGAAAAATTGCTAAGCTTTTTAACTTGACCAATTCTAATTAATATGATCTTAAATTTTAACATCATGTGTATTACCTACGTAAAAATTCTGTTAATTTGTTTTGTCTTCAGATATAAGAAATGCTATTCATGGAAGAGAAAGATGTCTAAAGATTTAAATGTCAATTTGTTTCTACCAGGGCAGTGGAGTTTGGAGTCGAACATTAGGCCACTGGAGCAGTCTGGTAAAACTATATAAAAGTAAGCGTTCAGGCAGCCTAATGTCGTATCAGCATGCAGCGAGGAGCTATTCTCTTTCACTAGCGCTAGACCAAGGAGATTATTAGCATCTGAGGTGGAGCGCCACACCCCTACCGTCAGCCCTACTTTAACGCACAGATCCCCTGTGCTACTCCTACGCTGAGGTTGCGAGGTGGATCGAACTAAGAATCTTGTGATTTCTAGCTAACCTCTACTGACTGAGCTAAGACACTTACTTATGGGCCCTTAGTTAGTCAATAAAGTATATACAGTACACATTCCTGTATAATCATCCCATCTATGGGTTAAATAATACAAAAATGAGTATTAAAATGTATTTGAAAAAAACCAAAAAAAAACAAGAATTAAATATCAAACAAGAAATATAAAACAATGTCCTTGGCATAAATAACCCAAGAGAAAGGTTGAACATGCTAATAAAATCAACCAACCAAACTTATTACACTCCCGGTTTATTATTATTTGTAGACCATAATCACTTAATTAAAATACTGAGGAATCAGAGTCGAGTACAATAAATTAGAGGAGTTCAGAGAATTTTGTGTTCTGACTCAACAGCTCTGGTTTCCTCTATATGCAGTTAAAATTTTTGATTTCCTTTGGGGATAAGAACTTGTCAAGTTATTAGATTACAAATTATATCAATCTTCTATATACTCAGTATATGCAAGAGGATATTCTAAAAAAAAATTCCATCTAATATAATTTATCATGGTGAAAAAAAGAAGAAAATCTGATTTTTTCGTTGGTTTTCTCTATACGCCCTTGGTTTTATACTGTTAAAATGAGTTATTTGGCAAGAAGAAACTGGTCAAGTTTATTTTAAATTAAAATTATATCATTTTCTGATACACCCAGTATTATGCAGAAGAAAATTTTTAAAAAATCTATTTACAAAAATTATATGTGAACTGAAAAAAAAAAAAAAATTTCATTTTTAGTTGTGTTTATAAAAAGACATTGTGATCAATGTTTATTGCAAAGGTGACCAAGCTCTAAAAAAGTATTTTTAAAATCGATGGACAAAGTTTGCATATTTATTGATTTTAAACATATTGCTCCATCTTTTTTTTTTTTTACTGGCGGTCAGAATATAATCTATTGATAATATGTACAAGCTTTTTTTTTATTTCAACGTGGCGATGGTGAGAACGACATATTTGACTGAGAGAGAATTATATGGTGGAGTTAACCTATCATAGCGGGAAGAATATGATTGGAGATTTATAACAGATGACAATATATGAAATTAGTACGGTTTAGCAGAATGATCTCTTTTTAGATGACTAGATGCAGTTTTAAAAGCATGATTTGAAATTTAGTTATTTTTAATTGAATGTGAATAATTGTTAGCAAATTATGTAAAATGGGAATAGTTACTTGAAACCATATGAATTGTGTGCAATTATGTGCACTTAAGAATACTTACTTGGGATCTGTAATTGCTATAAGGAATTATTATTAAATAGGCAATATTTACTGAAAAACTATATAATCTGTCGTTGCAATTATTGCACTAAGAATACTTATTGGATTCTATAATTGCTTATAGATGGATTATTATAAATAGGCAATAGTTACTTGAAACGCTATATAACTGTGTGCAAATATTTGCACTAAATACTTATTGGAATAATTGCTATAGATAGTATTATTAAATAGGAATAGTACTTGGAAACTATATAATCTGTGATGGCAAATTATTTGCACTAGAATACTTACTTTGATCTATAATTGCGTTATAGAATGATTATTATAAATAGGAATAGTTAATTGAAACATATATAATTTGGTGTGGCAAATTATTTGCAACTGAGAAGTACTTACTTGATCTATAATTGCTCTATAGATGATTATTATTAAATAGCAATAGTAATGGTGAAACTATATAATTTGTGTGCAAATTAGTTGTACTAAAAATCTTACTTGGATCTTGTAATTGCTTATAAATGATTTATTATTAAATAGGAATAGTTAATTGAAATCCATACAAATGTGTGCAAATTATTGTACTAAGAATACTCTTGGATCTATAATTGTTTTGGCTTTCACAGTGAGTTTCGGCCGCTGGACCTACAGACGTAATTACATCATTGATCCGGGGCCATCTCCCCATGGCAACTTGAGTTAAAGGCTGGGTTTGTGGCCAGATGCCTGGGGCCACCCCCTTGAGGGGAATGCGATGGAATGAATCATTTTTTGCACCCACCACATCCATGAGCTTCAGTTCCAATGGGTGTCCACTATTAATAGGGCCTTGTGCCTAAACCCGTACACATGGGGTACGTGGTAAATATATAGAATGATTTTTCAAATAAGAAATAATTTTACTGAACACTATATGAATTTGGCAAATATTATAGGAAGAATATTAACTTGAACTCTTATAATTTGTTTACAAATGATTATTGTTAAATAGAATATTTACTTCGAAACTATATGAGACTGGTAAACAAAAAAGGGAACCATGAATTTTGATTTCAAAATTAATTTACATAAGAACAATATTTTTCCATTTTCCGTTTGTTATTGTTTTGGACCACTTTGTTTTAAAATGTATCACCAGATCTATAACACTAAGGACTTCGAATTATTAGATCATATTTTATTCTCGAAATCCCCCACCAGACTACCTGCGCAGATTGGAGTTGGAGCGTTGTATTAACACAACTTTACCACCGTTCTGTGGTGTTTTGGCCGACCTCTTAAAATCTATTTCTATCTTAAACCGGAAGAGCGTCTTCTCCCACTGATTCTTCACGGTATCCACGGAAGGGAAGGGATTCAGGACAGGTCAAGCACTCTGTCATTCCAAGATTCCTTCAGCTGGGCTTGCAACTTATAACAGCCATTTTGATTTCTACAACTCACTGTACATAAATATTTAAGAAGTGTAATAATTATGTAACAGAATGTAAATAAAAAAGGCAATTAATTCTGATTCCAAAAATATTTACTATAAGAAAGAACATATATTGCATTGCTTTTGTATATTGTGACCACTTTGTTTTAAGAAGTTGTTGTCCCCATATCTATTGTCTCATGAGCTATAGTGCCAAAACCAATAGAGGGTCAGTAGTTAATCTCTCCGGTTTGAATGTAAGATAAAAAAGGGAATATACATCTGGATTCCAAAATAATACTAAGTAAGAACGATATTTGCCATTTTTGTTTGGAGATTATATCATTTAGATATTGTCTCCATGATCTATCTCTTCTCCTGAAGCCAAAAAGGTTCTGACAGAATGATCTCTCGGGGATTAGAATGTAAATAAATAGGACAGTATAGATCCTATTCAAATTTAATTTTACTGTAAGACAATATTTCCATTTGTTTTGTTATTTTCATTCACTTTATTTTAAAGATTATATTATCAAATGCTGCCTTTGTGGGCTATACATTCTACTGAGCCAATAGATGAGTCAACCCAGAATGATCCGTAGCTGGAACATGAATCAAGGAAAGGAAACATAGATCCAGATGAATACCACACACACCACACACACCACACACAACATTCATTATATTGTAATTTAAAGATTTTAATATGTATGCAGGGGAAACAGTTTAGCCTCAGTTGTTTAGAGCCTGCGGAACCACATATCCCCGTAGTTCGATACCACCCTTGACAACTTCAAGGATGTGTGCGATATGGTAGTGAGAAGCTGATGTAGGTTGCGCTCCACTTGAGACACTAAAAAAATTCTTTTGGTTATAGCACTAGTGAAAAGGGATAGAGCTCATTGTCTGCGCTGATACCAACTTGTTAGGCCATCTCAATACTTTATATATTATATATATATATATATACTGTACATTATAAAATTATATATGTATATATAGATGTATTTTGAATTTTTGCGAATTGATTTTTAATTGTGTTGTATGAATGCATAATTTGTCTGGTGTATAATAAATCTAAGTTTGATGGTGTGTTAACATAGACATATGTAAGTATTTATGTGATCTAACACAGAATTACTGTGTGTGTGTGTGTATAATATATAATATATATTATATACAACCGTTTGATACAAAATAGTACATATTTAGTCATATTCGAAATACTACGATAAAAAACAATTGGCTCCTACTGTTGACCAATACGAAGCATAAATAAAAAATAAAAAAAAACGAGGGAATAATAAAAAAAAAAAAGAAGTTTTATAAAAAAAAAAGAAAGAAAAAAATGAATTTCTCCAGCTTCTCCAACCACCACCACCACAGCGATCCAACATTTATCACCCAACCGAATGGAGCGGGGGAACATTCGCCACCAGCAGCGAAACTATGAAAGATTCATTGGTGGTCTGCTATTCAACCTCCGGGGGCTGTGGGTGGGGGCGTCCTTACCCTCGCCAACCACGCCATGTCATCACTATGTCCCAGCCATGACCGCCCTACCCACATGCCATTAGTTCTCACCCTTCACACTTTCTGTTAAAAAATAATTTTTTTGTATTTTACCTTTCTTTTCTGTTGTTACAATTCCTCTGTGGATTCAATCTGTTCGTATTTTGTAAAATCTTTTCTCCCCTCGATACTGCTCGGATCTATCAATCACATAGTTCCTTAGCTATCTTATTTTCAAGCTGTTCCAGAATTAACTCTGTTTTCGTTAGATCTAATTTTTCATATCTATCTATCTAATCTATCTATCTATCATTATATATATATAATTATATATATATATATATATATGTATATATAGGTACGAGTTTATAGCGATAGGCAACTCTGAATTCAAATTCCTGAGGTCGGTTGTTGATTGGGTTGTGGCAACCCTTGATGCACCAATATATTTCCTATCGATCCAGTGCCAAAAAGTGTGGAGTGGGTTTTTTTCCCCAACACACAAGCCTTCACCACTATAACAAATCACTGTGTGGGTGTTATTTTGTATGAACAATCATTACCATCGAAATATCCGAGGAAGAGTCCATCGATATATTATATATAAATTATATATATATATATATTTATTTATCCAGGTTAAAATTCTGTGTCCCAATCTGTGGTGGTGATGAAAAAAGGCCTGACTGATGATAATTCAATCAACTTTCCATCCTGGCTTGAGGTAGCCTGCAAATATATATATATATATATATATATATATTCACTCAGCTCACTCTCTGTCTCTCAGTCTCTGTCTGTCTCATATCTATCTCTCTCTCGTAATATATTATATATTATATACCTCTCTTCTCTCTCCTACTCTACCATTATTTAACAAATATAAACGCTACGGCATATAAACACACACCCATTTCAGGGAGGTCAGATAGATTCAGGAAAAAGTTTTAGTTGTATTTAAGCATATTATGTTGAAACAGTCGGCTGTGCAGTACACAAGCGAAAACATAGCTGTATAAAGCAATCTGGGCAACGATGATACTGGAGTTTGTTCCTGGGTTTGTGAGCATCATAGAGAAGATTAGCCTAGGCCATGGAAGGTCTCAAACTTCACCTATGATGTATAAACGCAGGGCAATTTTTTTTTAGCCAAACTTTTTGAAAAAAAATGGATCCTATATACCGTTGAATCGGAATATATATATATATATATATATATATAATAGATTAAAGGATATGAAAGAACACATTATGCTGTTAAAGTGAAAAGATTATTACATCATATTCATGCTAATAGTTGAACAAATTCGAAAGAAATTCTTTTCACTTGAACAGCATATTGTCGTGTCATATCTTTTATCTATACTCATACGATCGGATCATTTCTTTCTCTTAACTTATTATATTATTATAGAGAGAGAGGGTGAGGGTCAAAAGTTAATGCCTTTTCTTTATTAACATGATGAGTTTTTCTTTATAAAACTACGGCCTACTTGGACCCCTAATGAGGCTCAGAGCAAAGAACCAATGAGTAAGACCCTCAATTTGGCAATTGACAATGTCTTCTTTCTGCATGACAATTCTCGACACACATAAGCCTCAGGACAAGGAGAATCACCTCACTTTGGGTAACAACTTATATATATATAATAATATATATATATATAATATATATATATAATATACTTATATGTATGAAGTTTGGATAGAGCATTAGTACTGTAACAGTTAGTTTCTTGCTTATGATTCTTATATGCTCTATCACTTAATATTGAGCACTCTTTATCATAAATATTATCATCAATGGGAGGCCGTGGTTCTAATGGTTAGAGTTGTAGGAAATGGACTTCGTCAAAGCGAGTTCAATTCCTTGGATGAAGCTGTTGGAATTTCACCATCGCTAAACCCCTTGGGAAAGGTATGATCCAATTCTCCTTCCAACTATGGATGAATAGCAGAGCAGACTGGACTCTTAACCATGGCCGTAAGGTAACCAGTCTAGGAGAAGGAAAACTTGAATCAAACCTGTTAAACTTCCCGCTTAAGAAATTGACCTTGTGTCTGATCCTGCCTCTGTGCGGAGGGTTGTGTAAATATTATATATCTCATTATCATCATGCACAGATTCTCAGTAATCTCTTTTCTCACACCCGTCCCTCTTTTTTTTTTGTATTTTTCTTTTTGTACACTGTTTTTGTCTTTCCCCCCCTCTTTCTTCCTCATAATATTTCATTTCCTTTTCCTCTCTCTCCTCTCTCTCTCTCTCTCTGATTTTCTTTCTTGTTCCCCAGTGGTATTCGAGCATGCAAGCATGCACAAATACAATGCCTTAAAATTTACGGAATTCGAATAATTTCTAGATTATTTTTTTTTTTTTTTTTTTCCACTTTTAACCCCCAACCCATGAATCTCAGTCAGCTAGACACACACACACACACACACACACCACACACACACAACCTATTTGTTACTCCCAGATCAGAAATCCCCCTGAAAATGTGGTTATTTCTCTTTCTTCAACAAAAACAGTTTATTCCAATAATATTATTTAAATAAAATTAAAATAATGATATAACAACAACAGAATAAGCTAAAAAATTCAAATAGAGCCTAAAAAAAATGTCTATACATATTATCAATATCTGTCATTCACATTTATCTATCTCATATATCTGTTATTACATATCTATCTATATCTGTTGATATCTATCTATCTGTCTTATATCTGTTGGATCATCTATCTATTCTTATCGTCTCCATATCTATCTGTCTATCTATCTATTTATCTATCTATATCTGTTTATCATCCTATCCATATCTATTTGAATCTATCATTTCATCTTACATCTCTCTTCTCTCTCTCCTCTCTCTATTATATATAATATATATTAATATATAATTATACCAAGCGTTTGGTAGATACTTGCGGGAGAGAAAAACCCAGCAGGAGTTTGATTGTAAAAATACTACCAAACCATCAACCAGGAAGAAAAAAAAAAATTTTTTGAAAAAAAAAAGAAAGGACCAACAAAAAATAATCTATTGTATAGTATTTGGCAAAAGAAAAAATAATTATATGTATAATATATGTATTAAGATATATATATATTCAATATAACCGTAGGAGAAAGTAATATTAAAAAGTGCTCGATTACCCTAAGTAGAGCCAAGTAATAAAGAAATTCTAATGAGTTCAGCGAACCTACTATAGTTCGCATAGTAAGCTCTTCAGGGCTAAATCTAACTCAGATAGCCCTGAAGAGCTTCATGCGAAAACTAATAGTAGGTTCGTCTGATCTGAGCTCATTAGGATATCTTTATATATATATATATATATAATTTCTTATCTACATCCTTTCTCTCTCTCTCTCTTTCATATATATATAATATATTGCTATCACATCTCTTCTTTCTCTCTCTTTATATATATAATATATATATATATAATATATAATATATATATTAACCCCTCTGCACAAGCAGATGTGATACAAGGCCAATTTTTAAGTGAAGTTTAACAGGTTAGAATTTTTGTTGGAATTTTAGTTTTCCTTCTCCTCAACTGATTGGCATACCAATGTTAAGAGACCAGTCTATCTTACTAATTACTCAGAGCTGGAGGGACAACAGTTGGATAATATTATATATATATATATATATATATATATATATATATATATATATTATTAATATATATATATATATATATATAGAGAGAGAGAAAGAAGAGAGAGATAGAGATAAAGACTCAATATATATAATATATCTAATATATTAATATTAGTGAAATAGAGTGAAAAAATAATATTTATATATATATATATATATATAGAGAGAGAGAGAGAGGGAGATAGAGATAAATTGACTATATGTATAATATACATATATATATATATATATAGAGAGAGAGGCAAGACAGAGAGAGAGAAAGAGAGAGAGTGAAAACATATATATTTATATATATATATATTAGAGAGAGAGAGAGAGAGATAGAGAGAGATAGAGTGAGACAGAGAGAGAGAGTGAAAAATATATTTTATAATATATATATAGAGAGAGAGAGATAGAGAATATATATATATATATATATATATATATAGAGAGAGAGAGAGAGATAGATAGAGAGAGAGATAGATAGATAGACAGAGAGAGAGAGAGATAGAGAGACAGAGAGAGAGAGTGAAAAAATATATATTTATATATATATATATATATATATAGAGAGAGAGAGAGAGAGATAGATAGACTGACTATATGTATATATATATGTACATATATATATATATATATATTATATATATATATATAGAGAGAGAGAGAGAGAGAGAGAGAGTGAAAAAATGTATATATATATATATATATATATTTATATATATATATATATATATATATATATTATTATATATAGAGAGAGAGAGAGAGAGAGAGAGAAAAAAATACTTTCTTCCAACTAAATGATTTGAATTAGACTTTTGGAGAAAAATGTTAAAAATAAATATTGATTTCAAATATTTTTGTTTGTTTCAAATTATCAGATATCTTTTCTTTCACTTTTTTTTTTCTCCTCATATTTCCTAGCCGATCATTCTCCTCATTGTCCTCGTCTGGCATTGTATTAACGTTAATATTGATCAATGATTAACAAACAAACAAAACCAAACAAAAAACAGATTATTGGTAATGAGAAATTGTTTTCAAATTTTCAAGAAAGTATCATTCAATTCTTCTCGCCAATGACAACCATTCACTTTTATTAAACAAAAACAAAAAACAAAAAATGGTAATATTCGAAAATGATTTGAATTTGGCATCAAGTTAATGTAACTTTATTAATTTAAATAAGATGAATTTGATGGGTTGGGGGCATATTCTTTCAAAGTGCTTTCAATATTCTAGTTACACTTGCCACAAAAAATTCAGACAGTGAGACTAGTAGTTTACGGAACACAAGCATTTCAAACTTGCTTATATATATTTACCAACCCCTCTGCACGAGCAGGATGCGACACAGGGTCAATTTCTTAAGCGGAGTTTAACAGGTTTGAATTCAGAGTTTTCCTTCTCCTAGACCGGTTACCTAACCAAGTTTAAAGAGCCCAGTCTACCCTACTATTTACCCATTGCTGGAGGGAGAGTAGGATTCATACCTTTCCCAACGGTATTAGCGCTAAGTGAAATGCAATCACCACTTCCAGGATTTGAACTTGCGGCGACGAGTCCATTTCCCATGACTTTAACCATTACACCACGCGCTTATAATTCTTTTGCCATAATTTTTGAGATAATTTGTATTATTTAGATTTTTCTGACTTTTAGTATTATATTATACATATAATGCTGGTGCCATAAAAAGTTTAGACAGTGAGACTAGTAGTTTACTGAGCACTAACATTTCATACATTTTCAAAAAATGCTAATATTCGAAAATGATTTGAATTTGACATATTCAAGTTAATGTAACTTTATCAATTTAAATAAGATGAATTTGATGGGTTGGGGGCATATTCTTTCAAAGTGCTTTCAATATTCTAGTTACACTTGCTACAAAAAGTTTAGACAGTGAGACTAGTAGTTTACTGAACACAAGCATTTCAAACTTGCTTATAATTTTTTGTGCCATAATTTTTTAGATAATTTGTATTATTTAGATTTTTCTGACTTTTAGTATTATATCATACATATAATGCTGGTGCCATAAAAAGTTTAGACAGTAAGACTAGTAGTTTACTGAGCTCTAACATTTCAAACTTTTTCAAAAAATGGTAATAATCGAAATGATTTGAATTTGACATATTCAATTTAATCTAACTTTATTAATTTAAATAAGATGAATTTGATGGGTTGGGGGCATATTCTTTCAAAAAAATCCCAACATAAAAAAACCTTGCGTTGATCCAGAATGATATAAAAACCAAAGTGGCTGATGCAGCAGGGTGGGGTGTTAACAGTCCTAATAATGTGACCCAGGATATTTTGCTCAACTTTGCCAAAAATTATTCAGCATTGAAAACGGTCATTAATTTTCATTAGGACAATGTGTTGTTAGGAAACAGTCTGTTATTGATGCATTGTCTCTCACCCCTTCCTTTAAGTTCCGGAAGGAGGAGGCTAACTTAGTCAATAACAGGAATGAGTCTTTCCTCTTGCCTTCTCCTGCTTTCAATCAACACGTGGATATAATTTTTAAAAACACACACACACAAAAAAAGAAGAAACCTCTTATGCAAACCAAATAAGAATAACATCAAAAACAAACTAGATGTTGCAGCAGGGTGGCACATTAACAGTCCTAACGATGTGACGCAGGATATTTTGCTCAAATCTGCCAAAAATTATTCAGCATTGAAAATGACCGAGGTTTTGCTGATAACAATATCGGAAATTCTTAATTCTTGTTTGAAAATTTAATAATGCAATGCAAGAAAGAAACTGAAAGAATAAAATGAAAGAAAGCAACAGGAGGAAAATGAAGAATGAATACAATACAAAGTACACCCCACCACCCACCACCACACCACCACACCACCACCACCACACATATTCACCCCCCCCCACCACCACCACTCATGCACACACTGATAAAATACTAAATGGAGATGGCCAATCATGTTTTGAAAATTGAAACCTTACAATATTTAGATAAAATAGAGAAATCATGATTAAGTTTGGATGCAATCATGCTTATATCAAGCACAATCAATGCAATTACTAAGAACATATATATATATATATATATTATATATATATATATATCTCTGAAAACAATTATCTATTAACTTTTATTATATAATAATTATGCACAAATAACACTTTTATACACATTTCTCTCTCTCTCTCTCTCTCTCTCATACATATATATGTCTAGAATATAGGTATATAAAAAAACATAAAATTTAAAAGATATATATATATATATATATATGTGTGTGAGTAATCTATATATTATATATATATATATATATATATATATATATATATATATATATGTGAGAGAAACATCTACATCTTTTAGACTAAGATTAAATAACCACAAATCCACAATAAAACTCAAATCCCCGCATAGTACAATAGCACTTCACTTTAACACCCTACCACACAACCTTACACACCTCAAATGTATTTTAATAGAACACGCATTTCCAACAACGCAATCTCGAAAACAAGCAGAAACTAAGTGGATTCTAAAATTGCAAACTCATGTAAGGGGACTGAATGCTGACATCGAATATTCCGTTATTATAAATATTTTACAGACGCTGCTGCTGTCAATAACAACAAAGACAAAAGATCCGTTGAACAGGAGCAACATTCATTTTCAAAAGGGAATCTAATGATCCCAAAAATTTATGATAACAAATAATAAAAAAAATAAGTGAATCCAATACTCCATAACATCGAGTTCATTCATTTATTCTTAGATGCTTCGTAATAACGCCCAACTTAAAAAAATAACAAAAACATAAAAATATATGTATATATATATATATATATATATATATATGATGATAAACGCTCTTCCCAGAATGTCACACAAGGTAAACCAGTCTCCTAAATGCCCCAAGACTTTAACCACTCTTCCCATGATGCATATATATATATATATATATATATATATATATATTCATAATATTGCTCTGTATATAATTAATTTATCAGTTATCATACATTGAGGTCTCTTAGGGATTTATAAAAATCCTTGTAGGAGTTTCTAACTTTGCACCTACATGAGCTAACAGTATGGATTTACAGAGAAATTTCAATGATCCCAAATAGGATCATCCCTTACTTACCAATCCAGTTGGATTACATATATATATATATCTATATTATATCTATATCTATCTATCTATATTATATATATATATATACAAATTTTAAATGAAAAGTTAACTTTTTTTAAACCAATATATCATAACATTATTATTTTTGTGGACACATGGTTCCCAAAATTCACACTGGATTGTTCAACTGGACACATGGCCTAGTGGATAAAGGGGTTAGGTTAAAACAGTTCTAAATGACAGTTATCTCTAGATTGCAGGTTCAATCCTGATCAAGGGCAGCAGTAACATAGAATAATAATTAGCATGGCTTAACACCTCTACCCCAGCTATGCTTAGTGGAATGAGAACAGGATACCCCCATGGACTGAATAAAGGGTTGGGTTCAAAGTTCCGTGATGGCTCCTGATTATGACAAGAAGGCTCCAGATTAAGACAAGAAGGTTCCCCGAGTCCAACAAGAAATACCTAAAGAAGGCCGGAGGCATATCAGCTGAAACGTTGTACAGATAACAATGAAGATGAGGACAATAGTCCAAATAATGCAGATAATAGTACTTAAGAATTATATTTTCTATAGGAAGTTGATTTTCTTCTAAAGTAAACATATCACAACTTTATTATTTCTCATTGAAAATTAAATTATACAATCAAAATGGATATTATGAGGTACTATAAGTAAGACTGGGGCACAAAGCTTAGTAAATATTGATACATCTTATTATAATGGAGATTGTGTGTTTTTCAGTCTGTAACCGAAACTACATTACTACTCAAGTCACAATTCCCTTAGTTATTTACGCTACATTCTTCATGATTTTATTTTTATTTAAACCTCAATTATTAATAAAATTGTTTAACATTATTAATACTGTTGACCATATCTACATACTAATAATATGCAACTGTATTTATATATACAATAAAATAGCAGTTTACAGTGTGAACAGGAAAGTA
>CM042163.1:39699099-39719099 GCA_023376005.1 Doryteuthis pealeii
TGTCAAGCGCCATTGAAAAGGCGATAGACTCCCTCGATGACTGGCTGATACCAATTTTAGGCTGCCCCAACGACTTTTACTACTACTCTTTGGTATAAAAGATATAAATCAGATAAAGTCCAACGCGCAGCTCTTTAACAACAGTAATTAAATCTCTGTGGCAAGACTAGTTTACAATTATGCCTTATTATTCAGGGAAATCAATAGTAATGACCTTCTTTTATGTCTCAGAAGATGTTCAGCATGACCTTCTTTAATGACTGTAACGTCTGGAACTTTTTCTTTACCAGAGAGTTAGTATATCTCCAATCAAGTGTATTTCAACTCAGGAAGGGGCCCCTATGGTGTGATGGTTAACGTGCTAAACTCCAATATTTTAGTAAGTGAGTTTGATCTCCAGTCGCACTATTACATTCACTTTCAGACTAATACCATTGGGAAAGGTATGAACCTTCCCATCCCCCCAGCTATTGGTTAAATAGTACCTGTTGTTCTACAAGAATGTGTTTGGCATAAAATAACCCTTGAAAGTTGATATGTCATTAAACAACAAAATCAAACCAATCAACTAAGGCTTGTAGTGGCAAACACTTTTTTAACCAATTTGTAAATTTCTTTTTTTGACACAAAAATGCTGAGTTCCAATTTGGAACTCTGGAAGTGTGGAGTACCCCTTCATTGCCATTACTCCCAGGTCCACTCTGATTTGGAGTGGTAGTACATTTTAGGGTCCCATCTATGGGTTAAATAGGAAAAAATTAGTTTTAATAAATCTGTTATACTCTGTTTATTATTATTACTAGCAAATATATGCACCCTCCGGGTGCAAGTATTTAAGTTTTAATGCAATAAAATATTGTATTAAATTATAAAGGCTAATGAAACTAAATAAGAATGCAGATAAAAAGATTTAAAACAGAGGGGTATAATCGAAAAATAGAACAACTGAAACATACTCTTCCATCACTCTCGTCTTTCATTGTTATTTTTTTCTAATTTAAGTATTTAGTTAAAGAGGAAGTAAAGAATAAAATAACAGTTATTTTTCTTGTTAATGGATTTCAGTTTAAGATTCATAGAAGAGATTCTTATAATTAAAATAAAACAAACAGAAATCAATAATACTAGCACATATTTATTAAAATCAAATTTTTAATATCAATATGCAAATTAGCCTTCCCGTTCACACTGTAAACCGCTATTCTGTTGTATATATAAATACAATTGCATGTTATTTCTATGTAGTATTAATAATGTGAAACAATTTTATTATTCATTGAGGTTTAAATAAAAATAAAATCATGGAGAATGTGATGTAAATAACAAAGGGAATTGTGACTTGAATAGTAATATAGTTTCGGTTACAGACAGACAAACCACAATCTCCATTATAATAAGATTATTATTATTATTATTAACTTGTGCCTTTTTTTTCTTCTTTATCATCATAATCATTTTATACTTCTTCATTACCTATATCATATTATTATTATTATTATTATTATTATTATTATTATTATTACCCTCTGACTCTTTCACTCTTCTTTATCATCATCGTCATTTTCTCTTTCCCATCCTAATCATCATCATCGTTTTTCCCATTATTTTTCTTAACAACAATCAGTTGTAGTAATCTTTCTGGTTTTCGGAATTTGCTGAGCTAGCTGATTCATCATTTCACCTATTGTCTTTTCCTTTGGCCTCGTCCACTCAACCAATTCCGAGACATTTCTTCCCAATAACCACTTGCAGGAATCAGTTCATGTCGCAACAAAGGGAATTATTGTCTGCAAGACAGAAAGAACCAACTAGCAGAAAGAACGGCCCGGACATTCTTGCCGTGCTAAATTAAAAGAAAAGAAAGGAAAGGAAGGAAATAAACTGGTTTCGAGTCGGTCAGAGTAAGGGGGAAGGCGGGTGGAGATATCTAATAAAGAATTTCTTCCTGAAAGGAAAGAAAAGAAAAGACATGGCTCATCTTGTAAGCACATTAGTTATTTAACTCTTAGCTTCCTCCGCGCTGGGCAAATAAACGAGGTACGCGCAGTTTCAGATACAAAACCTATTACTTGGTTTTCTAACTGGAGATTCTCGGACAGGAGGTTAAGCAGAGTTAACTGGCCATGAAAATTAGCGTATAATACAAGATAAAAATAGTTAAATTGGTAACCTTGGCCTCATCATTTCCCCCATTCCCCATCAAACATTAAAGATTAGATATATTACAAGGAAATTTTATTTTATCCAGATTACATAACTATTTTTTTATCCATGGGGATATGTGCATGGATAGAATCGGAGGTTAGATCAAACTTAACGGTGGCAAGCCCCAACCCCTTTTTATCATATGGGTGCTAGAAGGCGGTGGCTGCGGGTCTACATGTCCTGGGAATGACGTTAAACTCTATCTGATGGTGAGCTTCCAGTTTTGGAGGTTTGGGGAATGTGGAGCACCCTTCATCACCATTGCTCCCTGGTCCACTCTGACCCGGAGTGGTAGTACCTGTTAGGGTCCCATCTATGGGTTAAATAGAAAAATGTATTATCCATTAAGAATTGATTTATTTCAAAACTTTATCGGTATTAAATGACCCACTGAGGTTGATATGCCGTAAAACAAAACAAACCAAAAACCAAACCAAACTTAACGGACCTAAATTCTACCATCATAAATCACCCCGCAAAAAAAAAAAAAATACTAAAAATCAGGGAATTAACTGAATTTAATGAAATTTTCAGCGTTGATATATTACTGAATAAAATATATAATGCCTCAGTTATTTTATTCAAAATCTTTTAGATTTTTTCAGGTCAGTTAACTTTGAACCACGTATCTTTGAGAATCTGTGTTGTGCCTAGAGGTCTGAGGAGTATGGAGTATCTTCTCATAGCCATTACCTCCATGTCTACTTTGACCTCATCTATAGGTCAAACAGTCCTGTTACTCCCTGTTTGACTCTGAGCCAGTGGTAGTAGCTCTTAAGGTGCTATCGATGTGTTAAATAGAAAAAAATGAGTCTGAAAAATCAACAACAAAAAAATCAATTTTGAAAAAAATTGTTTGAATACCCATCAAGAATGAATAAAAAAAAACATCTTCAGTATAAAATAACCCGCCAAGAGTTGGCATGCCATAAGATCCAACCAACTAACTTTTAATAGAGACGTTAAAAATATTGACTTTAAAAATTGTTTGTATTTGATAAAACTACTTAATGTCATATAACTGCAAATTATTTGTATTAAGAATAGTTAGTTGAACCTCTTATTGTTTACAAATGATGGTTACTTGAAACTTGTATAATGAATGCAATTCCCTCCTCTAGGCAGAAAATAACCCGATACGAGTTGACATGCTGGTAAAATCAATAAATCAATGAGCATCACTAGCCCAGCATGTAAGTTAATAATCTCTCTAAGTTTTGGTCTTTACAGATTTGACTTTTGCAGATTTGATTATTCGAGTGTTTGTCATCGATAAATAGATGGACATTTTTTTTTACTGCTTCGCTTCCAACTGAAGAAAATTGCATCCAATATTCATAACGGAGAAAAAAATCCCAAGAAATCTGGAAAGAAATCTTTGCCATTCATTTTGGCACAAAATATGTTTTATTAATTGGTTGGTCCGACTAGGAACCTTAAGGTTCTGGGTTCGGTACCAGCCCTCACCAACTCAGCGTATGAGTAGCACAAGGATCTGTGCGGTAAAGTTGAGGAGCTGATGGTAGGTGTGGCGCTCCGTCTCAGATGCTAAAAACAATCTCCTTGGTCTAGTGCTAGTGAAAAGGGGATAGACTCCCTCGCTGTCTGGCTGATAGCAACTTTAGGCCATCCTGATGACTTTACTTCACTTACTTAATTGGTTGGTGAAAAGGTCTTAGCCCAACCAAGCAATGAATGAAAATCCAGCTATCTTTGGTTTAAAAAGAATTAACTTTAACTAAAAAACGCTCTTTCGTAAAAAGAATGTAAACAGATAATAATAGACATAAAAAATAGTTTTGCAGTAAAAATTTAAATGAATATGCTTTCTTATTAATAAAACCAAGTTTCTAACAATTAAATTCAAATTAGTATCATTTGTATTATTTGGACTATTGTCCTCAGCTTCATTGTTATCTGTACAACGTTTTAGATGATGTGCTGTCCCGCCTTCTTCAGGTATTTCTTCTCAAACTCGGGAACCATCTCGGACTCAGAACCTTCCTATCGAAGATTCCCATGTCCGATAAGAAATACCTGAAGGAAGCCAGAGGGCACATTGGCTGAAAGGTTGTACAGATAACAATAACAATGAGGACAATAGTTTGAATAATACAAATAATACTAATTATCAAGCCTCATCTAAAAAAATCCAGAGAAATAATTAAATTCAAATTAATTAAAATATTTAGGGGGTTTCTTTTTATTGGGTGGGTGGGGGGAGAGGATCAAAACTGTTCTGTTTTGATTATCATCTGTCATAAATGGACAGGGCAAGACAAGTTCAAATCCTGGATGAGGCTGTTTGCATTTCACATAGTGCTAATACACTTGGGAAAGGTATGCATCCAACTATTCTCTCTCCAGCTATTGGTAAATAGTCGTACAGACTGAGCTCTTTAACCTTGGTATGGCAACTTTGAATTCAAACCTGTTAAACTCCGCTTAAAAAATTGACTTTGTGCCATATCCTGTTCGTTTGTAGGGGCTAGGTAAATATATGTATCTCCCATTTTAAGCTGAACTTGGTAAGCAAATATCATATTTCAAGTATAAGTGTATGTTTTTCAGGGGTTAATATTTGAACTGAGGTTAAAGATTAGACATTTGAATGCTTGGGTTCTAGGTAGGCAGACCCTCCCCCATTTAGAAGATAGGGTTGATACGATCTTTGTACCTCTGTTCCTAACCTGCTTTGGCCTTTGTTCAGTTTTAAGTCTTCCTTGCTAAATATTGATTCCTTGGATTTGGAAATCTCGTAGTGGCTATTTTTTATGAGCTGGATCAACCTGTATCAGCTCTACTGACCTGAGATGTACACAAAACTCAGAGAGCCGAGTTCCTTTCTTGATTAAACTAATACACGCTATGTATCAATGTAGATTGAATTTCACTATAAGACGTAGATACCAGGTGCCACAGAAATACCTCCCACATTTTAAACTGTCATCTGTATAGTGCAAGTGAATTTTGGCAAGTGGTAATGGTAGCTCTATCTAGTTAATGTTTTAATTTTCAAACAGCAATTTCTGTCTGTCTGTGTATAACCAGTTTGGGCCTACACTAGTGATCCGATCATGTTGGCCATGGGTCACAACACATGTTGCTTAGCAACAGAATCCTGGTGGCTGAGCCGTCCATGACTTGCAACACTTGGCCCTTGTAGTAGATGGGCAGTCAGAAAGAATCACCTTCTGATCAATCAGCTATTCATGTCAAGCCTTAGCACCTATATGATTGTACCGACTATATCCCTCTATTGCTCTTATGGTAAACCCCAACCCTTTTTACCAAATATGTGCAAGAAGGCAGTGACTGAGGGTCTTTGTGTCCTGGGTATGATGCTAGACTACATCTAGTGGTGAGGTTCTAATTCTAGGCCAGGAAATGTGGAGTACCTTTTCATTGCCATTACTCCCAGGTCCACTCTGCCTCAGAGTGGTAGTACCTGTTAGGGTTGGGTCTATGGGTTGAATAGGTAAAAAAGCAGTTTCAAAATGAAGAATATTTTTTAATGAATAAAATAATTAATAATAAATTTAATAACCAAAAACTATGATTAAATCAAAAAGGTCTCCGGCAGGAAATGACCCAAGTGATGACATTCTATAAAACGCAACCAACCAGTCAACCAAAATATAACAAAACTTTTATGGAGACACATGGTGTAATGTCTAGAGTTGTAGGAGATGGACTATTCGATCTAAGTTCAAATCCTAGACGAGACTGTCTACATTTCACATAGCCCTATTTCCTTTGGGAAAGGTATGCATCCATCTGTTCTCCCTCCAGCTATGTGTAAATAGCAGAGCAGGCTGGGATCTTTAACCTTGATTAGGCTACCAGTCTAGTAGAAGGAAAACTCTGAATTCAAACTCTGCCTAAAAAATTTACCTTGTGTCACATCCTGCTCATGCGGAGGGGTTGGTAAATATGAATCTATAAACCAAACCTTGGTAATCATCTTGCCGTCGATAATGCTTACTGTATTAATAATTTTTTTAATGCGGCCAGAGTAATGCTGACGTCAGGAGAATAATTAGAACACTCTATTTTGGCTCAGTTTTTCTATCTAATAACATCTTTCTCCTGACCCACCTCTAAAACCAGAGGCAAATTGCCCAGTCAGCCAATCCTAAAGAGAAAAGGTATTGTTTGCAGAAGAATGATGGAGAGTTAGAGGCCACCCTGTCCGAGGGTGGTAGGTTAGGTGGCCGGGTGGGATTTTTTTTTAAGATTGGGTAAGGAAATAAAGTAGCAAATTGATTAGGGGTAGAATCGATATCTTGTGTAATTTTTTTATTTTATTTTTATTCAATTGTGTAACTTATCTTTTGTAATTGGTCTCTGAAAGGATGAGGAAAGGAATTGGATCTAATTTATTTCATCTTTAATTGCCCTTTGATTCTTGTTTTTCTTTTCATTACTTTTTCTTTGTTATATCATACCCGGTCTAATTTCATTCGTTCTTTCTTTATCGTCTATGTTATTTTTCGTTCTTTTTATTGTTATTTTTCATTCTTTTTATTGTTATTTTTTATTCTTTTTATTGTTATTTTTTATTCTTTTTTTTTTCATTTTTCTGACTCCATTTTAAATCTATTATACCCATCATCTACTTTGTAAAATTATCTTCATCGTTCTCGGGTTTTGCTTATTTTTGCTTTGGTTTTTTCTTTCTCTTTTTTTTTTCTCTTTCTTTTTGTTCTCTCTTTCTTTTTCTCTTCCCTTTCTTAGTCTCATTCTTTTTACTCTCTTTCATTTTTTATTTCTTTTTGCTCTCTTTTTCTTATTCTCTTTCTTTTTCTCTTCCCTTTCTTAGTCTCATTCTTTTTACTCTCTTTCATTTTTTATTTCTTTTTGCTCTCTTTTTCTTATTCTCTTTCTTTTTCTCCTCCCTTTCTTAGTCTCATTCTTTTTACTCTCTTTCATTTTTTATTTCTTTTTGTTCCCTTTTTCTTATTCTCTTTTTGTTCCCTTTTTCTTATTCTCTTTCTTTCTCTTTCTTTATTTCTCTTTCTCTTTCACTCGTTCTTTTTCTCTTTTTTCTTTCTTTTTGTTTTTTCTTTCATTTTTTCTTTCTTTTTTTTCTTTTTCTCTTTTCATATTCTCTTCCTTTTTTCTTTCTTTATTTCTCTTTCTCTTTCTTTTTTACTCGTTCTTTTTCTCTTTTTTCTTTCTTTTTGTTTCTTCTTTCTTTTTCTCTTTCTTTTGTTCTCTTTTTTTTCTCGCTTTCTTTTTGTTCTTTCTTTCTTTTTGATTGTTATTTTTCTTTCTACTTTTTCCTGTCTTTCTTTGTTGTCTTTTTTTCTTTCCTTTTCTTTTTCTTTCCGTTCTTTTTCTTATTTTCTTATTTTTCTCTTTTTTTCTTTTTTTTTTTTTCTTTTTGATTTTCTTTCTTTTCTATATAGATTTTTTCTTTTTTTATTCTTTTTTATTTGGTTTTCTTTCTTTTTTCATTCTTTTCACATTTCTTTATTATACTTTCCTTTTTTTTTTCTTTTCTTCTTTTCATTGTCCCTTTTTCTTTTTCCTTTTCATTCTTGTTTCCTTTTTTTATCTTTTTGTCCTTTCTTTTTCTATTTGCTTTCTTTTTTCTTTTTGTTTGTCATTCTTTTTTCTTTCTGTCTGGTTTTCTTTTTCTTTCTGTTTTTCATTCTTTTTGGTTTTGTTTTTTTTCTCATTTTTTCCTCTTTCTTTTCTGTTAATTTTCTTTCTTATTTTTTTCATTTCATTCTTTGGTTTAATTTTTTGTTTTTCTTTCTTTTTTCTCATTCATTTTTTAGCTCAGTTGTTTACTTTTTCTCTTTTTCTTCTTCTTTTCATTTCCTTTCTTTTATTCTTCTTTTTCTTCTCCTACACTTTTATTTCCTCTCTTTTTCTCTCCCTCCAAATTATCTCTCTCTCTTATCAATCCCCCCTCTTTCTCTCTGTCTGTCACTCTCTCTATATATACTTCTCATCTTTCTTTCTCTCTCTGTCCCTATCTCTCACTCTACACCCTTTGTTCTCTCCCTCTCTCATCTCTACTCTCTCTCTCTCTGTATCTCTTTCTTCTCACCCTACACCCCTTTTCTCTCTCTGTATCTCACTCTTCTCACCCTACACCCCTTCATTTTCTCTCTCTCTCATTACCTCATGCCCCCTCTCTCTCTGTATCTCACTCTTCTCATCCTACACCCCTTCATTTTCCCTCTTTGTCATCACTTCTCATCTCTTCTCACTCTACCCCTCTCTGTATCTCACTCTTCTTACCCTAACCCCTTCATTCTCCCTCTCTCTCATCACTTCTCACATCTTCTTATTTCCCCTCTCTCTATATATATCACACTCTTCTCACCCTACACCCCTTTATCCCCCTCTCTCTCTCTTTCTGTATCTCACTCTTCTTACCCTACACCCCTTCATTCTCCCTCTCTCTCATCACTTCTCATCTCTTCCCTTCCTCTCTCTGTATCTCCCTCTTCTCCCCTTCATTCTCCATGACAACCTCTTTCTTCTTTTACCTAACACAGAAAGTAATCGTTTAATTTCTGATTTCTCAGCAGAAAATAGATTAATTTCCTCGACCCTCAGCATTTTCAAGGCACCACTGCCGTTGCCTACATAACGCCAAGGATTTGTGTCTCACATATTGGCCAACCATTGATGCCCTAATTATTGGCCAGCCATTGATGCCCCACTTATTGGCCAGCCATTGACTGGTCCAAACAAAAACGAAGCCTCATTAGGACCAGACTAATCAAACTATCACCTGAATTCTTTGTGTAAGGCTATTAACATGACATTGTAAAATGATTTGATTACAAAACCCTGTATGTTCTTCCCTTTGGGGATTCCTACCTGAATACAAGCAAACAGAATTTATGGTTTCATACTAGGGTGAGTCAAAAGTTTTGCAATGTTTTGGTAACATGAGGTGCAATTTGGCCACTCTAATTGTCCAACAGATAAAAGTTTAAGTTATAAATGTATCTCATTTTTTGGTGTTCATGAGTTCAATCTTTCATACTAGGGTGAGTCAAAAGTTTTGCAATGTTTTGGTAACATGAGGCGCAATTTGGCCACTCTGATTGTCCAACAGATAAAAATTTAAGTTATAAATGTATCTCATTTTTTGGTGTTCATGAGTTCAATCTTTCATGCTAGGGTGAGTCAAAAGTCTTGCAATGTTTTGGTAACATGAGGCGCAATTTGGCCACTCTGATTGTCCAACAGATAAAAGTTTAAGTTGTAAATGTATCTCCTTTTTTGGTGTTCATGAGTTCAATCTTTCATACTAGGGTGAGTCAAAAGTTTTGCAATGTTTTGGTAACATGAGGTGCAATTTGGCCACTCTGATTGTCCAACAGATAAAAGTTTAAGTTGTAAATGTATCTCATTTTTTGGTGTTCATGAGTTCAATCCCGGGCAATGCTGGGTAGCTCTGCTAGTAATCAATAAGGACAATAATGATAATCTTCTATTAATAATGGAGATTATCTGTATTTCTGTCTGTAACAAAAACTACGTCCTAGCTCTACGTCACAGATTATGTCACATGTTTTTTACACTAGTCCTTTTTTTTTTTACAGTAACAAGAAGTTAACTAAAAAGTTTACAAATAAATACCTACGATTTTGTGGAATATTGATGTGGAAAATATTCAAAATAATTGTTTGATTATTACATGCACGCAACATTTTATTTGAGAGGGACGGGGCTCAGTTTTCATTTCAAATTTTTTTTTTTTTTTTTACTCCTTTAATAATATATGAGGATTTTGCTTACTTAATACAAACCCTCTGACATTGAATTTTTAACTCCCAGGCAATGTCTTTCAAAAATTAATTTTTACGATGCCCAGAGGGTGTTTTCTGTTGCTAGTAATAATAATAATGATGATAATAGTAATAATGATAATAAAATTCACAACTTACATTTATCATGATTTTTGTTACAAGTTTTTCTTTAATATTATTTTCATTCCATTGATGTCAATCTTTCATTGAAGAGATTTAGACAACTTGGGCTTCATTATTTTTAATGAGCATCACTAACCAGGCAATAGTTTTGTGCAATATCAAACAAATGACAAGCAGATGTTTTTTGGGGAAAAAAAAGATGAAGAACAGCCATCTTTAATTTTCAAGTTTCTCCTTCGTTGCTACGCCCCCTTCTCCCAATTTCTTTTTCAATTTCTTCTTAGCTGTAAGTAACAATATGATGGGAAAACGGAATACATTGATTTATCATCTTGTATAGCTGTAATTTATAGAAAAATTATTGTGAATTTACGTGGAAATAACGGTTTTGATTTGGCACTCTCCTGTAATAGAGGTTAAAAAATTTCCAGCGTTAAGTTGATTGGTTTTGAGATGAAGCGAAAGAAAAAAAAAATGTCTTCTTTTTTTTTTTTTTTTTGTTAACACTTTTCATATGTTCATATTTTTGTTTGAAAATTGTAGACTTTTTAAATATGTCTCTGTAGTTAGAGAATATAATTCTGTGGTATTAATTTAGATTGATATTAATTTATATTAACTGGTGGTCTGACAGCTTTTCTTCTTGATCATAATAACTAAATAGTCCTGTTTTTACTTCTCTATATAAAGCTATACATAGGATTGCTTTTAATATGTTTGAGAATAAAATAATACTATTTTGAGAAACACTCTCTTGGTAGGAGCAGTAGAATAGCCTGACAGTATTTTTGCATGGGGGTAAAATCCCCCCAATAGGGGTCCTCTTTAATTAATCAGATAGTTATCAACCACTAGCACCTATATTATTAACCCAAACCTATTACCCTTATGGCTAATCCCTAAACCTTTTCATCATATGTGCTAGAAGGCAGTGGCTGAGGGTCTTAGTGTCCTGGGTATGATTAAACTGCATCAAGTGGTGAGGTTCCAATTCAGAAGAATACACAGGTGGGTTGGGGTCAATAAGTCTTTAGCCAATAAATGGTTATTAGATTACATATTCTTATTTTCTTTAGATTTTACTTAGTTTAGTTTAGCTCAGTCGGTAGAGCATGCGCCTAAGGAACCACAAGATTCCTGGTTCGATACTGGCCCTCGTCAACTCAGCATATGAGGATTTATATGGTAAAGTAAGGAGCACACCACCACAGATGCAAAAACAATCTCCTTTGTTTAGTGCTTGTGAAAAGAGGATAGACTCACTTGCTGTCTGGCTGATACCAACTTTAGGCCACCCGAACAACGTTACTTATATATATGTTTGGTTGAACTCAAGTGACAATTCCTATTGTACGTGTTTCTGTTCAATCCTTTCAAGGTGTCTGGCCATCTTTTTGGTGTCAGGGTGGAATTGGTGTAGCAATCCACCAAAGGTGTCTCTACAAGCGCTTTCGGCATGTCGATCTGTGATCTTCAGGTTGAAACTGATGGTATGCTTTGTGGTGTCTCATTTTTAAAGAAAACGAGCAGTAGCATAGAATTGGTAGTGGGAGGTAGTAACAATTGGCAGTGGGAGGTAGTAGGAATTGGTAGTAGTTCGAACGAACGATGAAGTAGAGATTTTGTGGGAGGGGGGCACAAAGTTTCTGAGAAGGAAAGGGGAATAGTGGAAGGAGGATAGGCAGGAAATTATAGGCATTTGAGGACATGTTGACTTGTTTTCAAAGTTTATTTTGTTTAAGGTGGGTTTTATATATATATATATATATATATATATATATATATGTAAGAAAGTTTTATAGAAAAACAACAAGATGTTAAAAATTTTTGCTGACAGATATCTGTTTCGACATTATGAATATGTCTTTTTCAAAGCAACATTGTAAGCGGAAAAACGAAATGAATATATCAGTAATTAAAAGGCACAGAACGCTCTCAATCAGTACCGGAATTTTTAAAAAATTTCTTAAAAATACATATTTGTTGTTAAAAATAAAATAAATTTTATTTTTAAAATGTTTAAGCATTTTTATCATAAAAAGCTCAAATTACTGATATATTCATTTCGTTTTTCCGCTTACAATGTTGCTTTGAAAAAGACATATTCATAATGTCGAAACAGATATCTGTCAGCAAAAATTTTTAACATCTTGTTGTTTTTCTATAAAACTTTCTTACATATTGTCGGATTCAATATCCATTTTTACCTTCATATATATATATATAAGAAACTGAAAAATAGACCTAACCATAGTTAATTATATACTCTTTTTTTAACCAAATTCTATGATACTTCATAAATTAATCAAATTGTACAGGGAGTTTAAAGTACGTACTCATAATTTTGTCCTGATTCAAGGAAGAGCCACATAGGATTATCAATTGTCGAAAGATGGGTGGCGTACTCTATTTTAACTTGTCTAATTTTTTTTTTTTTGCCAGCCTCTTATTGAACATCCTGTCTTCAGGCTTTTCTTGGGAACATTCTTCATTTCCAGATGATTAGACTCATATATTTGGTGCCATCAGCAAATAGTTTAAAGTCGGACAGTTGAGAAAGCATCGGCAGTCAGACAGACTGACCAAGAATCAGCCAAGTTAGTTGGACTGTCAGGCTGGCTGGTTGGGTCCCTGGCTGGCTGGCTGGAGTGTCTCAATCAAGTGCTTCCTATCAGGAAGAACGTCATCTTGTTTGTTTGGGGCTCTGTCCTTCCCACACTCAGTCTCGGCCACTACCCCTGCCGCCCCGTCTGTCAAGTTCACGTCATATATAATAACGTTTTATGATTAATTTTGCTTCCCGGGCTTTACTCGGAGACCTTTCACCCTTCTTGCCACTATTCATCACGGTGTTGGGAATTGTTTGGCGAAAATCTGATCAACAAAAATTAAATCTTTGATTGCTCTTATCCCTTATATTTATAGTACATTTCATAAGTGTTCTCAATTGAAGAAGGCCAACGCAATATCCTTTTTACAAACAGTATATGGGGAGATAAGTTAACTGAACTATTGTTACATAATCTATGTAGTTGCATAAGATTATTGTTGGTCCCCTGTAATTCTGAGGGGATGACCCTTTTCATACCATGGCTCCTTCAATGGAAAATTACAGAAGCCCGCCAAAATACGTGAAGTCACGTGAGACCTGTTCGGTCCCCAGTTTTTAGTTAGACGTCAGGCAGAGAAGTCAACCATTTTAGGTCCTGCCTAAAACTGGAACTCACGCGCGCTATGTTAGTCAGATATTTAGTTACATGAAATGTATAGTTAAGGAAATAAAAGTTTGTATAATTGATATGTTTTTGTGGTTGATGAATGTCTTGGTAACAAGACTAAGAAATGAATCCCGGACGACCAGCCAGCAAGAACATAGCAAAAGAAAGTCCAGACCTTAGCAGATCCAAGACGCTAGACCAGAGACCAGAGACCAGACCAAGTCAAGATGATAAAAATACCAAAGACGATCAGAATAGCAAAGCCGGCCAGAAGAAAATACGACCAGAGATAAGAATTTAAGAAAGGGTATACAACACTATGCCCAAATAGAATCTTGTGTATTTTACTGGGCAGGATCTTTTCTGTGTTTAAGCATAAAGGAAAGAACAGTCAGCTTATCACCATGAAGAGATTTTGGATTTTATTTGGTTGCAATATGACTATTTGGACGAATTGGTGTCTCTTCAGGTATACAAAAGCAGACCATTATTGGTAAATTCTATTCTCAATTTTGGCACTGATAGCTTCTACATTTTAGGGGAAATGTATTTTTTAAAAAAAATATCTATATATTCATCTGAAAGAAATTAAAATGAAATAAACATTTACATTTATTTGGTTTACATTTCAATTTGCACGTGTGAAAGGTATGTTTCCTTCTCTTCTCCTCATTTGCTATGTATGTATCTACTCAACCCCTCCATGACAAGTTCCAGATACCATATACTGACTTGAAACCTAAAATTAATAGATTCCTTCATACAAAATGGCAGCAACACTGGAATAACTGTATCCACAATAAACTCTTCCTAATCAAACCGACTTTGGGAGGCTGCAGACCAACTTTAAGGAAGTCTAGAAAGGAACAAGTCATTATGTCCCGATTATGCATTGGTCATACAAAACTAACACACTCTTATATACTCAAACAAGAACAACAACCACAATGTGAAACATGTCAAACACCCCTGACAATTAAACACTTATTGATGGAATGTAGATTTTTTGCTCCCATCAGAAACCACTTATTTTAAAGCAAACAATCTGAAGGATCTATTTGAAAATGTTAACATTGGGGATATTTTCTCCTTTTTAAGGGAAATAAAATTATACCATAGAATATAGACATGAAACAAATCAATGCCATACAATATAATTCCCAATAATGCTAGCACATTGTTGGAAACCAATTACTAAAGTATATATATGAATACACAATATGTAAATACCCCAACCGCTAGGCATGATATAACCCTGGACAGGATGATATGCCGTTAAAATCAATAAACAAACAAACAAACAAACAATCAACCCCTCCACATGAGCTGGATACGACACAAGGTCTAACTAGTTTAACTGGTTTCTACTCAGTTTTCCTTCTATTAGACAGTTTATCATACCAAGCTTGTTACCCATAGCTGGAGGGAAGATTGTTGGATTCATACCTTTCCCAAGAGTATTAGCGCTATGTGGAATGCAACCAGCATCATCCAGGATTTGACTGAGTGTCACCGCATACATTTCTTTTGTTGTTAACCTTTACACAAAGGGCACCTCCACTATGGATAAAGTATAAAGCAGACTAAGCTCTTTATACGTGGTACGGCAACCCATTTAGGAGAAGGAAAACTGAAATCTAACCCGGTTTTACTCTGCTTAAAAACTGACATTGTGTCTCATTCTGCGTCTGATGAGTGGATGGTGGGTGGGGGGTGGACGAATATATCAGTTCGGTTTCTGTATTGTAATCAAATTACAGTCCCTGATTTGATTGGCTATGACCCGATGGACCTTCACACTTCAGTCTCTCCCGCGGAATCATCACATGAGATAGGGGTGAGCGGAGCCCGCCTTTTATTTCCTAAGCAAATCCCTCCTTCCTCATTTTCTATTTCCAGTGTAGCGTTGACCCCTCTGCAGAATATTCCGGATGCCCCCTTGCTTATAAATCTCGATTATTCCCGTCCTTCCCTTTGTCTGGATTTATGGACTCTTGTGCGTGTTGGTATAACCTTGGATAATATTTCATCAGTGTTGAATCAGGATTTGATTAGAGGGTTAATTCCGTGTTATTGTCCTCCCCCAAATCAGAAGTCTATTATATTAGGATTTTATCTCTCCCCGGCACAACCCCTGTGTCAAATCAATTGTGTCTTTCTTGCCGCCCTTGGGCCCAATATTTTAACACTGTTGAATTCTCTGCAAGACTAGAAGATCTGCAGTCCCCCAAATATAATTAACCAATTTAAGAGAAGAAAAACTATATATATATATATATATATATATATATATATATCAGTGTGTATGGTTGGCACTATTATACTTGAAGAAGTGGTAGTAATCCAACATACAGTGTTATTAGAAGAGTGCTCAATATCTGTGATAGAGCGTTAATAGATAAATAAATAAATGTTTTAGTTTATATTTATTTGCATTGGAACAATTTTGCTACCATTGGTTTCTTGCTGTGTAGCAGTCATCAGGAAATGAAAGTGTTTATCTCTTTATTTCTCTCTCTCTCTCTCTCTCTCTCTCTATATATATATATATATATATATATATATATATATATATATAATAGTGAGATACCAGCGTTGCCCGTGTATGATGAATTAACATCAGTAATGTACAAATCTTTTTTTTAATTATAAATTAAGTGTAGGATGAGAAATACTTATTACAATTTAAAACAATTTATTTTTTTTATTTTATTTGATTCATTTTTTTGCCTCTGATTATTGCAAACAATAATAAAGATAAAAATTATAATTTTGAGAGTTATTTTACGATAAAGTTAGTTTATATCGTAAATAACACTAACAACAGCTTTAGATTCAGAAATCTTCTGTCAAAGAGATTTTTATCTCGAAATATTAATAATAAATTAAAGGTTAACAAACAACACCATAGTTACCTTATTTTTCTTTACACTTGCATTGTGATAGCCTTCAAAACCAATGACCAAACCAATATAAACACAATGCTTCAAGCAAACTATAAAACACTTTTAAATGCAAATGTATTAAAAATTATGAATCAGATATAAAATACATCTATAAAGGAAACTTGAGTACCAAATTTTCATTAACTTCATTTAGTTTGCATTGGTTTTTTACGGCATATCAACCCTTTTTGGGCTATTTAATGCCAAAACAAATCATTTTGATAAAAGTTTCTATGTTTCAAGTTCTTAATATCTTCAGATTGGTATAAATAATTTTCATTAACTTCATTTAGTTTGGTTCGGTTTGGTTTGTTTAATGGCATAATAACCCTATGGAATATTTAATGCCCCAAAACTGTTAGAGTCTGAGACAAACGTTGGTACTCAACTTTCATTGGCTGAAAAAGACGATGGCGTAGTGTCAACTTTAAAAATTTTTTTATCTGCAACTGCGTGAGTGGCTGAACAGACCAATTTTTAAATGATAATCTCTGGTGCAGTGACTGCAAACAAACAGTGATGCTTGCTGGAGTTGCTGTTGTCTCTCCTTCCTTCTGGCTCTCTTTTCTGTGGCGGCTTCTCTCCTTTCTTTTTCACTCCTTTTATACTGAATACTGATACCTAAACGGTTTTTAGCATTGAATAAACCACAGAGTTATTATGCCATTAAACAAACCGAACCAAATGAAGTTAATGAAAACTATTTATACCAATTAGAAGAACTTGAAACATTGAAACTTTTATTAAAATGACTTGTTTAATTTTTTTTTTTTCGTCAGGGTGTCCTAGAGTTAGTATCAGCCAGACAGTGAGGAAGACTATCCCTTTTCACTAGCGCTAGACCAATGAGATTGTTTTTGGAATCTGAGGTGGAGTGCTACACCTACCACCAGCTCCTCAATTTACTGCACAGATCCTGTGCTACTCATACACTGAGTTGGCGAGAGTCAGTACTGAATGCGGATCCTTGGGGTTCTAAGTCAGACAGTCTACCAACTGCGTAAAACGAACAAACCAAAACAAACCAAATCATAATTGTTAAACTGACTTTGGTATAAAATACCCCAACAAGGGTTGACATGCCGTAAACCAACCAACCAACCAACCAATGCATGAGAGCATTTGAAATTGGTTGCGAAAAGGTTAGAACGAGCTCGAGCAAACGTAGCTGAGATCAGCCGAATTTTTTAAAGTCATCTCAAGTGGGCTACATTGAGGAATTTCTAGGATGAACAATTGAAGGCTTAGGGGGAAGAATCTAAAAAAGAAGAAGAAGAAAGAAAGAAAGAAAGAAAGAAAAAAAAAGAAAAAGAAAAGCCAACAATGTCCTCCACCCCACCCCCACCCTCCAAAAACCTCACCCCCTCACCCCCCACCCCCGAGCAGATGGATAAAGTGTTAAAAAAGATGACAAGATGCTATTTGCCATCATCTCTTGGGCGGATACCTGGCATAGCTGTTTTCACGGCATGCAGATTACCAGGTGCCCTCAAAGAGATCCGTGAATGCGTAAGTGGCATACAAGCGATACAAGAACAGCCTTCACGTTAGTGGTGCTTGCATTCCCTGAAAGTTTAAGGATCTGACAACTCTCATGCCTTTCACTTGAGGTTTTCTCGTGCTTTCACGCTGTGAGGGGAGTTGAACCGTGTAAAATGTTTAGGATGAATTTATTAAATACTTTCTTTTATTCCATCCTTTTTATCTGTTTGCCTAGGTACACATGTGCACACACACACATATATATATAAATATGCCTAAACATAAAATCAAGTTTAAGTCACCCCTACCCATCAATTCCATAATCGAAATTGCCAAACACATCACCAACCTAACAAATACAACCAACAAAAATCCAGACTCCCTATGGGCAACCCACTCAATGGCGTCTAGCCTGCCTATTCCTAGAATTTTTTGAATCAGGTCTGTTCATATATATATATATATATATATATATATATACACACACACACACACATATATATATATATATATATACAGGGTGTTTTGGATAAATTTGACAGTTTCATAAGGAAAAAGAAAAAATGCTTGGTAACAACAAAATTTAATGGATTGTAAAGAAATTCAACAGGCATAAATTGCACTACTATCAACAAGTTTCACTCAAAATAAACCGTTATTAGTGTTGATCACAGCCTCAATCCTGCTCTGGAACCTGGAGCAAGCTGATATTACAGTTTCCCTGGGAAGGGTCTCAAAAACTACCTTAATTCTGTCAATTAATTGGGCTTTTGTAATACTAGCACAGCGATTGGTATCTTTCTCAACAGCTCCTCATACATAATAATCCATGGGGTTAAGATCTGGGAAGTTCGGAGGCCAAACATTGGACTGATGTAGTCGTAAAAATTTGCAGACAACCATTTTGAATTTTCCCAGAGGTGTGGCAGGGGCCGAATCCTGATACATATGGCTTATTATATCTTTGAGGTGTAACACAGATTCTCAAAGATACATTGAGCAGTCCATGACTTGTAATATTCCACTTTAGGCTTTTCTTGGGCTAGACGGTGGACGGAGAGGCCCCCTCCGATCAATCGGCTGGCCACGTCAAGCCCTAGCAAGTATATGATTGCCCCAACCCTATTGGCCTATAGGTTCTAGGGCTTGACATGACCAGCTGATTGATTGGAAGGGACCTCTCCAGACCACCCATCTAGTCCAAGAAAAGGCCAAAGTGGAGTTTTGCAGGTCATGGACTGCTCAACCAACTGGGTCTATACATAAGCATTACGGTCGCCATCCACGCCCAACAGGTGACCTCATTGAGGGAGTCTTACCCCTCTGTAGAGGTGCAGTCGATGCATTCTAACACCTCACCTGATAGGGCAGGGTTGATTTCAGAGTTAGTGATTGTCATCATAACATTGTTTTAGTGGAATTCCTTACATTTTTATACTGAAACTTTTATCAAAAAAGACCATTCTTAATTTACCTTTTTTTTTTTCTTTTTTTTTTTTTTTTTTTTTTGAATTTTACTTTGATGTTTAAGAATGAAGAAAAATTCAAGGCACAGATAAGGAATTGCAGATTCCAGTTTCGCAACAAAACTGACAGTTGCAAAGATAATATATTGAAAAACGGTTAAGAGAACCTTGTAAACAAGACCAGAAGATCATATGCCAAAGACGAGAATTCTTATCATGGCCAATAACCAGGGTTCTAAATGCAGACTTGTCTGTCTTTAAGAATCTGGGGTGGGGTAAGAATCTACCGATTTTGTTCACACTAAGATAGGTTATCTGAAAATGAAAACAGATTTGAAAAACACAAAAAAAACAACAAAAATGTAAGAAAAGTGTTTAAAAAAAAAAGAAAAAAGAAACGGTTCCAAAAGAGAGGGATCACTTTCATTTTGACATTTTGTTATCGGAATGTCCTGATTCTGAACCAGTTAAAATCCCCCACCCCCCAATTAATCACGAGATTTATCGACTGCAGCAACTCACTTTTTGACAGACAAGATTTTGCTGCAGAACTATATATTGTGATAAATTTCATTGCTTCTTCTTCTGTGTATAAATGTATGTATGTATGTATGTATGTATATATATATATATATAAAATGTTGTTCTAGTTCCAACGGGAGAAAATTCAATATTTTATAAAAAAGGAAGGTCCGCAAAATGTATTTTGTTCTCAGAAAAATTTTTTTAATTCTTTTTGTTTTACATATGCAACACGTGTTTCAGATCTTCTGGTATCTT
>CM042163.1:39721599-39726599 GCA_023376005.1 Doryteuthis pealeii
GGACTTGGTAATTGCATTTCACTTAGCGCTAATACCCTTGGGAAACGTATGAATCCTGCTCTCCCTCCAGCTAAAGGTAAATAGTAGGGCAGGCTAGGCTCTTCAACCTTGGTTAGGCAACCAGACTAGTAGAAGGAAAACTCGCTTAAGAAATTGACCTTGTGTCACATCCTGTTCATTTGGAGGAGTTGGTAAATATATGTATTTAACATCCAATGAAGATAGAACTATAAATGTCGAGTGCCCAATGAGGATTGACCAACATTAATTAATGAGGTTAATCTTTTAAAAGATTTGTGAAGATTGCTTCCTGCATTTTTGGAAATATTTTCCAAATTCTTGCAACAGAATCTCTCGGTTCAAAGCGTAACCCGTTTTGGCTGATCCCCATCAGAAAATCTCAATTTTTCAAGAACAATTTGTCAGATGGTATTTTTATTTAAAGATATCAATGGCGAGTAAATGTTTAATCGTTGAATGAAAAAAAAGAAAACAAAAACATTATCTGCATAAACTCTCGAAAATTAATTGATTGAAATTAGAAAAATTTAATTATCTCATTTTTCATGAAAGAGTAAATAAATTTTATTTTATTTTTTTATTTTTTTAATTTTTTTTTTTAAATTGATAAAATGAAATAAAATAAATTTGTACCCTTTTTGAATTTAGTTCACACTTGCGGGTCTTTTGATCGTGAAAAGCCAATTTTTTAGCTGATCAGTCACTGCTTTTTCAGTTACACGATTTTAATTAAACCGAAAAGATACTTAATTTGAGAAAACCGAAGCAGGGAAAATTCGACAATTTCTATTCCTTGCCAATCAAGCTAATGTTTTTTGTATTTTGTTTAGTATTAAGCGAGTCTAGAAAGTAATAAGACTGATGTTCTGTTTTCAGGTTGGCAACCCTGATTTAATCAATATTAATCTAGCTTAGATACATTCTATTCCTTGCTAATCAAGCTAATATTTTTGTATTTTCTTTATCATAAAGTCAGTTTAGAAAGTAAGGAGATTGATGTTCTGTTTTCAGGTTGGCAACACTCATTTGATTTATGTGGACCTAGCTTAAACACATTCTATTCCTTGCCAATCAAGCTCATTTAAAAATACTCAGTTTATAATCTGCTGCTGGTTTAGCTCAGTCGTAGAGTAGCACAGGGATCTGTGTGGTAAAGTAAGGGCTGATGGTAGGTGTGGTGCTCCACCTCAGATGCAAAAACAATCTACTTGGTCTAGCGCTAGTGAAAAAGGGATAAACTCCCTCACTGTCTGGCTGATACTGACTTTAGGCCACCCAGACGATTTTACCTTTACCTCTATGGTCAAAAACAATAGCTCAGTCAGTAAACCATTGGCCTAGGAATTGTAAGGTTCCAGGTTAGATACATGTCCCCGCAAAAGAGCAGGAGGAGCACAGATTGGGTAATCTGATCTGTGCAGTATAGTGGGGAGCTGAAGGTAAGTGTGATGCTCCATCTCAGCAAAAAATAATCTCTCTAATCTAGCACTAGCAAAAGGAAGGATAGACTCCCTCAATAGTTGATACCGACCCACTCCACAAACTTTCCTTATCACAGGTCTCATACTCTTCTGATGCTAATGTTTAAAAAATCAGCCAGTAAAGATAGCTTAGATCTTATGAAATGATTTTGATATTGTCTAAGAAACCTTGGCATCAGTCTCATTCTCAAGAGTTACAGGAATGGGGTTAAAGACAATGTTGGACAGCCTAAGGGAATTCAGACTTTATTTTTGCTTTCTTCCTAGACTGGCTGCCTACCAAGGCTATTTTACACTTATAAAGTGAGCAGCCTTGACCAAAATTCTAACTTGACTCCTCAGTTCTATTTTCTGTTTTGGAGACGATTATATCTACCTGCAATTTTTATGTAGATTTTTCTAACCTTGTAAATGGTATCACCAATGTGGCACTTGTAATAGACATGTGCCAAAAGAAAAGAAAAAAAAAAAGTAAGTATAATGGAATTATAGAAAAAAAAACTGAGGTAAAACAGAGGATAACCCCTCATCTCGCTTCCACACTCCCAAAAAATAAACCTCTGAGAATCCAGATTCTTGGTTTTTGCTTTCATCCTAGACTGGCTGCCTACCAAGGCTATTTTACCCATATGAAGTAAACAGCCTTTACCAGAAATCGAACTTGACTACTCAGTTCTATTTTCTGTTCTGGAGACGATTATATCTACCTGCAATTTTTATGTAGATTTTTCTAACCTTGTAAATGGTATCACCAATACGGCACTTGTGGCGGACATATACAAAAAAAACAAAAACGAAAATAAAACAAAATAAGTAAAACGGAATTAAAGAAAAAGAAACTAAGGTGATGGAGAGGATAACCCGCCCCCTCATCTCACTCCCCACCCCCCAATATTTTGGAAATAAAACCAAACGAGTTTTCTGACATATGGTGCCGTTCCCATTGTGTGTTCGGAAGTTCATTCATGTGTACATGCCATGACAATAGATAAGCATTTCGCGATGATCAGCCGTATGGCATTTTCACACAGAGGATAGATTTTTATCTTCAGATATTTTTTTTCATTTTTTTTAAAAGTGGGGTTGTGGGGCATTGCGGAGGGAGGGGTGATTGGACTTTTGAGGTCTGAGATAGTGGTGGTGTCGTAGATGGTTAATATGAGGTAGATGGTAGTTTGCGTGATTAAATACATGTCATATGGACTGGTTATTGGTTTTTGATGGGGAAGACGTACGAGTAGGTGTTTCGGAAAACGTTATGAAAAAATTAAGTGTCTGTGTGGACACACAGACACACACACTTATCTTTTTATATATGTATGTAGACATACATAACCCTATGTATATATATATATATATATATATATGTGTGTACATACACACACACACACACACATATATATATATACTCACATACATATACACTCATTTATATAGAAATTAAGTGTGTATTTGTGCACCTACATATATATACTATACACACATACATATATATATATATATATATTACATCATATATATGCATACATAAATGCACACATAAATATAATAAATGCACTCACACATATGTATAAATGCATGGTGCACACACACACACATACAAATATATATATACATAATAATCATATGTATATTATATATAATGTGTGTGTGTGCATATTCACACATTTATCTATATAGATGCATACAGACAGACATATGCATACATATATCTCTGTATATGTACACACACATATCTATCTATATATATATATATATATATATATATATATATATATACACACACACACACACACACACACATATATATATATATATATATATATATATATATATATATATATATACATACATACATGTGTGTGTGTGTGTGTGTGTGCATTTGCATATATTCACTAGTATGCAGATAGTTTATTTTTAATTCAATATTAAATAAAATTATATAAATATGAAATCAGAAAAAATATGTCTAAAACATGATTTAAGAATAGAAAAATCAAACAAAATATATCTGTACCTTAACAATGAAAATCTCAATCACTCTCTTTCTCTCTCCCTATATATATATATATATATATATATATATATAGTCATCCACAGACATGTGTTTCGACTTATCAAGTCTCTTCAGTGTGGCTAGACATTTGTAAGCTACCTACAGCCGGATAGAAATCTGATCAATTCAGTGTCAGTCAGATATCTTAATCGAATAGGGGATTTTAACTGTTTTAATACACACATCACTTTGTATGTAAAGGCCGTCATAGAGTGCTCTATCCCTTATATAGGAGAGCGTTGCTACATATATATAGTTTGCTATATCTATAAATAAAGTGCTCAATATCAGTGAGAGACCAAGTATATTTAAGTTAGGATAGTATAGACATAGTCAATAGTGTTTGGTAACTGTCGGTTTCTCACCTATGCAATTATCGGGCCAATGATTGGGATCCTCACTACTTACAATTTAACATCATACCAAGGACATGAAAACCCTCAGCCACCGCCTTCTAGCACATATGATAAAAAGGTTAGAAGTTTGTCACACAATCAAGGACACAAGTATTAATATTATAACATGTGAGGAAGTTATATTAATGTAGGAAGGCTCAAAGTAACCTCCCAACATGGGTACATATAAGTACAAGCAATATTCCGACAAGGGTGTGAGAAGATATCAATATTTATTCCATAAGTGACGGAAATACATATACATGACAAAGATATACAAAATAGATACATAAACATATTATGAGGAAATAGGAATACGACTTGTGTCATAGGGAATGTCACTTACTGGTAGCTGGTTGAGGGGCAAATCCCCCATCTAAAGGTTAGAGGCGGCAGGTTCTTAGACTATGTTTACTTGTTGTCGGCCTGAGTGGAAAAGAGGCAGGAATTCAAAATTCCCCTTGTGCCTAATACCAACGCCACCTATTGGCGAATGAACCACAGCAAGGGAAGATAACTTATTTTGGACTTATGTCCACCCAGACTTACCGTTTTTACTGACCTAACAATATTATTATTATTAGTACAAAATAAAAAAACACCCTAAAAATAGATTTTTTAAACATATTGCTTGAGGGTGGGAGTAAAAAAATTCAATGTCAGCGAGTTTGTACCCTAAGTAAGTAAAATCATCAAATTCATTAAAGGATTAAAAAATAAAACAATTTGAAATGTAAACTTTAAATATGTATTAAAATAAAAAATATATATAGATATATAATACCAGTCATGTATTTATTAAAACTTGTTTTAAAAAACAATGAGGACTGTCTAATGTAGAATGTTCAAATTTTGAGTGTATTTATTCTATGTAATGACGATTTTGGGTAATGTGACGTAAGCAGTGACGTAATTTTTGTTACAGACAAAAACCGGAAGCGAATCTCCATTATTAATAGATAATCGTTCTTTCATTAAAATTGAGATTGGATTGTCCAAGTTTTTCAGATTCCTTATTTATACTTACCATGTGCTCATCAATGTTTT
>CM042163.1:39729099-39734099 GCA_023376005.1 Doryteuthis pealeii
CTTTCATTTCACTCTTCATTCTTTTTCATTTATCATTTCTTTCTTCATTTCCTTATTCATTCCTTTTTCTTTCATTCTAATTCCCATTTTCATTCATTTTTCCTTCTTCATTTCACTCTTTTTCTTTTACCTTCTCCCTTCTTTTTTCTTTCTTCATTTTCTTATTCATTCCTTTTTCTTTCATTCTAAATCGCATCTTCATTCCTTTTTCCTTCTTCATTTCACTCTTTATTCCCTTTTACCTTCTCCCTTCTTTTTTCTTTCTTCATTTTCTTATTCATTCCTTTTTCTTTCATTCTAATTCCCATCTTGATTCCTTTTTCTTTCTTCATTTCACTCTTTATTCCTTTTTCCTTCTCCCTTCTTTTTTCTTTCTTCATTTCCTTCTTCATTCCTTTTTATTTTTTGTTTCCTTCTTCTTTTTTATTTCTTTTTTGTTCATTTCCTTCTTTGCTCCTTGTTCTTTTTCTTATTTCCTTCTTCCTTCTTCTTCATTTCTTATTTCCTTCTTCATTTCTTTTTCTTCTTCATTTTCTTCTACTTTCCTTTTTATTTTTTCATTTCCTTTTTCCTTTTTTTTTTGTTGTTTCACTCTTCATTCCTTTTTCTTTCTTCAATTGTTTCTTCATTCTTTCAGTTTTTTCTTTTTCTTTTTCTTTCTCATTTTTCTGTTTTTTATTTTTTCCTTCCTACTTTTTTCTTTCATTCTTTATTTTTTTTATTTCTTTCCTTTTTTTTTCTCTGCCATTTTAATATCTTCTTCTTTTCTTCCTTATTTTTCTTTTTCATTCATTCATTCTTTCTTTCACTTTCACTTTCAATCCTCCTTTTTCTTTAATGCTTTTCTTCTACTTCTACTTTCCCTCTCATTCCCCTCAATTTTTTGGCCAACTCAGCAGAAATAGATAATTCACATGCATGGGGTGAAGGGGGTGGGTCCCCATCCTGTCATCCTTCAGTGGGGGCCCGCCAGCAAGTACTCTTTTTCCGAGTGATGATTGGGCCCAATTCACAAATTATTACATTGGAAATTAATTTGAAAATGCTGTAGCCTCTCTAGGCAAAAGAACTGTCACAAGGGACAAAATGAGAATAAAAAAAACAGAGAGATAGGAAGTGAAAAGAAGAAAGTAATAAAAAATAGACAAAAATAATAATAGTAATGATTAACAATAATAATAATAATAATAATGATAATAATGATAATAATAATAATGATGATGATGTTGATAATAATAATAATAATGATGACGATGTTAATAATAATAATGATGATGATGACGATGTGATGATAATAATGATGATGATGATAATAATGATAATAATGATAATAATAATCATGTTGATAATAATAATGATAATAATAATAATAATGATGATGTTGATAATAATAATAATAATAATAATAATAATAATAATAATAATGATGTTTATAATAATAATAATAATTGGGACTTTGAAATAAAAACGGATCACCTTATCCCAGCAAGAAGACCAGACCTAGTGTTGATTAACCAAAAGAGAAAGAACTTATCAACTGGTGGATTTTGCAGTGCCAGCAGATCACAGGGTGAAGCTAAAGGAAAATGAAAAAATAGACAAATATCTGGACCTTGCCAGAAAACTAAAAAAGTTATGGAATATGAAAGTGAAAGTGATACCGATTGTAGTTGGTGCACTTGGAACAGTTCCAAAAGGATTGGAAAAGGGTCTGGAAAGTTTGGAAATCAGAGGAAGGGTTGAAACCGTTCAGAACACTGCACTGCTGGAATCTGACTGAATACTCAGAAGAGTCCTGGAGACCTGAGGATACTTGCTGTCACTAAGACTCCAGTGAAAGACCATCAACTAATACTGGTGTGAAAACTCAAAAGGGAGTAAATAATAATAATGATGATGTTGATAATAATAATAATAATAATAATAATAATAATAATGTTGATGATAATAAATAAAATATAAGATTATTAATAACTGAAAAACTTAAGATGAATTGTGAGAATAAAATTAATATCTAATATCAATAAAAATGACTTCTTCAGCTACTACTACTGAAAATAATACCTATTATCAAAATTCACCAAAGATTCACTTGTCTGTACAGCCAAGGCTTTAGTAGATTCCCTAGATGGCAATCAGTGTATGTATAAACTTTTACTGGTCAGCCTACTCTGGTGTGTCCATGTATAGGAGTCCACAGGGGGACTGACACAGCTACTGAAAATAATATTATTATTAAAATTCACCAAATGTTCGTCCATTGGTACAGCAAAGACTCTAGTAGGTTGTACTAGTTTAAACTCAAGTGACAAGTTGATTTCTTTCGATGATAACCATTACAAACAAGCGCCTCTACTTATATATATATATGAATGATCTCATGTATATATTTATATATATATATATATATATATATATATATATATGAGATCCATCTATCTGTCTGTTCATCTCTCTCTCTATATATATATGAGATGTATCTATATCTATCTATCTATCTATCTCTCTCTCTCTCTCTCTCTCTCTCTCTATATATATATATATATGAGATGTCTATCTATCTATCTATCTATCTATATATATATATATATATCTATCTATCTATCTATCTATATATATATATATATAATGAGATCTATCTATCTATCTATCTATCTATATATATATATATATATATATATATATATATATATCTATCTATATCTATATCTATATATCTATATATATATATATATATATATATATATATATATATATATATATATATATATATATATATATACATGAGATCTATCTATCTATCTATATATATATATATATATATACATGAGATCTATCTATCTATATATATATATATATATGAGAGTGAGTAAATAAACAATGTGTTTATTTGATATGGCTTTTAGCCGACAATTTTTGGAGGATATGAGCTTAATTGAAGTCATACCTAATTTTGAAAATTAATTAATTAATAATTAATGAATTTAGGCGGGAATATATGTTCAAATATAAGGCTAAACAAATCGAGAAAATGTCAATCCCTGAATGTACATTTCGACCTATTAGGTCTCATCAACAAGGTTATAGACATGGGAGATTGCTCCGTGTGTGACTCGAAACCTACACATGAGATCTATCTATCTATCTATCTATATTATATATATATATATATATATATGAGAGAGAGAGAGAGAGAGAGAGAGAGAGAGAGAGAGAGAAGAGAAAAAGTGAGAGATATGAGGAGGAAAAAATAAACCAGTGCCCCGGAATTCCTAGAGGAAATGTGATTAATCCTGAAACAAGCCCCCTAAAAAAATCCTTCATAAAACTTTGTCACCCCTCAAAATCTGTTTTTTAGCCCATCCCTACTCTATAAAACAAAGACCCCCCCCCAAAAAAAAAAAATTCCCCAATGTTACCATTCTTTTTCAATAAGGGTCCGGGCTAGAATTTCATTATTTTTTTTTTATATCAGTTTTTATCATATTGTATCTAATTATTTTTATTTTTGTTATTTTTCCTTGTCTTGTAAGGTCTTCATTGTCTTGGCCTGCCCTTGTGTTGGACACAGGTTCATTGTAATTATTTGCCCTCGCCTCGACTAGCTTTATTGCATTTGATTGTGATATATAAATAACAGACTTGATATTTGGTTGAAGCAAGTGATCTGGGAAGTGTGTGGACCCTGGTTCAATATCTGCTGCAGCCAAGTTGACGCTTCGAACATCATTTGCCTCGAGGGAGGAATATTTTTTATTATCCCCCCCCCCACAAAAAAAAAGAAAAAAGATCATCATAGAAGGCAAGGCACAACTACTGGTATTCATTTACTGTGCATACACACACGGACATATATATATTATATATATATATATATATATATATATATATATATATAGGGCCGGAAGGCAAGGCAGAACTACTGGTGTTCATTTACTGCACCCACCCACACACACACAAGAACACAAACACACACACACACACACACACACACACACATATATATATATATATATATATATATATATATATATATATATATAAGGGGTGGTTTAGCTCAGTCGGTAGAGCGTTCTGCTAGGAATCACAAGGTTCCTGGTTCGATACTGGCCCTCATCAACTCAGCATGTGAGTAGCACAGGGATCTGTGTGGTAAAATGAGGAGCTGCTGGTAGGTGTGACGCTCTACCTCAGACGCTAAAATAATCTCCTTGGTCTAGCGCTAGTGAAAAGGGGATAGACTACCTCGATGCCAGGCTGATACCGCCGCCCCAACGACTTATTTAATTTTTTTTTCATGTTTGATTGAAACAGATTAGCATTATCGCTTTCGTGCGCTCACCCCCTCTCTACCTTTCCCCTACTCTCTTTCTTTCGTTCTATATTTTTTTTGTGTAGTGTATCCTTTTCCTTCTCTTTCTTTCTTTGTTTCTATGAAATAAAAATGGAATGGTCGATTATTTAGCTGAGGTGACGGCACTCATAAGGAATAAGAATTCCGCGGATAACCAACACCAGGATTTACATTTTTGTATTTCATCTTGGACGATTTGGACGGTCTCATTTTTAACGAGCGGGTGTTGCAGGGTGATAACAGACAAAAGATTTAGGAACACGCATATTAATATATAGATTGTATTATTTAATGTTTGATATTATGTCATATTATTCCATGTTATATCTATGTATACATATATAAATAGCAGTTGTGTATGTTTGTATGTCCGGAGGAAACTACGAAAATAAAACAATCAACGACAAAGTAAATATATATATACACCTTTAGTATCACCAGAACTTGCTTTTAGTGCAAAAATAATGAAGATTTTATCTATATTTGGGATGATATTAGAATATTTGGAATTGAATTGAAAGTCATTGGTTGCATTTCGTGATTAAAACATAAATTATGTCAGACCAAAACAATCAATGTATCTGTGAAACTATTTTTTTTGTTATATCCCCGCTACCCAGGCAACGACGGGTAGCCACTTCTAGTT
>CM042163.1:39736599-39761599 GCA_023376005.1 Doryteuthis pealeii
AAATGACATTAGAATTGATCGATGAAAGCCGTAACTTGGGATTTAATCATCGGTTCGATACATACAGCATTTTCTTCATTGATTATTGATTTTTCTTAAATATTTATTACATTGTTATTTTTTCCACTTAAAAAAAATCCTCTTTTTTATGTTTTCTTATTCATTATTAAAGGGCTGGTTTAGCTCAGTCGGTAGAGTGTTCGGCTGGGAACCGCAAGGTTCCTAGTTCGATGCCAACCCTCGCCAACTCAGCGTATGAGTAGCATAGGGTTTTGTGCAGCAAAGTGAGAAGCTGATGGCAAGTGTGGCGCTCCACCTCAGACACTAAAAAACAACCTCCTTGGTCTAGCGCTAGTGAAAAGGGGATAGACACCCTCGCTGTCTGGCTGATACCGACTTTAGGCCATCCCGACGACTCCCGACGATTCATTATTATTATTATTATTATTATTATTGTTATCCATTCGAGTTTTAACACCCACTTTAGCCGATGGTTCACTGGAGGCTGAGTGACAACTAAGTCTCCTCAGGTCTCCAGGACGCTTCTGAGTATTCTAGTCGATCTTAACAATGCTGCAGTTTGGATGGTCTCGATTCTTCCCTGGTTTGTGTTTCACCCAGATTCTTTTCCAGACCCTTGGGGAGTGTTCCAAGGGCACCAGTTACAATTGGCACGATCTTCACCTTCATATCCAACGGCTTCTTCAGTTCTCTGGCCAGGTCCAAGTATTTGTCAATCTTTTCGTTTTCACTCTGTGGTCCGCTGGGATGGCAAAATCCACGAAATTATTCGTGTTCTTCTTGTTAATTAATACTAAGTCTGGCCTCTTATTATTATTATTATTATTATTATTATTATTAGTAGTTAGTAGTAGTTTTTCACATCAGCTTTAGCTGATGGTATTTCACTGGAGGCTGAGTGACAACAAGTCTCCTCGGGTCCCCAGAACTCTTCTGAGTATTTTAGCCGATTGCAGCAGTGCAGTAGTCTGGATGGTCTCAATTCTTCCTCTGATTTCCACATTCTCCAGTTTGTTTTCCAAGCTTTTTCGGACCGTTCCAAGTGTACCAACTGCAATTGGTATCACTTTCACCCTCTTATGTCACTGTTTTTTCAATTCTCTGGCAAGATCCAGGTATTTATCCATCTTTTCGTTTTCTTTCAAATTCACCCTGTGATCTGCTGGAACCGCAAAGTCCACCAGTTGACACGTTCTATTTTTTTCTTTTTTTTTTTTTTGTTAATCAATACTAGGTCTGGTCTCCTGGCTGGGATAGGGTGATTCGTCTATTATTATTGTTATTATTATTATTATTTGTTAAATGGCGTCAGCATTTTTGTCTTTCTTTTTAATGGGGTTCAATAAGGTCGTTGCAAAAGTGGGGAACAGGCCCCGTCCAGATGGAGAAATATAGGCCGCCATTTTACAAACTGTTCATTAAGAATTTTTGTAATCACGGCTGAACACATCTGCACTCGCTTATCTATATTTTATCTACGTTTAAAATCTTTTAGAAATATTCGTTAAGATATTAAATTTTTGTTTTGTTTTAAAAGGGTACTACTTGACTTTTTATAATACCAATATTTCTTTTCTTGTTTTTTTTTTTTTTTTAACTAACAAGACCTTTAAAAAAAAGATTTAAACTCTTATAAGGGTGAGTAGGGCATCACTAAATCGTACATTCATTGTCTACCCCATTCTGTCTCGGATTCAGATTTTTTAAAAATATACAGTTTTGAAAAGTTTAATTTAATCCTTAATGCAATTCGTAATTGGAATCTAAAAAATCTAATATTTCCGGCCCAAAATAGTTGTTACATTTTCATATAAATTTCCTACACGAAACATAACAAGCATTATGGGACAGAAGCATTAAAAACACACAACTTCTGTCCCAAAATAGATGTTACATTTTCATACAGATTTCATACACGAAATATAACAAGCATTATGGGACAGAAGCATTAAAAACACACAACTTCTGTCCCAAAATAGATGTTACATTTTCATACAGATTTCAGACACGAAATATAACAAGCATTATGGGACAGAAGCATTAAAAACACACAACTTCTGTCCCAAAATAGATGTTACATTTTCATACAGATTTCAGACACGAAATATAACAAGCATTATGGGACAGAAGCATTAAAAACACACAACTTATGTCCCAAAATAGGTGTTACATTTTCATACAGATTTCAGACACGAAATATAACAAGCATTATGGGACAGAAGCATTAAAAACACATAACTTCTGTCCCAAAATAGATGTTACATTTTCATACAGATTTCAGACACGAAACATAACAAGCATTATGGACAGAAGCATTAAAAACACACAACTTCTGTTCCAAAATAGATGTTACATTTTCATACAGATTTCATACACGAAATATAACAACTATTATGGGACAGATGTAGTTATAAAATGCCATTTATGTCCCATAATAATTGGTACATTTAGTGTAGGAGACTTAAATGATAATGTTACAAACATTATGCCTTGTGTCACATCCTATTCCGAGCGAACGGTTTGGGTAAATACCTACGTTTTTTCCGTTTGTTTTTTGGGTGACTGGGTAATAAACTTATAAAATTAGTTTTTATGACTCTTTTATTAGGGTCCATTTGATATGTCAGGTGTGTTTGTTTATAATTTGTTTTTTGTCCTAAAGATTTTTTGTGCTTTTCTACTTAAATTTCTACTTTTTGAGTCTGTATATGTGTCTATGTGTACTTTGTGTGTGTGTATACACACACATATATACATGTTATTTGGAGGACTAATGTAAGCGTATGCAAGTAAAAGTGCAGGATAGAGTAACTTTTTAACTGACCATCTTATGATCTATGCGGTTAAATCGAACTTAACGGACCTAAATTCCATTATCGCATGTCACCCCGCTGAAAGAAAAAAATCCCCAAAATCAGGGGATTAACCGAATTTAATGAAATTTTCAGTGTTGATATATCAATGAATAAAAGATATAATCCACTAGTTATTTCATTTAAAAACATTTACATTTTTTCAGGTCAGCCAACTTTGAACCATGTATCTTTAAGAATCTGTATTACGCCTCAAGGGTACGCTCAGAACCTACTGCTTGGAATAAAATAACCCTGGATGGATTGACAGGCCGTTAAAATCAATCAATTAAAACACTTAGAGAAAAAGAAAACTACAAATACATGGGAATACTAGAAGCGGACACCATCAAGCAAACACACATGAAATAAAAATTAAAAAAGAAGTATTTCAGATAACAAATCTCCCGGGTATGACTCTAAACTACATCTGCAGGTGAGTCTCTAGTTCTGGAAATCTAGGGAGAGTGGAGTACCCTTTCATTGCCATTATTCCCAGGTCCATTCTGACCCAGAGTGATTGTACCGGTTAGGGTCCCAACTATGGGTCGAACAGACCTGTTAAAAAAATATTTGATAATTTGGAGATTAGAGGAGGAATTGAAACCATCTAGACTATTGTGTTTCTAAAATCAGTTAGGATACTTTGGAGAGTCCTGGAGACCTGAGAAAACTTGTTGTCACTCAGACTTCACTGAAAAAGCATCTGAGCTGTTGAGAAAAAAATCGCAAGAAGAAAAAAAACTGATAATAGGGATAAAAAAAAAAAAAATTGTCATTTTCGTTTTTCGTCCATGTTTTTTTTTTTTTTTTTTTTTTGGAGGGGGTGGATTTTTTTCAACCCAGCAGCCAATCAAAATGTCTGCATACAGGTCTGCATGCAGAAATGTCGGCGCCATATCTTCAAAATTGGTCGGAATTCCAGCCGTTCTTCTCTTGTCACTCCCTAGGAAAAGAAGAAAAAGAAACACACAAAATATATATATATATATATATATATAATATATATATATATATATGTGTGTGTGTATTTTCCTGCAAATTCCTCTATAACCACCGTCACCCATTTGCTACGTTTGCGCTCAATTTTGTCGGTAGAAATCGCCTCAGTCCAACAAACTTCAAATGAGAGAGAGAGAGAGATAGAGAGAGAGAGAGAGAGAGAGAGATAGAGAGAGAGAGAGAGAGAGAGAAGGGGCACAGAGGGACTGTATTCTTACAGCAGCCTACCATCCCACCCTGCCCCTTAGCCAAAATGATGTCCCCCACAAATTGGATTTTCATTTAGGGAAGTAATTGCGATCCGACCCCTTGTTCCGGATCGAATTTGATTGGTTGGGACGTTTGTTGGGGGCTGAGGGATCTTTGAGACATCCATGGATCCTCGGTCTCCCCAGCCCCTTATTGTATTTTTATTTTCTTTCTTTTTTTTATACTTTTTGGTCTCCCAGACGTTTCTTTTTTTTTCTATTCTCTTTCTTCAATATAGCAGACCAAATTGATTCTATTAGCGAAGCAAAATCTATTAAGATTCCGTTGGGTCCTTGTCTTCTTGTCTATGGCATGACTCTAAGAATTGTTAGATTGTCTCAATCCCCCTTTGCCCATTGCCCAATTTGTCATTTGTGAAACATACAAATGATTATGTAAGTCCATCAGTGCCTCTACGGCCAAATGACGAAGAAAGCATTTATTTTCACGTTGTAATCTGATGTCATAAATTAACTCTTTGCCCACTAAATTTTTAATGGTATTTTTCACCTTTATGTTTCAAAGTTCACTATCTGTTCCCCTCAGAATTCATTATATTCAAATAAAGACCTATTATTATTGTAATCTGAGCCCTTCTGTTCAATTATAATGAACTAACGATCAGTGGAGGGAGAGCCGCTGTGAGTGGTTTAACGTAGGCAAAAAGTTAAGCAGAGATAGAGAATAAAGTCGCTGGCACAGAATATGGGATCTATCGTATTTTGTTTATATCTACCTATCTGTCTTTTTCTGTTTATATATATATATATATATATATATATATATATATATATATATTATGTATGTCTATATATTTATATATTTCAGCCGGTTGTCTGTCTGTTTGTTCCTCTCTCTCTCTCTATATATATATATATAAAGTAAAGAGTGCTCAATATCGTCGTTGATAGCGTATATGTAAAATCGCATAGGTCAGAAACTGACTCTTACCAAACGCCATTGATTTTGTCTTCGTTACTCTAATTTATGTATATATATATATATATATATATATATATATATATATATATGTGTGTGTGGTGAGTGTGTCTATTATCTATTTCAGTCGGTCATATCTCTCTCTCTCTCTCTCTCTCTCTCTCTCTATATATATATATATATATATAATATATATATATATATATATATATATATATAATGGGAGTAAAATGAGGAAATTAATCCTACTAGTTTCATTGTCCTGAAGGAGGTTTCCTTTATAAACCGAAATGTTCGAACATCGACACTACGACTCATAAATTTCCATCCATTGTAACATTCCGTGTTTGTTCTACATTTTACACACACACATACACATTTTATAATATATATATATATATAATGACTATGTCTCTTATCTTTGTCCTTTCAGATCTATCTATTATTAATTTCTCAACGCCAACAGATTCCTCTTTTCGCTTTTGAACAGATGGCTAATCCAAGGACGGATTTTCGATTCAGAAAATAGTGTTACCATTTTAAAACTTCTTCCGTGATTCATTGGTCACACTGAACATTTTACAGCGCGAAAGACCGTCCTTTTCTTATACGTTATTGATTTTTCTTTTGACCCAATTTCATGATTTGTCGAGCACTCTCATCCGTTAGACATTCGTTAGAAGTTTGCAAACACTCCAAATAAGAACATAATCATGATTTTAAAGAAAAAAAAGTCATATTCACTGATCTCTCTAGACACGCAATCACGGAAATAAATCTATTAAAAATAATAATACTATTAGTAGTAGTAGTAGTAGTAATAATAATAATAATAATAATAATAATAATAATATAAAACTCTCTGGGACTTTGAAATAAAAGTAGCAAACTAGCACAACGGGAGTACAAAACTAGACACGACTGGGTTGGGAAGGTGATCCACTGGGAATTATGCAAAAATTTAATTTTGACCATACAACAAAAAGGTGTATGTATAAACCAGAATCTGTTCTTGAGAACGAAACGCATAAAATTCTCTGGGACTTTGAAATAAAAACGGACCACCTTATCCCAGCAAGAAGACCAGACCTAGTGCTGATTTATTTACTCTTTTTGAGTTTTCACATCAGCATTAGCTGATGGTCTTTCACTGGAGTCTGAGTGACAGCAAGTCTCCTCGGGTCTCCAGGAATCTTCTGAGTATTCTGGCAGATTGCAGCAGTGCAGTGTTCTGAATGGTTTCAATCCTGCCTCTGATTTCCAAACTTTCCAAACCCTTTCCCAATCCTTTTGGGATCGTTCCAAGTGAACCAACTACAATTGGTATCATTTTCACTTTCATATTCCATAACTTTTTCAGTTCTCTGGCAAGGTCCAGATATTTGTCCATTTTTTCATTTTCCTTCAGTTTCACCCTGTGATCTGCTGGCACTGCAAAATCCACCAGTTGACAAGTTCTTTCTTTTTTGTTTATCAACACTAGGTCTGGTCTTCTTGCTGGGATAAGGTGATCCGTTTTTATTTCAAAGTCCCAGAGAATTTTATGTGTTTCGTTCTCAAGAACAGATTCTGGTTTATACATGCACCATTTGGTTGTATGGTCAAAATTAAATTTTTGCATAATTCCCAGTGGATCACCTTCCCAACCCAGTCGTGTCTAGTTTTGTATTCTCGTCGTGCTAGTTTGCTACATTCGCAGAGTATATGGTTTACAGTCTCATCTCTATTACAGCAAAGTCTACATTTACTATTTTGTTGGGTCTTATCAATTTTCGCTTTGATATAGTTTGTCCTTATGGCATTATTTGCAGCAATTATTAATGATTCAGTTTCTCTTTTGAGGTTTCCTTTTCTTAACCATGTCCAAGTCTTTTCATTATTATTATTATTATTATTATTATTATTATTATTATTATTATTATTATTATTATTTAAGTTTTTATCAAATTATTATGTGAAATGTAACGCCATCATTTTCGAAAGGATTAAAGTTTGATTTTGAAGTTCCTTCACGACTTTTGGGTTGTCTGGAATAAGAACCAAAGGTTAAAGCAAAAGAAGACAAATCGTGTGAGTGAGAGAGAGAGAGAGAGAGAGAGAGAGAGAGAGAGAGAGAGAGAGAGAGAGAGGAGGGAAAAACTTATCGAATACGTCTAACGCTGTCTTATATTTAAATCTCACCCACCTGAGTCACGTGTGCTCTACGGAGGGTGGGAGGGAAGTGACATTTAAGAATTGTGGGGTTTGGGGGGTTGTTAGAGAAGGAGGTTTTGACCCTGTATGAACATGGATTGACACACGTATGTGAGCTGTAAGCGGCCTTACTCTTCTTTTCTTGTATTGTTGTTGCTTTTCTTGAAACTATTACGTAAGGGTTTTTTTTCTCATGGCTTTTTCCCCACGTTTTCTTTTTGGAATTTTTCTAATTTTGTTGAGATTGAGTCGGACAAGCGCTAAATATTTGATATTCTCTCCAAGTCAACAGAAGTGACATGTAAAGAACGTTGATATATATATATATATATGAATAAGAGAGAGAGAGAATGTATGTATGTAACAGGAATGGGGTGAGATGAAGATAAAAGTATAAAAAGGACATGAAGAAAATATAAATGTGATAGGAAGTGTGCGGGTGTGGTTGCGAAAATGAGAGAGGAGATACAAAGAAATATATTGTAAGACAAAAATGAAGATGGTTTAGCTCAGTCGGTAGAGTGTCCGACTAGGAACCACAAGGTTCCTGGTTCGATAGCGGCCCTCGCCAACTCAGCGTACGAGTAGCACAGTGATCTGTTTTTTGAAGTGAGCACACTCGTGCACTCATTCCAAATAAACTTATTATTTATTTCGAATGAGGTACTCGAGTGTGCACACGACTCGCAGTGATCTGTGCGGTAAAGTAAGGAGCTGATGGTAGGTGTGGCGCCCCACCTCAGACGCCAGAAAACAATCTCCTTGGTCTAGCGCTAGTGAAAAGGGTTTAGACTCCTCGCTGTCTGGCTGATACTGACTTTAGGCCACCCTGAGAGAGAAAATGTGAAGTGATTAAAAGAGAGAAAATGAGAGAGATTGGGAGGGTAGAAATGAAGAGAATAAAAAAGAAAAATAATAGGAGGATCTTAAACGCATTAATAACATGGGCTGTTTTGAGGCAAATCTATGTCAGCTAGATCTTAATAGAGACATTGTTAATAAATAAGATGCTAATTAAGATTAAATAATGATTACCTAATAACTATTGAGAATATAACAAAATAACTATGGGAATTGTGACGTTGGTGGTGACATAGTCTCGGTTACAGACATGTTAGGGCCAGTTTAGCTCAGTTGGTAGAGTGTCCAACTAGTAGCCACAAGGTTCCTGGTTCGATACCAGCCATCGCCGACACAGTGTATGAGTAGCACAGGGATCTGTGCGGTAAAATAAGGAGCTGATGGTAGGTGTGGCGCTCCACGCCAGACGCTAAAACAATCTCCCTGGTCTAACGCTAGTAAAAAGGGGATAGACTCCCTTGTTTGGCTGATACCGATTTTAGGCCACCTCGGCGACTTTACTTACGTTTTTTTACAGACACATAATCTCCGTTATAATAAGATACGTGTGTGTGTGTGTAAATAATAGTACATGTGTTAATGTTGCGGGGTCATCTTTGTCTGTTTGTCTGTCTGTCCGTCTGTTCAGTTGCTGAGTTGTTTTTTTTTTCTTTTTTTCTTCTTCTCTTCCCGTTACCCCCCAACCCGACCCTAGCATCACTTCCCACCCCTACCCTGAATCATTGTCGATTCTTTTGATGTCTGCAAAGTGGAATGGGCAGAAAATCAGACACAGGAAGAGGAATGATCACTTTTCTGGACAGGGGAGACTTCGGTTCTCCCGCCTCTCTCGCGCACACCTTCCTTGCGCGTGCGCACTTGATGAGGAAGAAAGAAAAAAAGAAAAAAAAAAGTCGATGGCAGAAGAGTCCGCCGCTGTTGCTGAGACGATGAACTATAGAGAAAGAATGCAAAAGAGATATAGAAAAATGAAATAAAATCAAAATAAAGTTTTCAAAAAGTAGTTGAAAATGTAATTCTATTTCGAAGAAAATTAACATTTTCTTGAAAATTGTACGTTCAGAACCAGAAAATACGACTATGGCATTGTTATGTTGATTGTAACAAAATTTAGTTCTAGATTTAATCGTCTAAACCAGAGGTTTTCAATCGGTGTGCCGCGGGACACTAGTGTACCGTCAGGCTTCTGTGGGTGTGCCGTGAGTGTTGAGTCTTGCAACTCCAACTGAAATTTACTCTTCCATCACTCTCGTCTTTCATTGTTATTTTTTCTAATTTAAGTATTTAGTTAAAAGAGGAAGTAAGATAAAATGACAGTTATTTTTCTTGTTAATGGATTTCATTTAAGATTATTGAAGAGATTTTGGCTTATATTCATTAAATAAAACCAAACCATTAGAAATCAATAATACTAAGTACATATTTATTAATTCGATTTTTAAATATCAATATGCATTAGCCTTCCCGTTCACACTGTAAACCGTAATATATAAATATAATTGTGTTGTCAGTATGTAGACATAGTTAACAGTATTAATAATGTAAGACAATTTTATTAATAATTGAAGTTTAAATAAAAATAAAATCATGGAGAATGTGATGTCAATAACTAAGGGAATTGTGACTTGAGTAGGAATATAGTTTCGGTTACAAACAGAAAAACACACAATCTCCATTATAATAAGATATTTTTTGTTTGAATTGATTAAAAATATACCTTTAGAAATAAAATTACGTTGTGAATTTTTTTTTTTTTAAAATTTAAATGATGAAATAAATGTTTATATACTGATGGTGTACCTCGATCAATATATTGCCCAGAACACTGTGCCGTGAGATGAAAAAGGTTGAAAAACTGCTCTAGACTGATACATTAGAAATAAAATGATGAATATTACAGACATGTGTGATGTATTAATAGATTGGGTTGGGGTGGGGCTTAGATATGAAATAAGTATATATTTTTCCTTTTTAATGATCGCATTATAAAAATACGTTTGTTTATTTACTTATTTATTTGTATTCCAATCCGTATATGTGAATATATGCACGCGCACACACATACACACACACACACACACACACACACATATATATATATATATATATATATATATATATATATATATATATATATACGTTTGAGTTATCTATCATGGACGAATCCTACGGAAATATTTGATATATTCACACACACACACACACACACACACACACACACACACACACACATATATATATATATATACGTTTGAGTTATCTATCTTTGATGAATCCTACGGAAATATTTGATATTATTCACACACACACACACACACACACACACACACACACACACACACACACATATATATATATATATATATATATATATATATATACGTTTGAGTTATCTATCTTGGATGAATTCTACGGAAATATTTGATATTATTCACACACACACACACAACACAAACACACACACACACACACACACATATATATATATATATATATGTGTGTGTGTGTGTGTATATATATATATATATACAAGATAAAGCAAAATTCTTCCAAGTTGTAGCCCTGGCAGTATTACTGTATGGCTGCACCTCTTAGACTTTAACAAAATCCGCTTTCAGCCAAGTCACGTTGATTCTAGGTCACCAAAGTTAAGCAGCAATAAGGCTGTTTAATACTTAGATGAGTAGATATTTAAGCAACAGCAGGTACTGTAAGTAACCTGATATCAAAATGACTTGATTCGGCATTAAATGACCCGAAAGTAGTTGCATATTTTCGGTGGGTTCATTAGGCGAATTTCCAGTTACCATGTTGGACGACAGGGCTATGAATTGTTTTTTTTGAAAAATTTTTTCTTTTATATTTCTTGTCAAATTATACGTGCGTCTTATACACCGGTAAATAGGGTCTTCTTTGGCGGGGTTGATTAGTCGGTAACACAGGTGGGGAGAGGGGTGTTTGTTGCAGAAATCACTGGCGAATGTGACATACCTTTAGCATGACTAACAATGTTTGCCAGGGTCCCAATTGTGCAACTCCATCACGCCGACCCCACCCCCCAAAACCCCCGCGTGCCTAATGACACCCTTCCCTATCACACAGCTCCCTTGTTATCCATACCGACACATAGGAGCGGGGTCTGCGCCGGGTCGGTGGAGGGTATTGGAAGAGAGAGAGAGAGAGAGAGAGAGGGGGGAGAAGTCGGTGGTTGCATTTTCTCTACCCCCACCTATCTCCCACTGCTACTCCCGTCACCTCGCATTTAAAGCTTCTTTTTGTCTTTTTTTTTTTTTTTTTTTTTTTTGTGGCGTAGGGTATCTTGTTCAAACGTAGACGAAAAGAATGAAGAATAGAAAAAAAAATGAAAAATGAAGGAAAAAAAAAACAAAAAAAAAACAAAATGGCGTAAAGAATTCTTTGCCACCAATTGCTTCTTCATTTTTCGTCGACTGTGAAATATGCATTCAATGAACGTCTGGGCTTCCAACATGCCATGATTCGTATAACAGGCGCGGAAAAAAAATTCTTTTGATTTTTGGTGTTCCCGAAACCCCCACCATACCGACATGAGCACATCTTCTTTCTTCAAATTTTTCTTTCTTAACTCATTCCATTCCTGGATTTTCGGCTCCATCTTTTTAATTCACCCTTTTCTTTTCTTTTTTTCTTTTGTCTCGTATGTGCGTCCCGTCTGAATGTCTCACTTTCTTTCTTTTTCTCTTTCTATCTATCTTTCTTTCTTATTTATCTATTTATTTCTATCTATATACCTCTGCTTTATTTGTTATCTATCTATCTATCTATCTATCTATCTATCTATTTATCTCTCTATCTATCTATTTTTCCCGTGTTCATAACCTTTCTTTCTTTCACATATAGTTTTACATATATCTATCTATCTATCCTTTCTTTTTATCCTTTATAATATTTCTTTCTTATCTGTCTATCTATCTATCAGTCATGTCTCTGTTCCTAATGTTTCTTTCTTTCTTCTGTTCATTCATCTATTTATCTATTCACACACACACACACACATATATATATATATATTGTTGTTCATAATATTCCTCTCTTTCTTTCACTTATCTATCTATCTATCACCTGTTCCTAATCTTTCTTTCTCTCACCTATATTAATTCTATTCATCTATCTATCTATCTATCTATCTATCTATCTATCTATCTATTTTTATTGTTCAAAATCTTTCTTTCACCTCATCTATCCCTTTTAATAATACACTTTTCTTTCTTTTACTTACCTATATATCTTTTGTTTAGTCTTTCTCTTTCTTTATCCCCCCTCTCTCTTGGTCTTTATCTATCTATCTATCACTAAAGTTACACTGACAATACTTAATTGGGTAACCACTTGAGCAACGGCGGATACTGTAATCAACAGGAGTCCCTTGTTTCTAAAAAATGAACGAGAATGTTCCCGAGTTCGAGAACGTTCCCTAATTCGACAAGAACTACCTGAATAAGGCCGGTGGTTACATCGGCTGAAACATTATGAAGCTAACAATAAATTAGAGGACATTAGTTCGGATAAACCAAATAATCCAGCCTCATCTAAAAATATTCAGAGAAATTGTATATTTCATTTCTGATTAAGTAAAAGTAAAGTTGTCGGGGCGGCCTAATGTCAGTATCAGCCAGACAGCGAGGGAGTCTATACTCTTTTCTCTAGCGCTAGACCAAGAAGATTGTTGTGGCTTCTGAGATGGGGCGCCACACCTACCATCAGCTCCTCGCTTTACCTCACAGATCCCTGTGCTACTCAAATGATGAGTTGGCGAGGGTCGGTATCGAACCTTGGAACCTTGCGATTCCTTGACAAGTGCTCTACCAACTGAGCTAAACCGAACAAACAAACAAACAAATTCTTTGACATCAAATGCTAAAAAAAAATCATTTAAAACTAAAAAACGTAAATTCTGAAACGAAGAAGAAGAAGAAAAAGGAATTTTATTCTAATTTGTCAAAAATTTGATATTTATTCTTGGGTCAAGAGATTGCTTTGATTTCTTCTTCTTCTTCTTCTTCTTCTTCTTCTTCTTCTTCTTCTTCTTCTTCTTCTTCTTCTTCTTCTTCTATTTTATGCTTGGTGAGAATATTATTTATGAAAGGAAATGTACATTTTAATTCCGTTTTTATTATTTATAATTGGATAATTTTGTTCACTTAAGAACACATGAGGAATAAATATATACATATTAGAGAATGTAAGTAATTTCCGGGGGTGAGAAATTAGAGAAGTGGGAAATGATTAAAACATATATTTATGTACAAACACGTGCAAACGTGCACTTGTGCATAATTACACACACACACACACACACACACACACACACACACACACACACATATATATATATATATATATATATATATATATATATATATATATATATATATATATATGCATATTGATAAAAAAAAAAGTATATAGTAAACTTCTTGGTACAAACACAAACACAGATATAACATATGCTTTTGCGAGTACATATGAATATATATATATGTATATATATACATATATATATATATATATTAAAACTGAAATTTAAAATATATACAACTCTATAACCACATATATTTTCATATGGATTTTATAAAAGTGAGCATACATTCACTCTCAACACACATATTAAGTTTAAGAATATATATATATATATATATATATATATATATATATATATGTGTGTGTGTGTGTGTGTGTGTGTGTGTGTATGTGTGTGTGTGTTTATATTTGTGTGTGTATGTGTGTGTGTGTGTGTGTTTATATTTGTGTGTGTGTGTGTATGTGTGTGTATGTGTGTGTGTGTGTGTGTGTTTGTGTGTGTGTATATTTATTTATGTGTGTGTATGCATGTTTATATTTATGTGTGTGTGTATTTATATTTATGTGTGTGTATACATTTGTCTGTGTGTTTGTGTATATATTTATGTGAGTGTTTGTATGTATATTTTATATATGTGTTTGTGTGTGTGTATTTATATATGTGTATGTATATATATATATATATATATATATATATATATATATATATATATATATTAGTGTTTTTAAAGTCCTGCAGCAGTTTTAGAATTTAATAATTCACGTTGTACAAATGATAGAATCATTTAATAAAAAATGTTAAAGTTCAACTCTTGAAGTTTTATTTTTGATGTACTTTTGGATGTCACACTTCAATATAACTGACATATATATATATATATATATATATATATATATATATATATATATATATATATATATATATATGATAAGTATATCATATCGTCGTGTAATAAAAGTCACTAGAAGAGGAATATTAACCTACTCTAAACAAATCGTAAAATCTAAGAAGTCCGTTTGGTGTAGGGGTTATGGTACCCGCCTGTCAGCTTGGCAGTCCGGTTTCAAATCACGCACAGGGCGGTCTTCCTATCTATAGCTCTGCTGATGAGGCATAATAGGCCGAAATGTACATACAGAGATTGATTTTTCTCGATTTGTTTAGCCATACATTTGAATAGGCATTCCCGCCTAATTAATTATTAATTAATTAATTTTCAAAATTAGGTACGACTCCAATTAAGCACATATTCTCCAAATATATATATATATATATATATATATAGTGCTTGGGAAAATCTTGCATAAAATCTGAAAGAATGGCATAAGACGTGTTTTACTAGTTTAAAGAGCTTTGAAGAAAATAGACTAACTTTAAAACAAAAACATCTGACTCCTGCTTTACAAAATTTCATCTGTCAGTGAGGTTTTATTGCTCGCAGCAAGGCTGGGCTGTTATCACACTTGAGGAAACACAAAATGTCTTCTTGATAATATGCACAACATTGCAGGAAACTAATCACTCATTGCTGACCCTCATCTATCGTTCACTATAGGATAATCCACCGTATATATATATATATATATATATATATATGTATATGTATATGTATTCGCTTCTTTTAACATATCTTTGAATAAATAGTGTTAGAGTCAAAGAAAAAAATCAAATTGCGAGGCATAAAATTCGATATATTAGCCTTTTCTATAAATAGAGAAATATCAAAACAGCCACTTATCTGAAAAACTTTTGTGCTTGTCCACTTCGGAGCTTGTTGATTTCATATATACTAACCCTCCACACGAGCAGGATGTGACAGGAGATCAATTTCTTAAGCAGAGTTTAACAGGTTGGAATTCAGAGTTTTAGTTTCTTAGACTGGTTGCTGCTTTATCACCAAGATCAGATTAATCAAGTTATGCTACTCATGGTATTGAACCTGGAACCTCGTAATTCCTAAGTGGATACTCTACCGACTGAGTTAAACTATGAGTGATTGGTTAGTTGAATTTTATGGCATGTCAAACCTTGAGTTAGCAAGTCAAACTTTGAGCTAGGTCACTACTTAGATTGATGACTATTTCAATAACAGCAGGTTCTGTAAGTAACAATATATCAAAATGACTTGATTTGGCATTAACTGACCCAAAAGGTGTTGATGTGCCTTAAAACAACTAAACAGTTAGGGTCCCATCTATGGGTTAAATAGATTTTAAAAAATGAGTTTAGAAAAAACGTGTTTAAAGAAAAATTGAGGACCCAACAAGAATGAATAAAACAAAACATCTTCGGTATAAAATAACTCAGGGTTGATATGCTGTAGAAACCAACCAACCAACCACTCGTAATTATTGTCCATTTTAGGAATGGTCCCGAGTAACTTACGAGAGGGACAGCCCATGTGCTTATTCCCTTGATAAGGTTTCTGCTACATAGCTTGGTTTCTAGGAGCTTTCTTGTTCTTCTGAAGTATTCCTTTCTTACTTTCCTTTCATTTCTATTTGTTTGATTATTATTATTATTATCATCATCATCATCATTATTACTAGCAAAAGTATCTGAAACAATTTTTTTACACGCTGTAAAACATAATTCAATGGATAAAAACACATACAATTTACATATTTAGAAAGATTATTTTCTTTTCTTTTCTTTCTAACCATATAAATATTTTTAAAGATTGGCGAAAAGATTCCAAGCTGAACAGCTTAGACTGCGATTTTGTTCACTCTAAACTGCTGGTATCGCTTAGAAGAGAAAGCAGGCAGCGAACAATATTTTATTCACAGATATTTTATTTTGGTGTAATTAATGAATTATATCCCTTAATCAGTAAAAATCAATAACCAAATTTGGCGTGTTTCTTAGTTAAAATGAATTTAATATGTATGCATGATTTTGAATTTGAGTTACCTCCCGTTTTGGAGTTATACATCGACATGTACATACCAAACTTCCCTGTATATATATAGATTATTATTATTATTATTTGTAAATGTATATGTGTTGGCTTTTTGGATATTGGCAAGTCAAACTCTGTGAAATTTGTTATTGAACTTTACCAGTGAAAGATGATTCATTTGTCATTATTGATTGTAAATGAGAAAAGAACAAGACATATTTAGATAAGAGAAGGAAAAGAAAAGAAATAAATGGTTTTAACGGCAATTTTCATTTTCATTGAGTCAGCATTTTTTGTCTGTTCGTCTATTTTGCTTATTATCGCTGCTGCCATCATTACCATTTATTCTTGCGATTATTGTGATTATTATCGACACAAGAATTCTTATTACAATACATTGTGACCATTTCATCATTCGTTCTTCTTTGTGCTCTATCTGATTTGATTCTTCTTCTTTTTCTTCTCTTTTTATTTTTCTTCTTCTCTTTCTTCTCTCTTTTATATTCTTCTTCTTCCCCTCATTTATATTCTTCTTGTTCTTTTCTTTTATCTTTTTCTTCTTTTTCTTTTTTCTTTTTCTTCTCTTTTTCTTTTTTTCTTCTCTTTCTTCTCTCTTATATTTTTCTTCTCTTTTTTTTTCTTTTTCTTCTTCTCTTCTTCTTCCTCTCTTTTATCTTCTTCTTCCTCTTTTATCTTTTTCTTTCTTTTTTCTTCTTTTTCTTCTTGTTTTTCTTCCTTCTTTTTTCCTTTTTTTCCTCTTTTATCATATTTTTTCACCTTCTTCTTCTTCTTCTTCTTCTTCTTCTTCTTCTTCTTCTTCTTCCTTTTTATTCTATTCTTTTTTCCTTTTTCTTCCTCTCTTTTATTATATTATATTCTTTTAACTTTTTTCTATTTTCTTCATACATTTATTATAGTTATTATCATAGGCTAGTTATGAATGAAAAGTTCAGACATCCAAAATAACTGAGCATTATTATTATTATTATTATTATTATTATTATTATTATTATATTATTATTAATATTATTGTTGTTCAACATGGTATTTTCCATCTTATTTGTTAACATTATCATTTTTTTCTTCTTTGGTCTATTCATCATCGTCATCATTATTATTATCATTATTATTATTAAGGAATCCTTGCTCTGATATTCAGTTCCATTAGTATTTTTTCCAGACTTTTGGGTACTGTTCCTAGGGCACAAACTATAATTAGTATCACTGTCATCTTCATGTTCCTCAGCTTTTTCAGCTCTCTAGCAAGATCCTAGTATTTGCCGGTCTTTACACTTTCTTTTATTTTTACTCTATGGTATGCTGGAATTGCAAAATCCGCAAGTTGACAATTTTCTTACCTTCCTGTTGATTAAACATTAGGTCTGGTGTAAGCACAAAGATTTAGTGATCTGTTTGTAACTCAGAATCCCAGAGAATTTCATAGGGTCTTATTTGATAGGACAGATTCTGGTTTGTGCATTTACTATTTGTCAGCTTGGTCAGATTTTAATCTCTTGCACAATTCCCAGTCGATCACCTTCCCACCCATTCATGTCTAGTATTGTATTCCTTTTCTGTCAGTTTTCTGCTGTCTTTTTGTCTGCACATTTTACACTTGGTATTCTTTGCTTTGATATACTTTGTTCTTATAGCATTGTCTTGTGCTGCAATTATGAGGAATTCAGTTTCTCTCTTATCATTATTATTATTATTTTCATTAGCTCAGTTGGTAGAGCATTCGGCTAGAAACCACAAGGTTCCTTGTTCAATACCGGTCCTCGCCAAACTCAGCAGTTCGGTTACATCATTTTAAAGTGTACTCAGAGCCTCTAAAGCTGCTCTCAGAATTTAACTATATCTGACTGTACTCAATAACACAGGTTTAATTCAAATGTATAGAATTATATATATATATATATATATATATATATATATATATATATATTAAGGGGCCGGGTTAGCTCAGTCGGTAGAGCGTTCGGCTAGAAACCACAAGGTTCCTAGTTCAATACCGGTCCTCGCCAACTCAGCGTATGAGTAGCACAGTGATCTGTGCGGTAAAGTAATGAGCTGACGGTAGGTGTGGCGCTCCACCTCAGATGCTAAAATAATCTCCTTGGTCATGCACAAGTGAAAAGGGGATAGATTCCCTCGCTGATAGGCTGATACCGACTTTAAGCCCCCCCGCTGACGACTTACTTTTACTTATATATTGTGGTGAATCAGCATCTTTATTTTCATCATTATTATTCTCATCATCATCAGTGAGATAAGAAAACAGTTTCTTCCTTTGCACAATCAGCATTTCAAACTGCCAGATATTAATAAATATGCAAGGAGAAGAGTTATCGACAAAGAAAGACGTATACATCTGAGGATTTCCGTTTCATGATTGTTTCCTCATTGATTAACTTTGGAAAATATCTATCACAGTCTGTTCATTTCCATCTTGCTAGCTCAAGTTTGTTCCTATGTATCTAGTTCAAGTATAGTCATATCTATCTTGTTCAAGTATAGTCATATCTATCTTGTTCAAGTATGGTCATATCTATCTAGCTCAAATATGGCCATATTTATCTGGCTAAATTTTCTTCATATCTGTTTAGCTTAAGTTTTCTCATTTCCATCTAGCTAGCTCAAGTTTGTTCCTATGTATCTAGTTCAAGTATAGTCATATCTATCTTGTTCAAGTATAGTCATATCTATCTTGTTCAAGTATGGTCATATCTATCTAGCTCAAATATGGCCATATTTATCTGGCTAAATTTTCTTCATATCTGTTTAGCTTAAGTTTTCTCATTTCCATCTAGCTAGCTCAAGTTTGTTCCTATGTATCTAGTTCAAGTATCGTCATATCTATCTAGTTCAAGTATAGTCATATCTATCTTGTTCAAGTATAGTCATATCTATCTAGCTCAAGTATAGTCATATCTATCTAGCTCAAATATGGCCATATTTATCTAGCTAAATTTTCTTCATATCTGTTTAGCTTAAGTTTTCTCATTTCCATCTAGCTAGCTCAAGTTTGTTCCTATGTATCTAGTTCAAGTATAGTCATATCTATCTAGTTCAAGTATAGTCATATCTATCTTGTTCAAGTATAGTCATATCTATCTTGTTCAAGTATGGTCATATCTATCTTGTTCAAGTATAGTCATATCTATCTAGCTCAAGTATAGTCATATCTATCTAGCTCAAATATGGTCATATTTATCTAGCTAAATTTTCTTCATATCTATCTTTAGCTTAATTTTGCTCATTTCCATCTAGCTAGCTCAAGTTTTTTCCTATGTATCTAGCTCAAGTATAGTCATATCTATCTTGTTCAAGTATAGTCATATCTATCTAGTTCAAGTATAGTCATATCTATCTTGTTCAAGTATAGTCATATCTATCTAGCTCAAGTATAGTCATATCTATCTAGCTCAAGTATAGTCATATCTATCTAGCTCAAATATGGCCATATTTATCTAGCTAAATTTTCTTCATATCTGTTTAGCTTAAGTTTTCTCATTTCCATCAAGCTAGCTCAAGTTTGTTCCTATGTATCTAGCTCAAGTATAGTCATATCTATCTTGTTCAAGTATAGTCATATCTATCTAGCTCAAGTATAGTCATATCTATCTAGCTAAAATATGGTCATATTTATCTAGATACATTTTCTTCATATCTATCTTTAGCTTGATTTTGCTCATATCTAGCTAGCTAGCTCAAGTATAATCATATCTATCTATGTAGATAAAGTTGGTTCATATCTATCAAGCTAGCTAAAGCTTGTTCATATATATCAAGCTCGCTAGCTTAATTTTGTTCATGTCTATCTAGGTTGCTCAAGTATAATCATAGTTATCTATCTAGCTCAAGTATTGTCATATCTATCTATCAATCTATCTATCTAAAGTTTTTTCATAGCTCAAGTCTGTTCATATCTATCTAGCTAGCTCACGTTTGCTCATATCTATCTTTCTAGCTCAACTATGGTCATATCTATCAATCAAGCATTCTTTACTTATAAATATAGCAAACTATATTATTGTTATTAATATATATATATATATGTGTGTATTTGGGCAGCATTCTTTCATTTATACATGTGGAATTAAACAATAAGCAGGTCTCCTGTTTTACGATTTTAATGGTGATCTTTTAAAGCTTTCTGGCTAACTTGGATGGAATTCGTGGATTTACATGCATGCCCCAACCTAATTACCAAAATATCCTAACGAAAAATACGCAAATTCTGCAAATTTTCAATGCAGTACTCACATTTTAAAATGCCTATAACACTTTTCCTATCAATTCTATTCCTTCCGGCCTCCACATCTATTAATATAGTTTGAAAAAAACTGGAACACATCACCCCTGATGATGGCACATCAAAGTGTCGAAAGTACTTGGGATATGAACTCCGGTGGACTAATCCACGAATTCCATCCAAATATAAAAAAGTTGGCCAAAAAGCTTGAAAAAGATCACCAATAAAATCGTTAAACAGGAGACCTGCCTTTTGTTTAATTCCACATGTATATATATATATATATATATATATATATATATATACACACATACATACATTCAAAGAAAGAAGAACTTAACAAATCGTCATTTAGCTATTATAAATTTATTTCAACTAGAACTCATATGAGGTTATAATAGGTTATCTAATGAGACTAGGCTCATATTGAGTTCTGGTCAAAATAAATTTATATTAGCCAAATTACAGTTTTTAAAAATTTTTCTTTCTTTAAATGTATAAATATTGCTATGTATATAATTAATTCATTAGTTATTATACATTGAGCTGTTTGGGGATTTGTAAAAATCTTTGTATAAATCTATATGTTTGCATCAACATGAGCATGCATTGTGGATGTACTGCAGATATTGATGATCCCAAATAGAATTATTCCCAACATACTAGTCTATTGGATACTTTTACCTACACACATATATGTATATATATATATATATATATAATAAAAAGTAAAAAGTATCAGCCAATTAGCAAGGAAGTCTATCCTTTTTTTACTAGTGCTAGACCAAGGAGATTGATTTTGAATCTGAGCTGGAGCGTGACACCTACCATCAGATCATTACTATACTGCATAGATACCTGTGCTACTCATACGCTGAGTTGGCGAGGGCTGGTATTGAACTAAGAACCTTGTGGTTTCTAGTCGAATGCTCTACCGACTAAGCTAATCCGGCCCTAATATATATATATACATCTATGTATATAAATAGTTAGGCATAATCTTTTTAAAAACAGTATTAATTTCTGCTATACACACATACGTACCCTGAAAGTCGTCTTCAATTTACTTTAGTTTAGAGTTAGTCAACTGATTATACACATTACCATCGACTTCAATGGTTGTCTATTACCAATAATCTCCGAGACAACCATTCCAACCATCCCAATTCCCCCAGAAACATCCTGGCTTAATAACAAACTGCATTGTATTTCTTTGGCTCGGAAGTCTCAGAAGATTCTCTTGGAATATTCTTATTACTGTATTTTTTTCTTCAAAGTTTGAGGAAATCTCTCCAAAATTACAACTTCCTTCATTCAGCTGTAATTTTGGCTTGGACGTTGATTGCAAGCAGATACAGTGGCTTTTCTTTTTGTATACTTACATATAAGCATACACTGAAACATTATATATATATATATATATATATATATATATAATATATAGTATGCGTGTGTGTGTGTGTGTGTGATGGCTGACTGAGGGGTAAATTTTCCTTTGACACTAATTATCCACCAATTTTATTTGTGTATGTTCATGCATCTGAATGCGCATATGAATATTTTGATTGCAAGCAGATACGGTGGCTTTTATTTTTGTATACTTACATATAAGCATACACTGAAACATTATATATATATATATATATATATATATATATATATATATATATATATATGATGATTGACTAAGGGCTAACTTTTCCTTTGACAGTAATTATCAACCAATTTTATTTGTGTACGATCATGCATCTGAATGCACATGTGCATTTGCATGCATAAGCAAGTATGCACTCTTTAAAGCAAAGTAAAAAATATAAATTGTTTTCTTGCATATTTCTACGAGTATGTATGAAAACAAATAACGTTCCATTTGTTAATCTTTTCAGAATAAATGTTGTGTCAAAAAGAACAAAAAAATATTGATACTTTTTGACACACCTTGTATAATTTATTCTACAATATGGATTAAATAAGGTTATAGCATAAAATATATCAAACCCCCCAACAACAACAAAACCCAAAAGGGTTGCATAAGAATTAATCTGGTCTGATGGGTTGGGGTTAAAAATTCAATGTCAGATGTTTGGGGGGTTTTTTTTTGTCTTAAGTAAGTAAAATCATCAAATTTACTAAAGGATTAAAAAAATAAAACAATTTGAAATGAAACTTAGTTCTGCACCTCAATCAAATAAAATGTTGCGAGCATCTATTAAATATATAATTATATTAAATAATTAGTATTATCTGCATTATTCGGACTATTGTCCCCATCTTCATTGTCATTTTTACAACGTTTCGGCCGATATACCCTCCGGCCTTCTTCAGGTATTTCTTGTCAGACTCGGGAACCTTTAGAGAAATTAAATAATTATTTTGAATATTTTACACACAAGTTTTACACAAAATCGTATTTATTTGTAAATTTTTAGTTAACATTTTATTACTGAAAAAAAGGGCAAGAGTAAAAAATGATTTTTAAAATTGATTACAAATTTCGCAATTTTTTTTTTTACATTTACATTAATACAATATTTTAATTAATTTTATTGTTTATTTATTTGAAATAATAAATTGTTTATTTATTGAAATGTAAAGTTTTTGAACTTCCAAATAAAATTTGAGAAACCATTAAGTATACTCCAAAGTGCTCGAGATGCAGGAAAACTGTTTGTACAGCTATTGACAACACTGTTGTGTTTGTTGTGCATGTATCAGCTAAGGGTAAACAGTAGGGTAAACTTGTATACCCATTTCATCTTCTGGGTATATAATAGGAGGAGACTGTCCATCTTCTTTTGGGGAATTTCCCTGGTCTCTTCCCTGGGCTTCTTTTGTTCTGGGCTCCCACTGTCTGTACTCATTTCTTTTGTTTTTAATAATGAATGGAAGACTTAGTTTATTTTTTCTCAGATGTCTTTATTACCCGAAAGCCCAAAAGAGCTCAACCACGCTGACAACCATTGTGTCTGCTCCCAAATTCTCTACTCTCAGTTCCCTTCACACGGTTGGCCTTTATCCAATGAGAATTCAACGACTAAACCAGTGAAAGGCGAACTGCTGTCAATCAATTCTATAACGGTCATCCTATGATTCAAATTTAACTTTCCATTTATGAATACTGTTATTTGGATAGCTCAGTCGGTAGAGCGTTTGGCTAGAAACCACAAGGTTCCCAGTTCAATACCGGTCCTCGCCAACTCAGCGTATGAGTAGCACAGGGATCTGTGCGGTAAAGTAAAGAGCTGATGGTAGGTGTGGCGCTCCACCTCAGATGCTAAAACAATCTCCTTGGTCTCGCTATTGAAAAGGGGATAGACTCCCTTGCTGACTGGCTGATACTGATTTTAGGCTGCCCCACAACTTTACTTTACTTTACTTACAATACAGTACATAATTTGTAGGAAACCCATGAATTATGTTACAAACTGAGCTCTTTAACCTTGGTTAGGCAACTAGTCTAGGAGAAGGAAAACTCTGAATTCAAATCTGTTAAACTGCACTTAAGAAATTGACCTTTTCCTTTTCCTAGACCATTTGCCATATCAAAGTTAAAGAACCCAGTCTACCCTACTATTTACCCATAGCTGGAGGGAGAATAATTCGATTCATACCTTTCCTAAGGGTATTAGTTTCATGTAAAATACAAACAACCTCATCCAGGATTTGAACTCATCTCACCATGTCTATTTCCTACGCTGATAGCCATTATCCCATGTGCATCCCAATATATACGCATGTGTGTATGTGTGTTGAATGTAGATAAATTCACCCCCTCCAACATTAGAAAAATTCTCACTGAAAATACTAAAATCATCTATAAAAATAACAATTACAAACGCCTACGAATTCTTGAAGAAAGAAATGAGAAATAAAAAAAATAACTATAATAAAATAGCATTCAACATTGGTCATAATATATTAGCTTTCTTCAATAACTAATACCGCCCTGTCGGCTGGGGCGTTAGAATGCACCGACTGCACCTCTGCAGAGGGGTAAGACTTCCCCAATGGGTCCACCTGTTGGCCATGGGTGGCGACCCGTGATGCTTAAGGATAGAGCCCAGGTGGATGAGCAGTTCATGATATGCAATACTCCACTTTGGCCCTATCTTGGGCTAGACGGGCGGTCAGAGAGGCCTCCTCCGATCAATCGGCTGGTCACGTCAAGCCCTAGCACCTATATGATTTTCCCAACCTTATTGCCGTTATGGCAAGCTCCGGTCCCTTTTTATCATATGGGTGCTAGAAGGCGGTGGCTGCAGGTCTACATGTCCTGGGAATGACGTTAAACTCTATCTGATGGTGAGGTTCCAGTTTTGGAAGTTTGGGGAATGTGGAGCACCCCTTCATCACCATTGCTCCCTGGTCCACTCTGACCTGGAGTG
>CM042163.1:39769099-39771599 GCA_023376005.1 Doryteuthis pealeii
GCATGAGTAGCCTCCCTTTGACACTCTTTATTTATTTATTTTTTTTGCTTTGTCAACAGTTAGTGTCTTTGGGAGTTGGTTCCAAATCTAAAGAATTCTTCTTGAAATTGGTTTTCCAATTCCAACAAGTTTCTTTAGCATTCTTTGTTTTCAGAGATCTTCATTTTTATTTATTCATTTTTTTTGTTTTTTTTTGGTTTTGGTCTTTCGTCTTTCAAATTACCTGTGTTTGCAACATGCAAAAAAAAAAAAAAAGCACAACCGCCCACAGGTAAATGACAACATTTGGCAACAACTGTGTCGTTTCAAATCTCAACGACCCATTTGTAGAGCAGGAAACAAATGTGCACTCAGAAATTCCTGCCCGTTCAACAACACGCAACTGCCAAGAAGAAACTGGCCATAGGCAGAATTTAGAAAAATAGTCGATCTACTTGTTTTAGGAAAGGTTACGGTAATTAACACATAGAAGATGAACAGTGTTGAGTCAGTGGTTGCTTTCTGTAAATAGGACATATCAGTATGAGACATCAGTATAATTTTAGGATTAAGATGGATAGACACAAGTTATATGGAGATTTTTGGGAAGGAATAGAGAGAAACTTAGCACATTTATATAAACTTAAACATATGTGCATATATATAAGAATATGAACATAGATATTCTGTGTGTGTGTGTGTATGTATATATATAATATATATATAAGAGAGAGAGAGAGATAGTGAAAGATTGAGTTAGAAACAATGATAGAAGAAAAACGTATTCAGCTTTCACTATTCTTACTATGGGCATCAAAATAATATTAATGACTATTAGTCTATAAGTGTGTGCGCATATATATATATATATATATATATATTATATAATATATATATATATATATATATTTGTGTGTTGTATGACAATATAACTTGTATTTACTTGATTTTTATTATACCTTGAACATACATAATATATATATATTATAATATAATATATATATATATATTTATGTGTGTGTGTGTGTGTGTATGACAATATAACTTGTATTTACTTGATTTTTATTATACCTTGAACATATATATATATATATATATATATATATATATTATATGTGTTTGTGTGTGTATGTGTGTGTTGTGTGAAAATTGCATAGGCAAAAAAACTGACACTAACTAAGCTACATTGACTTTCAGCTTATGGTACCCTAACTTTTATATAGTTATAAATTATCTTCAATGTACATATATATATTAGGAAGTATCTCTAATACACTCCCAATATATATGTGTATATATATATATATATATATATAAAAGTTGTAAATATCTTCAACATAAGTGCATGTATATATAGATATATATATATATATATAAAGATGTAAATATCTTCAACATACATATATATGTTGTAAATATCTTCAATGTATCTATATATATAAATATATCTTCAATATATATATATATATATATATATACATACACACAAACACATACTGATATACATGATTATTGACATATACAAACAACTCTGTGTGTCTGTGTGTGCATGTAAATATATATATATATATATATATATATATATATACAAACACATACTGATGTATGTAATTATTGTCATATGCACACAACTGTGTGTTTGTCTCTGTGTGCATGTGTATATATATATATATATTATATATATATATATATATATATATACATACTCATAGATAACGATGGTATCTTCCTTTCTGTGTAGATATTTACACAGTGAAGAATAATTGTGGTTGAGCAACTATGAAGTGATGAATGTCTTTGCAAGTTTTTTCTTTGCATTGCAAATCTGTTTTCCTTTTCTGCCTTGTGGCACTTTTACCTTTTCATGGTAAGAAAGAAAAAAAAAAGAAATGCTATAAATATTTCCATTCCCATTCAAGATGTGAGAAAGACCAAAAAAAAAAAAAAAGACCCCAAAAATCAACAACAACAAACCCTCCAACAACAAAACACTCCACAAGTCCCAGTCATAAAGGAAAGCGGGGGGGGGGGGGGGCTGGAACAGTGTGTGTGTGTCGGGGGGAGGGGTTGCAATGCAGGTAAATACGCTATGCCCAGTTTGAAAAGATTGTCCATTACTAAGAAAAGGAAGAAATAAAAAATAAAAATGAAATAGGGAGAGAAAAAACGAGAATGGAGAGTAAGGAGTGTTGGATGGTCAAGAAAAATGTTTGGAAAATAAGATTGAAATAAAGGAAAGCATTGTAGAAAAAAAAAATTAATATTTCATAGGAAGTAAAAAATAAAGAAAATAGGGATAATATAGGAGGAAAACGCAGAGGTGAATAATAATAATAATGATAATAAATAATAATAATAATAATAATAATAATAATAATAATGTTGATGTTTTATAAAATGATGATGAAATAATAATAATAATGTTGATGTTTATAAAATGATGATGATAATAATAATAATAATGTTGATGTTATTAAAAATGATGATGATAATAAATAATAATGTTGATGTTTATAAAATG
>CM042163.1:39776599-39824099 GCA_023376005.1 Doryteuthis pealeii
AAAAAAATTGATGCCAATGATGAGGAAGAGAAGAAGAAAAAGAAGAAATGAATGAAGTAAGAGTAATATGTTAATAAAGAAAGAATACTTCTAGTGAATGAATAAAAAGAAGAAGAATGAATGAAGAAAAAACAATAGGAAATTTACAATACCAAAAAAGAAAGAAAGAATACTTCTAGTGAATGAATAAAAGAAGAAGAATAAAAGGAAGAAAAAACAATAGGAAATTTACAATACCAAAAAGAAAGAATACTTCTAGTGAATGAATAAAAAGAAGAAGAATGAAAGGAAGAAAAAACAATAGGAAATTTACAATACTAAAAAAAGAAAGAAGAATACTTCTTGAATGAAAAAAAGAAGAAGAAAAAAGGAAGAAAACAACAATAGGAAATTTACAATACCAAAAAAGAAAGAAAAGAATACTTCTAGTAATGAATAAAAAAAAAAAGAATAAAAGAAGAAAAAACAATAGGAAATTTACAATACCAAAAAGAAAGAAAGAATTACTTCTAGTGAATGAATAAAAAGAAGAAGAATAAAAGGAAGAAAAAACAATAGGAAATTTACAATACCAAAAAGAAAGAAAGAATACTTCTAGTGAATGAATAAAAAGAAGAAGAATGAAAGGAAGAAAAAACAATAGGAAATTCAATACCAAAAAAGAAAGAAAGAATACTTCTAGTGAATGAATAAAAAGAAGAAGAATAAAAGGAAGAAAAAAAACAATAGGAAATTACAATACCAAAAAAGAAAGAAAGAATACTTCTAGTGAATGAATAAAAAGAAGAAGAATAAAAGAAGAAAAACAATAGGAAATTTACAATACCAAAAAAAGAAAGAAAGAATACTTCTAGTGAATGAATAAAAAGAAGAAGAATGAAAGGAAGAAAAAAAACAATAGGAAATTTACAATACCAAAAAAGAAAGAAAGAATACTTCTAGTGAATGAATAAAAAGAAGAAGAATAAAAGGAAGAAAAACAATAGGAAATTTACAATACCAAAAAGAAAGAAAGAATACTTCTAGTGAATGAATAAAAGAAGAAGAATAAAAAGAAGAAAAAACAATAGGAATTTACAATACAAAAAAGAAAAGAAAGAATACTTCTAGTGATGACCAATACCAAAAAAGAAAGAAGAATACTTCTAGTGAATGAATAAAAAGAAGAAGAAAAAGAAGAAAAAAACAATAGGAAATTACAATACCAAAAAAAGAAAGAAAGAATACTTCTAGTGAATGAATAAAAAGAAGAAGAATGAAAGGAAGAAAAAACAATAGGAAACAAATACCAAAAAAGCTTCTAGTGAATGAATAAAAAGAAGAAGAATAAAAGGAAGAAAAAACAATAGGAAATTTACAATACCAAAAAAGAAAGAAAAAATACTTCTAGTGAATGAATAAAAAGAAGAAGAAAAAAAGAAGAAAAAACAATAGGAAATTTACAATACCAAAAAAGAATACTTCTAGTGAATGAATAAAACAATAGGAAATTTACGAACAAAAAATAATGGTGTTTCCTCTCCCCTTCAAAAATTTCCACAGAATTTCAGCAAAATCAATAATTTCAAAACTTATTTCTTTATCGAGAGATTATTCCACTTACTTGCTTATCGCTCGAAATATCTTTAATATACAATGTTTGCTCCAAAAGAAATAATTCTTATCTATAAAGACATTTAGAAATAAAAAAGAAACAAAAAACTGTATGGCCACCTACCTCCTATCACACAAACCATCCAAGTAAAACAAAATGTTGGACACGGTTGGAGAAGCACAGGCACTCATAAGTGATGTTCTCTTGTTGACACACCAAGATTCTGGATACTGTATAGAAGACTTTCCAGTGGTGATGACTGTAGGGACTGTCATGGGTATCTCTGCTGTCAGCACAATGTGTTGATGATGAATTATGTATATATATAAAATTAATGATTCTTATTTATAAAGATGCTTAGAAAAAATGTATGGCCACCTGCCTCCTATCATACAAACCATGCGAGTAAAATGACATGTCAGATATTGCTCGAGTATATTTTTGACAAGTAAATGTAAATATTTTAACCCTCCCCCTCTTTAAAATATTTTAAGAATGAAAGGAAGAAAAAACAATATGGCTTACTTTTAACATCTTCAAAACCACTAAAAAAAAAAAAAAATGTCAATAAAAACGCCTTCAATCCGCTAAAAAATATCTTCTCTTTTTTTTTTTTACATTCTCATTTTATTTTAACATTTTTCGACAATCAATTACAAATAAAAAATCAAAACATTTTTTTTTGGTATTTTTATTTTATGTTGATAAGCTAGGGACTTCAATCATAGGTGGTGGTGTTTTTTAAGCTATCACCGTCTAGCGTTTCTTTTAAGGCAGGAGGCTGGGAAGGAACTCTACGAATAGTACCAAAAATTATTTTGGCATAAAATAACCCAAAGGGTTGAGATGCCATAAAACCAACCAACCAAGCTTAGAAGATGATGACAAATGTGTTCTGCCACTCCTCTTACATATGGTATACTTACTTACTTACTCATAAGTAATATATAAGTATATTTAAAACAAAATATAAACTTCTCAAAACAAGATAAGTCTGTCCCTTTGGTTTGATCTTGGAGATTTTAATTATTTTACGCCTAAGATCACAGTAAGATTTGCACCTATATGAGCCAAGTTAGTAGGTCGTCAGTACCCCCCAGTCCTCCACTATATCCTTAAAAAAAAAAATAAATAAAAAAGGACTCTAACCAAGAGTTAAGCTCCCCACCCCCCGAGGAATAAGAATTTTAAAGAGTTTAGCTCTTCTTAATGATTCAAAGACCTCTTTCATCGGCTCACTTTAATCATTTCTGGTCTGCGGATTCTGATATTTATGAGCAAGCTGAAAGTATCTGGTTGGCTTTACGTTTGAGAAGATGATCAGCCGGTGCTGGTAAATGAGTACACCACAATTAACTAATTAAATAAATAAATAATAAATAATTAATTAAACAGATAATTAATTATTAACTAAATAAAATGAAATGTGAGATGACAGGGCTGGGGAGTCACAGTACCTAATGTCTGTGACTCCCGACTCCACTTGTCAGCCTATGGCACATCCGACACAAACTCATTTATTTATATTCATATATATATATATATATATATATATATATATATGTAGAATAATGAATATGCTAAGTACTTGTTTCCTATATTTGGAGTATGTTTACAAATTTTGTTTTAGTTTATTTATTTAATGGCATATCAAATCCTTAGAGGTTATCTAATGCCAAAATTTGTTTCATTTTAAGTGTTTGATTATAAAAAGTAAAGTCTGTGTAGTGGTCTATTGTCAGTATCAGCTGGACAAAGAGGGAGTCTATTCCTTTCCACTTGCACTGGACCAGGGAGATTTACAATGGGTTAAATAAATACTCATGTTCTTTACTTGCATGACCATTATTATCTTGCAACACCCTCTGGTTAAAAATGAGACAGTCCAAATCATCCAAGATGAAATGCAAAAATGTAAATCCCGATTATCTGGTGTTGCTTATATGCCAAATTCTTTTTCTTATGAGTGTTGTCACCTCAGCTAAATAATGGACCATTCCGTTTTTATTGTAAAGAAACAAAGTGAATAAAAAGGACATGCTACACAGAAAAAATATAGAAAAAGAAAGAAATGAAGAAATAAAGAGTCGGGGGAGTGTACAGGAGTGATCACACTAATTAGTTTCAATCGAATATAATGAAAAGATGAAAAAAAGGAAGGAAGGAAAGAAAGAAAAAAGAGTGAGAGAGAGTTAAGTCAAGATTCTGATACTTTTTACATACTTTTTACATATTGAACTATTTGGCAATAGCTTTTAAGTAAACATATCAAATGTTGTAATAATTAAATTATCATACTGTGGTATATCCACAGGTCCTGCTAGTGGGTTAAATAATACCACTACTGTTCTTCTACAAGGAGGTCTTACTCCCTCTGAACATAGGTAAATATTCCAAATTTGCAAAGGGATTATTTTTCTGTCAGGAATACAAATTTACCTTAAATTGAATAATTCCTTTTTTTTATTTTTTCATTTTTTTTTTTCAAAGAACTCTCTGTTTCAGAGACTAGAAAAGATAGCATATGCAAAGTGGGTGGGTGGGTGAAGAGATGATGGGGGTGGCTGATAAGGTCAGTTTGGGTGTTGTGTATTATGATAGGTGAGTCAGGACTGCTATTTCATCATTTGTTGTCCCTCGTTTTTTTGTGTGTGTGTGTTTTTTTGTTTTTTGTTTTTTGGCTGGGCAGGTGGACTTGCAGGTATAGCAGCCAGTATGTTTACTTAGAGGGTTGAGAGATCTTTTCTTTCTCAGCCTCAAAGAGGGCGAGAAAGGTCAGAGCCGAGAAGAGCCTACCAAAATAAAGCCAGAAATTGGTTTAAAAAAATAGTCACTTGAAAAATTTGGGGTCAAATCCCAAATGTGTGGGTTTGTATCTATAGAAGAGATAAACAGTGTGTATTTGTGTATATATATATATATATATATAATATATATATATGTAAATGAGGAAAATTATCTTTTCAACATACATGTATATATATATATATGTTGAAAAGATAATTTTCCTCACTTACATGTATATTATGTGAGAGTGTATAGTTCTTAATATATATATATATATATATTATATATATATATATATATATATATGTGAAGAGATGGAAGTGAATCCGACGGTATGTAGTATATTAAGAAAATTGAAAAAACACAGGTTGAGTGGTAAGTTTATTAGCCGATGCTGCAGTGTTTCGATCTATTAATTAGATCATCTTCAGGGCATTTGTTGGTATAAGGAAGGTGATAAAAATGTTTAACACCGTCAGCTAATAAACTTACCACTCAACTTATCTAAACCTGTGTTTTTTCAATTTTCTTAATATACTACATATATATATATATATATATATATATATATATATATATATATATATATATATATATATATATATATATTATGTGAGAGTGTATAAGTCGTAAATTATATATATATATATATATATATATATATATTATTATTAGATAGGACAGTATGTGCATGTTGGTTTTGAGCATCATAAAGAATAAATGGGTGTGAATTAAAAGATGAAGAAAGAAAAAAACATGCAAAACAGAGAGAGAGAGAGAGAGAGAGAGAGAGAGAGAGAGAGAGAGAGAGAGAGAGAGAGTTCTGATGTTTGAAAATGAAAATGAAGATAGCATGAGAGTGGGTTAGATAAGAATGGGTTGATATAGATTTATAGATATGAACGGGCTAAGATAGATATGAATTAATTGGCTGAGATATGAATGAATGGGTTGAGATATATAGATATGAAGGGGTTGAAATATGAATGGGGTGAGATAGATAAATATGAACAGACCAAGTTATGTATGGACAAGTTGAGATAGATATGAAGAGGCTTAGATTGATAGATATGAATGGGTTGATATACATATATATATATATATATATATATATATATGAAGGGGCTGAAATTTGATTGATAAATATGAAGGGGTTGAGATTTGAATGGGATGAGATAGATATGAATAGACCAAGATAGATAGATATGAATGGTCTGAGATAGGAATGAATTGGCTGAGATAGATATGAATGGGTTGAGATATATAGACATGAAGGGGCTGAAATTTGATTGATAATTATGAAGGGGTTGAGATCTGAATGGGTTGAGATATATAGATATGAAGTGGCTGAAATCTGATTGATAATTATGAAGGGTTGAGATAGATATGAATGGGTTGAGATATATAGATATGAAGTGGCTGAAATCTGATTGATAATTATGAAGGGGTTTGAGATCTGAATGGTTGAGATAGATATAGATATGAAGGGCTGAAATCTGATTGATAATTATGAAGGGGTTGAGATCTGAATGGGCTGAGATAGATATGAATGGGTTGAGATATATAGATATGAAGGGGCTGAAATTTGATTGATAATTATGAAGGGGTTGAGATCTGAATGGGATGAGATAGATATGAATGGGTTGCGATATATAGATATGAAGGGGCTGAATCCATTGAAGGTTCTTACACTAGTACTTTCTACACTACTTCATAGTGCCATCATCAGGTGTGAAGTAGTAAGATGTTCTCTTGGTTCTTTTTAATCAAACAGGGAAACATCTCCACACTTCACACCTGATGATGGCACTAATTAGTGCAGAAAGTACTAGTGTAAGAACATTCGGTAGATTCATTCACCATTTCCAACCTGATATAAAAAAGAAAGCCAGAAATTGGAAAGGATAGAAAAGAAACTCGTCAGATAAGAATTGTCCATCGAGTTTAACAAAACATGCTTAAAAGAAAAAATGCTGGCAATATATATATATATATATATATATATATATATATATATATATATATTTCAATAAGAAAGAAACATTTAACAAACCATCATTTAGTTATAAATTTATTTTGACCGGAACTCGATATGAGCCCAGTCTCATCAGATAGCCTACTACATAATTACTGAGAAAACAAACTAGAATAGAGAATTTTTTTCTTTTCTTTTATATATATATATATATATATATATATATATATATATATATGTTGAATTAAACAACAAACACATCTCATGTTTAACAATTTTATTTACGATTTTTCAAGTTTTCTGGCCAACTTTTTAATATTTGGGTGGAATTCCTGGATTAGTCCACCAAAGTTCAGGTCCAAGTACTTTCGGCACTTCAAAGCGCCATCATCAGGGGTGATGTATTCCAGTTCTTCAAATTGTATTAATGAATGTAGAGGCTGGATGGAATAGAATTGAATTCGAAGTGCCAAAAGTACTCAGGATATGAAATTTGGTGGACTAATCCACAAATTCCACCCAAATATTAAAAAGTTGGCCAGAAAACTTGAAAAAATCTCAAATAAAATTGTTAAACAGGAGATGTGTCTGTTGTTTAATTCAACATGCCCAAATATACACATATATATATATATATATTTATATATATATATATATATATGTGTGTGAAATAAAAGGAAATTAATCCGACAGTGTGAATTAGATATATTGAAAAAACAAATGATTTTTACAAATGCTTGGGATCATCTGTTTGCACATTCTTCTTCTAACTGTCATTTCATCCCATTTTTACTTCTGTTGAAGACCGATCTATTACATACGGTCGATACAGATATTCCGAGGAACCTCACATCAGTGAGGGGGGGGGGGGCGATGTTCAGTTAAAACCATTGAGAGGAAGGCCCGAAACGGTGCACATTCTCTCCTGATGATCCCAAGCATTTGTAAACATCATTTGTTTTTTCAATATATCTAATTCATATATATATATGTGTGTGTGTGTGTGTGTGTATATTCTAATAAATTGCTTGGTTATTCAAATTATATAGTGTTCAGGAGTATAGTATTTCTACAGGTTTTAAAAGAAGAAAAAAAAAAAAAAAAAACAATTTAAAAGAATTGCCTCATTTCAGGATATTGAAAATCTTCCCTGTCGGAAGTCTCCATCTAGAATTGTTAGAAACCAATATTGATTTTTTTGTTAGTGTCCAAAACTTGAATGCTTCTCATAGGCCAAAAAAAATAAATGAAAAAACAAACAAACTGTGAATCGACGATCATAACGTCTATTATAAGTGTTGCAACTATTTCTTTATTTTTTAAATACCACCTGCTTTTCCTGCTGGTCTGAAGAATTAATTTGCATCTTGCAAAAGCTTAATGTATTAAAGTTAACATAAAGACATATATATACATATATATATACCTACATGAGTTAGACACGATCTACCCAGGTTTCACCTGAATGGTTCTTCAGGATAATTATGACTGAAGGAGGTTGTTACAAACATCTTTTATTATTGGATGGGGTATCTGATTGAGTAATATATATATATATATATATATATGTATATATATAAATTTTCTTTTTCAAACAGGAAGAGTTTTAACCCGTTCATGGTCAGCCTGCAACGGATTTTTTTCAGAAAATAAATATTTTTTCCAAAACAAAAAAATAGCTGAAAAAATATTTATTTTCTGAAAAATATATATATATATATATATATATATAATATACAATAATAATAATAGTAGAGGAAAAAGTTAAGGGTCTACCATGGTTTCAATCCAAATGATTTCATCAGGACCCTACACTACACTTAACTAAGTTGAGGTAATTCCTTACTTAAACTCATATACTTAGTACTTTTGGATTATTTACTGATGCCACTGCAATGGAAACATTAAAGCGGAAATTAAATACTATATATATATATTATATATATATATATATATAATCAGGTGCTATCCAGTAGTTCAGGAAATCTAAAATGCAAGAAAGAAACAAGAATAGGTTCTTTATTTTCTCAGCATCCATGAAATAACATTTGAAGTTTCAAAAAAGCTTCATCCAATAATGAGGCGAAATATCAACTGAATCCAACTGTCTGTGTTGTTATATCCACACATTCCTCTATTCTCAACCACACACACACACACACACACACACACACATATATATATATATATATATATATATATATATAATCCAAAAGTCCAGAGAAGAAATCTTCCTTACGACACAAGATTTTTATTTAAACAAAACCAAGTCGCAGTTTGAGAGCTCAATGTGTGCTCTTAATGTCAGAGTCACAGAGTAAATATATAAGTAAAGAAATAACAAAAGACTTAGAGATTTAGCATTATAGTCTATTTCAGGGAGCTTAGACAAATAGTTTAAATCTGTCTATTTGTCTAAGCTCCCTGAAATAGACTATAAAGCTAAATCTCTAAGTCTTTTGTTATTTCTTTACTCTTATATATATATATATATATATATATATATATATATATATTCTTTTCCATTGCTACCAACTTTCCTTTCTTTCTCCCTTCTTTCTTTCTTTCTTTCTTTCTCATTACTACCCCTTCTTTCTTTCTCTCTCCCTTTCTCCCATCTTACCCATTGCGACCACCTTTCCGTTTTTTCTCCCTTTCTTTCTTTCTTTCTTTTTTTCTTTCTTCCTCATTGCCACCTTAGTTCCTTTCTGTCCCTCTCTCTCTTTCTTCCTTCTTTCTCATTGCTACCACCTTTCCTTCCTTCTTTCCTTCCTTCCTTCCTTCCTTCTTTTCCCTCAGCCTTTAGAAGTTCATCTGCTAAAATCTTTCAATTACAGTTATTATTTCTGACACCCAGAATTGATACAAGAATTGCTCTTCATGGAACTTAAAATCTTTTTCCTTTTTTTTTTAAATTCTTAACAACAAAACAAAACCAAAAACAAAACCCTATGCAGTAAAGAATGCAATTTCTTAAAAACCTACACCAAAATTATAAACAAAAACCCAAAATCCAAAAATGAAATTTTCCTTTCACTCGCTCAAGGTTAAATAAAAATGCAACAACAAATACCAAACATTTTTTTTACGTTACTTTTTCTTTTTTTTGCTATTTAATGACTTTTTTTTCTTTTTTTGCCCACAAAATTAAATTTTCAAAACATTTGTTCCTGCAATTATCTGAGCTAAACAACATTCCCTCAAGCCAGATTCTTAGCAAGAATTTACCGTTTTCTCTTCAAAATCAGCAGTTTTGGTAAAACTGCAATAAATCCAAGAGGTTTGACAGACCTGTTGTTGTTCTTTTCAAATGTTTCTCTCTTCTCTTTTTGAAACGGCTGGATCTCATTCTCTGCAAGATCTGATGTGGAAGCGGGCTAGAAGTAAAAAAAAAACAAAAAAAAATCCCTGAGAACTGGTGGATAATATTCGGATAAACTTTAAAATTAATTTGCTCAAGAATTTACTGACTGCTGGTTAGAAATTTATGAATATATTTTAGCCCAATCATATTTTATAAAATGGCAAAATAAGTAATATGTGTAATATCTATACACTAGCAGGACCTGTGGATATACCGCAGTATAATTTAATTATTACAACGTTTGATATGTTTACTTAAGAGCAATTGCAAAATAGTTCAATATGTAAAAAGTATAATAATCTTGACTGAACTCTTTTTTTTTCTTTCTTTCCTTCTTTTTATCTTTTTTCATTATGTTCAATTGAAACACACCCTCTCTCTATCTTTTCTCTCTTACTCTCTTTCTAATCATATCTTTTCTGTGTATATATATCTCTTTTATATATTCATTACATGCATATGTTTTAATATGCAGTGATGCTGATAGCGTTTTAATTTAGTGCATCCTGGAACGCATGGATTTGATTTAAATGAGTCCTCAAGAAATTTGATGGGTCACAACTAAAGTGTCTTAATAAATTATAGGGTTTTTATTTATAGGCAATCTGACCCCTATCTTGTACCGCATACAGTGTAATTCGTTTCCAAGAAAATATTGAAATGTATATATAGCTGGAAATGGTGGGAGAAGAAAAAAACATTGGGATGCATGGATATGATTTTTCTGTGTCCTTTTAGATTTTTATGCATCAGTGATGCAGGACACGTACCTATCAGCATCACTGTATGGGTAATATCTACATACAAGCAGGACCTGTGGATATATCACAGTATAATAATTTAATTATTACAACATTTGATATCTTAAGAGCTATTGAAAAATAGTTCAATATGTAGAAAGTATAATAATCTTGATTTAACTCTTTTTTTTCTTTCTTTCCTTCTTTTTATCTTTTCATTATGTTCAATTGAAACATCCACTTTCTCTATCTTTTCTCTCTTACTCTCTTTCTTTCTTTCTTATTATATCTTTACTGTGTAGCCTGTCCTTTTATATATATTTATTACATGCTTTTTTTAGATATGTAATATGTATATATACACAAACTAATGTATATCTATTATTCTTATATAATAGCTCCATCACAGATATTTAGTACTCTCCTAATATTACCACAAAATATTGGCCCACAACTAACTCACCAAGTGAGATAGTGATAGCTATACACTATTTATATATATATATATATATATATATATATATATATATTATTGTTTATATTTTTTAAGGCAATTACAATGCGTATATCATATAAAATTCGATAATTATTGAAAATAATCATGACAAGTAAACTTGGCAAATAACGCACGCAACGTGGATCACCGTACAGCTGTTTCAAATTATTAAGTCTCATCTTATGATTATTTTCAATGATTATCGAATTTTATACAATATATGCATTGTTATTGCTTTCAAAAAATATAAAACAATAATATACTTTACTTAACAATGCTCCAAAAAGCATATTTTCAAATTATATATATATATATATATATATATATATATATATATATTATAATCATCTTCTTGTTTTTAATCTGGACTCATCGAGAGAGAAGCAGAAAAATAATTTAAACTCAAAATGAAAAAACATTGATGTTCCAAAAAGCGTGCAGGTCTCTCGATGAGTTCGAATTAAAAACAAGCTCTGATGATGATTTTTATAAATCGAAATATTGTTCAATATTAGCTATGAATATGATAGAAAATATTTTCATTTTAACAGCATATTGTGTTGTTTTCATATCCTTTCATCTATACTTATACCGTTGGATTCATTTCTTACTCTTAACTTATATATATGTATATAAACATAATTTTAGTTTCATGTAAACAAATTTATTTACTAAGTTTAGTAACCTTTACAGAGGTAAACACACAGACACACATCTATTTCTCTTTCTCTCTATGTGTATATATATATATATAAATATATATATATATATATAAATATATATAAATATATATAATGTTTTGCCATTTTCTCTGTGCTGTATATCTGGACATGAATATAGCCCAAGGCGGACATTCCCAATGTCTATGTTCCTGGCTTTTAATCAAACTAGAAACATTGTAAATTTGTCTTTTTTTTTCTTTCTTTTTTTCTTCTTTTTCTTTCTTTTTTTCTTCATCTTTCTCATTCTTTTTTCTTTTATTTTTCCTTCCTCAGGTAATGAGTTTCTTCTTTTTTTAAATTTCTTCATTTGTAAATTTGTCTTATTTCTTTTCTTTATTTTTTCTTGTTTTTTTCTTTTTTTTTATTTTCTTTTTTTTCTTCCTCAGGAAATGAGTTTCTTTCTTTTTTAGATTTCTTCATTCATATATTCCCATCCCTCCATTCTCCTCTCTATTCCCCACTAATGACAAATTCTACAATATCCTCCGTAATTCACTGCAAAATTGTCAATGGACTACAATTTTTAAAAATTTTTTTATAAAACTTGATTTTGCCGATTTTAATATTCTCGACAGAATTTATTGCAAAATATCAAAATAAAACTATTTTTTTTTAATAAAAAATATCTCCAGGATTTTATTGTTTTTCAAATTCAATAATTACTGTAATTTAAGTCACTGACTTCTTAAATGTCATAGAAAATTTAATGAAATAATATATGTATTTTTGTTTCCTGTCTCTATATAAATAAAAAAATAAATATGTATAAGTATAAATATGAATAAATACATGTCTATATATATATATATATATATGCACCCATCATTGAATATATATGAATTCTCATCTCACTTGGTTTATATATATATATATATATATATATATATTATATATATATTATATTATTTATATATATATATATATATATATATATATATACATATATATATATATATATATATATATATTATATATATATATATATATATGAATGATTATAACCATTATGCAGTATCTGAAATTTTCTGCCCATGGACATGATTTTGCTATCTATGTATGTTTATATATATATATATATATATATATATATATATATATATATATATATATATATATATATATATGTGTGTGTGTGTGTGAGAATACAATCTTAATACTCTTATACTTATGTAATACTCAGCTCTTTCTATCTAAAGTTCAACATGAACATGTGTATCTATGAATATACATTTATATATATATATATATATATATATATATATATATATATATGCATACATTGAAACTACAAATAAAATTTATATAAATATATATGCATACACACACATATATATATTTATATATACACATGCATGTATAAATAGAATGTATATATAGAGTGGGTTTGGGAGTAATGGTGATGCAGGAGTACTCCACATGCCTTAGAGCTCCAGAATTGGAACCTCATCACTTGATGCAGTTTAATATCATACCCAGGACACTAAGACTCTTGCCTACCACCTTCTAGCACATGTATGATTAAAGGGGTTGCCATTAGAGCAATAGAGTTGGGACAATCATGCTAGGGCTTGATGTGACCAGCCAATTGATTTTAGGTGGTCTCTTCTCCTAAGTAAGGGCCAAAGTAAAGTGTTGCATGTCATGGACTGCTCATTAACCAGGATTTCATCCTTAAGCATCACATTTTGCCTTGTTGTATACCCTCTTTCCTTTCTTACTTCTATTATTTTTCTGCTCATCTTTGGTATCTTACGTCCTTCTTCTAGCGTCTGGACTTCGTCTTGCTGGTTGGTCGTCCTTGATTCATTTCTTCTTCTAGTTCAGTCTCGTTGCCAAGACATTCATCAACCACAAAACCACATTATTTATTTAAACCTTTATTTACTACACATTTTTCATCTAACTAACATAGTGCGCGTTTGCAGTGAGCTCCAGCTAAGGCAGTACATCTTCTCTGCCTGACGTCCAAGCTGAAACTGAGAGCCAACCAGGTCCCACGTGACTTCACATATTTCGCAGGCTTTCTGTAATATTCCATGGAAAGTCCCGCCCGTGATATGAAAAGGGGCCATCCCTTCAGAAATACAGGGGGTGGGGTGGACAATAATCTATGCATAGATTGTGTAACAGCCATACATGGCCAACAGATGGCCCTTTTTTGTGCAGAGGTACAGTGGGTAAATTCTACTGCTTCAGTCGACTGGCTGGGTTTTTGCTGAGTCAGGGTATATGTGTACATACATCGGAACTAAATGTATACAATGTAAGTGGTATATGGAGAGAATTGGCAGTGATTTATATTCGGTTAGTCGTTATTAGTTACCTTGAGGCTTAATTTTTATTCATTTTTTTTAATATTCCGACTTGTGCTATTAATGGTGCACTTAGCGAAGGACGTATAAACTGAAAATTAGATAAGAAAAAAAAAAGAAAGAAAATGGAATGTTACCTGTAGCTGCCATTTGGAAAATTTATTTCTTGTATAATTTCTTTCTTTATGTATTTGTTCTTTTATGAGATATATATATATATATATATATATATATATATATATATATATATATATATATATGTAGATGTAGATATATTTTTCCTTTTTTTTTAGTGGCTTTGGTATAATTTTCTTTTTTGTGAGGCAAAAATTTGATGTAAAATGAAAGTACGTCAAAAAATTTTACATTGATAAATAAATAAATGAAAAATAAAGACAAATGAAGAAAAAAAGATATATATATATGTATGTGTGTATGTATGTATGTATATATATATATATATTTGTGTGTGTGTGTATTTTAAAGGTTTGGGTATATTTTTTTTTTTTTGTGAGAGAAAAAAAAAAAAACCTGATGTAAAATGAAAGTATGTCAAAAAATTTCGATTGATAAAAAAAGACTGAAAAAACAAAAAAAAGACAAATGAAAAAATGAATTTATATATATATATATATATATATATATATATATATATATATATATATATATATATATATATATATGTGGGTTTTTTTTAAGAGGTTTGGTTATAATTTTCTTTTTTTTAGGTAAAAAATCTGATGTAAAATGAAAGTACATCAAAAAATTTCTATTGATAAAAAAGAAAATTTTTCTCTACTTGAAAAAAAAAAAGAAAAGCAGGGTTGGGAATTCACAAAAAGCTTTTATTCTGAAAGATCTATCGCAACCAATCTGTATATTTTGGCTTTTAGCTAAGGACCTTTGTCTTAACATTTGGATACTGGATTTTTTTCCCTCTTTTTGCCTTCGGGTTGTATTTATCTATTTTTTAAAAAAATTTAATGAAAAAATGTCACTTTTCTACATCGGAGATTCCAAAAATCTCTTTATTAAATACGGTTCTATTATTTAGATTTTCGGACTGTTGTCCTCATTTCTCTGAATTTTTGAGATGAGACTTGATAATTAGTATTATTTGGATTATTCGGACTATTGGAAATATAGCATAGTGGGTAAAGGCATTATATTAAGACAGTTCTAAGTGACAGTTATCTCTAGACTGCAGGTTCAGTTCTGGTCAGGGGCTGCAGTAACATAGAATAATAATTAACACAGCTTAACATCGGTATCCCAATTGTTGTTCGTGGAATTAGAACGGGATACCCCCGTGGATTAAATAAAGGGTTGGGTTCAAAGTTCCGTAATGGCTCCTGATTATGACAAGAAGGTTCCTGATTACATCAAAAAGGTTCCTGAGTTTGAAGAAAAGGTTCCCGAGTCTGACAAGAAATACCTGAAGAAGGCCGGAGGACACATCATCCGAAACGTTGTACAGATAACAATAAAGATGAGGACTATAGTCCGAATAATCGAAATAATACTAATGAAGATACAAGTTTTAAACTGATAATGTAACAAGCAGCAGGCTCTCCTATTGCTGGATTTAAAAAAAAAAAAAAAAAAAGAAAAGAAAAATAAGCTACAAGGGTGCCACCTACAATGCCCAAACAGATTTCATCACCATATCACCACCTCGAATCTGAATCTTGTCACCCAGACATCATCCCTTGCCAGACTTGTCATCTAAGCCTTTTTCCTTCCCTGGGATTCTCAGATACGTAACTGCAACCCCCCGTAATACTACGGGAATGTTATCTGGGTTGCTTTCTGGGAGTTGGTTTTGACTATTCGGTGTCCCTCGGTGTGACAGCCACCATCCTGGGTTTGATTCGGATGACTTTATCTGCGTGTCACTGACATTTCAGTAATTGGCTTTGATTTACTCTCCAAATGTTTCATCATCAAAACAGTGTCAACTCATATTAACTCCGAACGGCTATAATGTCACCTCATAACTAATTCAGTGGTGAATTGTATTCCTTGTTTTTATGAGAAGGGAATTGAAAAGTTCTTGACCTGACTAAGGAGGAGTCGACCCAGGATCACAAAACATTTATCGTATATCGCATATTCATCTTGAGGCACAACACACTAAATGCACTATTTCTTAGGTTTCTTTAACCCTCCCATAAAAACTTCAATCAAAAAGGTAAAGGATTGTTCCTTTTTTGGTAAGTGTGAGAAGGCTATAATGTCACCTCGTAACTAGTGGTGAATTGTATTCCTCGTTTTTATGAGAAGGGGATTGAAAAGTTCTGGACCTGACCAAGAAAAGAGTTGACCCCAAGTCACAAAATGTTTATCGTATCATGCATATTCATCTCAAGACTAAACACACTCAATGAACCATTAGCCCTGTCAGCTATGGCTTTAGAATACAGCAACTGCACCTCAGCAGAGGGGTAAGACCCCACCTAATGGGGCCACCTGTTGGCTGTCGATGGCAGCCTGAGATGCTTAAGAATGGAATCAAGTGGCTGAGCAATCCATGACATGCAACACTCCACTTTGGCCCTTACTTGGGCTAGACTGATGGTCGGAGAGGCTTCCTCTGATCAATTGGCTAGTCATGTCAAGCCCTAGCTCTTATATGATTACCCCAATCCTATTGCCCTTATGGCAACCCCCAACCTTTTTTATCCTATATGTGCTAGAAAGTGGTGGCTGAGGGTCTTCATATCCTGGGAATCAGATGGTAAGGTTCCAGTTCTGGAGGTTTGGGGAATGTAGAGCACTCCTTTATCACCATTGCTCCCTGGTCCACTCTGACCCGAAGTGGTAGTACCTGTTAGGGTCCAATCTATGGGTTAAATAGAAAAATGCTTATAAAAAAAAATTTGAGTCTCCATTAAGAATTAATTTATTTCAAAACATTGTCAGTTAAATGACCCACAGAGGTTAACTCTTAACATCCTATACCACCTCATTCCACCCGGCTGGAAGTCACATTAATTTTTCTAATCTACCCCAAATGATAGCTTTTTTTAAATGTAATATTAAACATATTTAGAAGTTTTTGATTTACGGGAAATAATAGGTAACTTTAAATGAAAATGCCATTTTTAGCCATTTATTGATAAATCCTCATAGGAATGGGCTCTGGACTTAGAAAACTCTTAAGAGGATGTTAAGAGTTAATATGCCATAAAACAAAACCAAACAAACTTTGAAAAAGTTATTCGTATCAATGTCACCTGATGAATGCATGCGATTTTAGTATGTATGAAACCTAAGGTTGTGACTGTTCTATTGCCATTAAATCAATAGATGTGTAATACCTTTATATATTTATTTTATTATATTATAAATATATATATATATACTATCATAAAGGTACACAGTAATAATCTTATGATAATAAATTTGCTCTACTAACGTATTGAGCACTTTATCATTGTGAAACTTGTGTTGGGGGCGTAAAATTGTTTCAAGTTGGTCCTTACCTGATACTTATTACAGTATAAATACAGAGATAAAAGACCTAACTTATGAATAGAACCAAAAAAATTTTTTTTACGGCGGCTTTTCTATGAGAAAATAAGTACCAAAAATTTAATAATAAAATGTAAAAAAATAATAAATAATTTATTTTTGGGAGATTTCTTTTTTACCCATTTCGATAATTATTTAATTGGCTATTATTTTATAAAAGAAAAAAATATACATCGATGTTTTTTCTGCTTAAAAAGGGGAGGGGGTACATTTTCAATCGAGTTTTTCTTCAAAACTTATTACTTTCATCTAAAAAAATAAGGTTTGCATTAAGTAGATATGTATTTTTAGAATCTAAAAATATAACATTTTAAACTTAACATCAGCATTTTCATATTTTGAATGAATTTTATATATTGATTTTTCATAGCAAAAATACTAAATTAAAGTTTTGAAATAAAATAACTGATGCATTATAAAATTCAAGTGCATGTTTTTGGCCGTCTCTAATGTTTTCTTAACTAGCACACTGAATTTTATACAAAGTTAAGCACACAACTTATACCTGTTTTTTTCTTCTGTCTTTTCAGGAAGTTATTCTTCACAGAACAGCCAATGAAAAGTTGGGTCTTACCCTTTGCTATGGTTCTGTAGATGATGACATGACTGATATATTTATTGGTGAGGTAAGTGGCCTTTTTATTATTTATCCTGGTTTCCAGTTAACATCTTGTTATATAACCTACCTATGAACATTAATGGGTATGTACCAATCCTCATAAATATGGGAGTATTATGCTGACTGAGTAGTCTTATACCACTAGCAATGGTTTACCTTTCTTCATGTAGCAGGCAAGTATTGTATTTTGTTAATGTTATAAAGATTCAATTTCATTTCCAACCCCCATTTTGGTTATTTCTCATTTAGTAACCTTTGTTAGGTTACAACACACCTTGACTATGTATTGATACACATATGTACCTCTATGTATATTACTGCTGTATGTAGTGGTACATATACATAGCATTGCAAATATTTCAATTCCTTTTTTAAAACAATATTTAAAATATATAATTTTATAATAACATAACAGTATCTACATATACTACTTAAAGAAGGTGGAAACAATGAAAAATTATGTTATCACAAGAACTTGTATTCCAAAAGGGATATGAAAATGAAACAAAAATAGGAATCCATTTACTGCCAAATAAATATACTTATATCTATTTATCTATATGACTTATAACCTGTTACAAATATTGATTATGTTACAATTATGAAATTAGATACAGATCATTAATAAATCACAGATAAATACGTGTGCCAAATGTGTACCAACATATAACACAGTTAATTTACCATTATTGTTCACATGTTGGTATTATATTATACCACAAAGGCGTGGTACATTATTAGTCCACTACGTGTACCAGCAATATTTTCATAACTGATGCAATAAAGGGAATATGTGCACAAAGTGTGTACCAACATATAACACAGTCAATTTACCATTACTGTTCACATGTTGGTATTATATTATACCACAAAGGCGTGGTACATTATTAGCCCACTACGTGTACCAGCAATACTTTCATAATGTTGGATTTTGTGTCAAGTATTCAGCTCTGTTACAAGTTGAATGCATAACACAAAATCCAACATGGCGCTGTGAACAGGATTTGAACCTATGAGGGAATAAGGCATTGGACTTGAAATCCAATGGGTTATTTCCTCACAGGTTTGAATCCTGTTCGCAGCGCCATGTTGGATTTTGTGTTATGCATTCAACTTGTATTGTTTGCTGGCATAGTGCAAACTGATGGCTGAAGAGTGGGTACTTATCCATATCTTAACTCACCCTGAAAACCATCAGTTTGCACTATGCCAGCAGCATGCAAGGACTGTATTTAAGTTACAACTTGCATATTGTTCTTGTCTGCTAACTTGACGGTAGTTAGAATCCCACTGTGATGGTGAGTATTGTATTGTTTCTATGATATCTGGGGGATAACTTCTACACATAACTGATGCAATAAAGGAAATATGGCACCATCAGAGAGGAGAAACTGTCATTTGAGCAAATGTAGGCAATGTGTTAACAGATGCTATGGGAAATATACTAAAAGAGCTAAACATATTTAAAGGTTTTGGCATTGAATAACCTACAAAAGTTGAGATACTATTAAACAAAGGAACTTGCTTAAGGATAGAATCCTGGTGGCTGAGTAGTCCATGACATGCAACACTCTACTTTGGCCCTTACTTGAGCTGGATGGATGGTTGGAGAGGCTGCTTCTGATAAATTGGATTGTTCCAACTGTATTGTTCTTATGGCAACCCCACAACCCTTTTTATCATATATGTACTAGAAGGTTGTGGCTGAGGGTCTTAGTATCCAGGGTATGATGTTAAACACATACACACACCAATGTTAGTTGGCCAGAAAAATCTATATCAATCAGCTCTGGATGGATGCTGGATGCTGTGCAGAGGACCTTCCAGGAGGGATGTCAGATAGGGATGGGTGATGAGAGAGAATCATAGAGATCCATTCTGTTGGCACAAACTGATGATGATGGTGATGATTATGAGTGTACTCTCTGTCTCTATATGCTCATGGTCAAGTCATGTTGAAAGCACCGGTTTTTGCTAGATCACTGAAGTTAAGCAGCAAGGAGCCTGTTCAATACTTAGATGGGTGACCATATAAGCAACAGCATGCACTGTAAGCAAACTGATATAATGACTTGATTCAGCATTAAATGACCCGAAAAGGGTTAGTATGCCACAAAACAAGAATAATAACAAGATGTCTCTTTATATGAAAATAAGAACAATTAAATTTATAAGAACGCAATCTTTCAGCTCTGGAGTTTTTTTGGATAAACTAGAAAATGTCTAACGAAAGCAAAATGACAAGAGTAGGTAATGGAGACGGGGTTGGGGGGTCTGGAAATATTTTAAGAAAGAGATTACCAGACAAGGAAAGGGGCTCAAGTCAAGAAAAGCCCCAGAGTTTTCCTGTGTTTAAGATTTCACTCTTAATTGGCTGAAGGGAAGGCACAATTTTCAATTTAGGGGGTTTTGGTATGGTGTGATGTGACCCATGGTAACATGCTTGTCTTTCCAGAGCTCCCATGAGTGCCAGAGAGAACCTTGACTCCTTCCTTACCCTGCCTGGGGCTCCTTGGCTGTGGGTGCTCGTAGAGTGGGGGTGTGATTGGGAGGGGGGTGACTCAGAGGTTAAATTGGGGTCTTTTTAAGGCTGACTTAATACACTGTGACAAGCAAGATTCTTTCCCATGACAAGTCAAGCATACACCCTTGAGAAGCTGGCAGACTTCCTTTATATATATATATATATATATATATATATATATATATATATAAATGTGTGTGTGCTCACTTATATAGATAACTTCATAAGCATATAAATGCAGTTTATTTCAACAGTAAAATGCTTACATATGAATAAACATATATCATAATTATTGTACAAGGTGCAATCAAAAATTATTGAGACTGAAGTTTTAAAATTTTGTAATTCTAGAATTTAACTAAAGCCATGTGCATAGACAAGCAGCTTATATAATGAAGTAGAGGTGTGTGGTGTAATGGTTTGAGTCGCAGGAAATGGACTTGTCAACCCGAGTTCAAATCCTGGATGAAGCTGTTTGCATTTCACATAGTGCTAATATCCTTGGGAATGGTATGCATCCAACTATTCTCCCTCCAGCTGTGGGTAAATAGTAGGCCAGACTGGGCTCTTTAACCTTGGCTAGGTAACCTTTCAAGGAAAAGGAAAACTGAATACAATCCTGTTAAACTCCGCTTAAGAAGTTGACCTTGTGTCACATCCTACTTGTACGGAGGGGTTGGTAATTTAATTGACATTAAATGACCCAATTTTTTTTTCTTCTCTCTCTTTAGTATCCTATCATTTTATATATATATGTATATATATATATATGGTTGAGAATAGAGGAAAGTGTGGATAAAACAGAAATGAAGCTTCTTCAGAGCTTTATAAAACTCTGAAGAAGCTTCATTCAAAATGAGGCGAAATATCAATTGAATTTATGCTGTCTGTGCTGTTTTGTCCAAACTTTCCTCTATTCTCAAGTTAACCTTGTGCCACATCCTACTTGTACGGAGGGGTTGGTAATTTAATTGACATTAAATGACCCAATTTTTTTTTCTCCTCTCTTTAGTATCCTATCATTATATTATATATATATATATATATATAATATATATATGGTTGAGAATAGAGGAAAGTGTGGATAAAACAGAAATGAAGCTTCTTCAGAGCTTTATAAAACTCTGAAGAAGCTTCATTCAAAATGAGGCGAAATATCAATTGAATTTATGCTGTCTGTGCTGTTTTGTCCACACTTTCCTCTATTCTCAACCATATTTTGTTGGATTTATTCAAATCCTCCACTCCTCATATATATATATATATATATATATATATATATATATATATATATAATAAACTATCTACATTCTTGAGAAATCTAGACTTACTTGACATCTATATAAATTTTTCAGTTGCTTATCCTTCATCAGTAAAATTTCTAATTCTAAAATTAGATAATTAAACATCCATTGGGGATTCTATTGTAAAATAGCATTTTATATCAGTAAACATAAAAATGAAGATAATAGCAAGTTCAAAATGTTGGATGCATGGCAAATGGAAAAGTATATTATACGAATATAAGTCAGCAATGTTTATATATATATATATATATATATATATATATATATATATATGTGTGTGTGTGTTTGTGTGTGTATGTGTGTGTGTGTGTAGTATAGTGAGAAATTTGAAAAAACACAGGTTTAAATAAAATAAGTGGTAAATTTATTAGCCGACGCTGCAGTGTTTCGATCTGTTAAGTAGATCTTCTTCAGGGCATTTGTTGAAGACTCATGTTTATCTATATATATATATATATATATATATATATATATATATATATGTGTGTGTGTGTGTGTTTGTGTGTGTATGTGTGTGTGTGTGTAGTATAGTGAGAAATTTGAAAAAACACAGGTTTAAATAAAATAAGTGGTAAATTTATTAGCCGACGCTGCAGTGTTTCGATCTGTTAAGTAGATCTTCTTCAGGGCATTTGTTGAAGACTCATGTTTTATATATATATATATATGTGTGTGTGTGTGTGTGTGTGTGTGTGTGTGTGTACATAGTGAGAAATTTGAAAAAAACACAGGTTTAAATAAAATGAGTGGTAAATTTATTAGCTGACACTGCAGTGTTTCGATCTGTTAAGTAGATCTTCTTCAGGGCATTTATTGAAGACTCATTTTATTTAAACCTGTGTTTTTTTTCAAATTTCTTATTATACTACATACCATCGGATTCACTTCCATCTCTTCACACACACACACACGCTAAGTAAAGTCGACGAACCGGCTTAAAGTCGGTATCAGCCAGTCAGCGAGGGAGTCTATCCCCTTTTCAATAGCACTAGACCAATAGTACCATTGTGCTTGTATCTTTCACTGTTTCTATGAAAATGAATTGGAGGCATTAGTTTCAGAGCATCCCTCCTATTAAAGAGTCTCAAGGTCTTTTTAAATTGCTTTTCTGAAAACAAATTCATGGAAGCCGACTGATCAGATCCGATCAAGATAAGATCCTCATGTTATCCACTCATTCCTTTGGATGATGTTGTTTCTTTTTTTTTTTTCAGAAGAGGGAGGGTTTGGTTATTCCAGAATTAATATTAAACAGATTGTTACGTTCATTATTCTTCCTTCTGTGAATTGACGGTCGACAATTATGTTTGGATTGGCACTTTTTTGCCGAACATGTTGTCTCCTTAAGTGTCTCTTTATAAAGAATTAATTAGCCTAATAATTGGCGGGTGGGGATCTGTCGAACATGGGTAGGACTTAATTCATTTAACTATTTATTTATTTCTAAATTTTTTTTAGTTAAAAGTTTAATTATATTTTTTATTTTTACAAGCTAAGTCGAAATAATCAATTATTCTAATCTGCTTTTTATTTTCAATTTATTCTATTTTAATTTTTTTTTTTTTCTTGGGGTCAGGGTGGTAAAGAAATAGTGGTTAGGGTGGGGATTGGTAGGTAAAATGCTGGAATTAAACTGTCTGATTTTCTGACTTGGGTGGTGGGGGTTGAATGGTTGAAATTGGCCACTAATCCTCAAAGGGTTAAAGAAGGAGATGGACATTTAATTATAACAAGAAAACCAATGAACCTCTTCAGTTACTATTGTAATAGCAGCTGTCCATGATGATCTTGATGCTTCTGTTTATGAAGGAGTTAACAGCTGTCCATCATGATATTGATGCTTCTGTTTAGGAAGGAGTTAACAGCTGTCCATCATGATATTGATGATTCTAATTAGCAAAGTGTGAAGAATTCTAATTGGCATTTAATAGTTATCCATGATTATATTGATGCTTCTATTTAGGAAGGAATGAATGATTCTAATTAGTATTTCCTAGTTAACAGCTATCCATGATTATATTGATGCTTCTATTTAGGAAGGAAGGAATGAATGATTCTAATTAGCATTTCATAGTTAACAGCTATCCATGATTATATTGATGCTTCTATTTAGGAAGGAAGGAATGAATGATTCTAATTAGCATTTCATAGTTAACAGCTGTCCATGATGATGTTGATGCTTCTGTTTAGAAAGGAGTTAACAGCTTTCCATAATGATACTGATGCTTCTGTTTAGGAAGAAGTGAAGGATTCTAATTGGCATTTAATAGATAACATCTATCCATGATGATATTGATTCTTCTATTTAAGAAAGAGAAAGGTTTTTGAATATATTTAGAAGTCTTTGATTTAAGGGAAATAACTTTAAATGAAAAAAGGCCATTTTTAACCATTTTTTGATAAATCCTTATATGGGGCTCTGGACTTAGAAAATTCTCAACAGGATGTTAAGAGTTAATCAACATTTCAAAAGTTTAAATTCAGCATTAGCAGTTTTTTTTTTTTTTTGGTGGGGGTAGTGTAGTTGGGAATGTGAGGGTTTTTTGGGGGTGGGGGCAAAAAGAAAAAAAGAATGGTGGAAAATAGTACTACCCAAATCTACATATGTTTTCATATAGTGCATAGATAACCCATGAAAGTTGATATGCCATTAAACAAAGCAAGCAAACCTTCACTGGTTATTGGTTGGCAGCCTTCTGTTTACAAGAGACGATGGAGTAGTGTCAAAGTTTGTTTTTTTTCTCTTTGAACTACATAGCCTTGGCGGGTTCATATGGAGGATAAGCTGTTGGCCGTGCAGCAAATCCCCCCTCTCCACACTGTTGCTGTTATCCAAAGGAACGGTAAGGTACCGATGCGGTTTGGCAACAGTAGTGTCGCAGGAGTTGATGGGTAGCACTGGATTTCAGCATCACACCACCTTGGGGACTATGGCTCCTGATTTGTTTTCGGGGGTTTACTCCCCTAGCCTTTCCTTGAAAGGAAGCAGAGGTTATTATGATAGAAAGTAAATTACCTTAGATTTTGTCATTTTTTTAATCAACATTTCAAAAGTTTAAATTCAGCATTTACATTTTGTTTTTTGAGGGGGGGGGGCGGTGATGTAGTTGGGAATGGGAGAGTTTCTTGTATGTGGCAGCAAAAAAAAAAAATAATAATGGTGGAAAGTAGTTCTACCCAAATATACATGTGTTTGCGTAAGGTGGATGGAAAGAAGACAAAAAAAACGAGAAGGATGCCAAAATACTTCCAATAATGAAGATAGATGAAGAAGTGAAAAATTGTTTTCAAATGAAAAAAAAAAAAAAACAAAAAAACAAAAACAAAACAAAAAAAAAATACACATTTATGCTGAGCCGAGGATACATCAAGATTTTGGGTCGACATTTTTTTTTTCACTTGTTTCAAATTAAATTATGCAATGTAAACAGTTCTTCCTCTTGTACACTAATACATCACATGTTGGCTCTTCTCCAAAAACACCAATGTTACCGAGCAGTTAGATTTCTTGGAGTAATGGAAAGCATCTCCTGAAGACCTCACAGAATCCAAGACTTGGTTTGGAATCACCGTTTTTCCACAGGAATATAATTTAGAATACTAACTGCAATTATTATATTAGCTAATGGAAGTCTTTTTAAATTAGAGTCAACCTGAAGGAATTTCTTATTATCTAGATAAGATTAAGGTTACCTTTCGTCTTCGGTCTTCCGTAGTTTTTCTTTTTCTTTCTTCCATTCTTTTAGGCTTTTTTCCATTCTTCATTTTTCCCTCTTCTCTCTTTTGTATACTATTCTTATATATATGTATATAAATATATATATATATATATATATACACATATATATATATGTATATATATATATATACGTATAGGGGCAGTTTAGCTAAGTTGGTACAGTATCCAACTAGGAACCACAAGGTTTCTGGTTCGATACCGGCCCTTGCCAACTTAACATATGAGTAGCCACACCAAAGAGACATGATACAGGACTTCATGTGTATATATAATATATATATATATATATATACACGCATAGGGCCGGTTTAGCTAAGTTGGTACAATATCCAACTAGGAACACAAGGTTTCTGGTTCGATATTTAGCATATGAGTAGCCACACCAAAGAGACATGATACAGGACTTCATGTATATATATATATATGGAAAATAAATAAATAATTAAGGTTCTGTTTTTTCTGGGTCACTCTGTATACAGGGTGACCCAGAAAAAACAGAACCTTAATTATTTATTTATTTTCCCATTAAACTAACCCTAAATCCCAATCCTAACCCTAAACCCTTACCCTAAAACCCCATAGTTAAAATTAACAGTTTTATTACAAAATTTGTGGGTTCTGTTTGTTCTGGGTCATGGGATTTTGAGTATGAGGGTTGGGATTTAAAGTTAGTTTAATGGGAAAATAAATAAATAAATTGGGTTCTGTTTTTTCTGGGTCATCCTGTTATATCATGGGATTTTGAGTATGATTTGCCAGTTTTACCTCTTTTTTCTTTAATATATCATTCTTTTAGATCGTGAGTCACAATATTTAATATTGTGTCAATTCTTTCTTTTTGGATTTGCTGAATATGTTACCTTTTTTTTCTGAAACTTTTTCTTTACCAATTCTGATATTGTTATTCTTCATGTCTGCAAAAGAATGCAATGGCAGGAAGAAAAGAAAAGAAAAAAAGATTCTGAAGAAACGGTAAGGAGTCAAGTTTGGAATTTCTGTCTGGGATTTATAGACAGGCAACCAATTAATTAAAAGACTGGAATCATCTGGGATTCAGATGTTTCTTAAAGCATAAATGGATGCATCATATATATTTAATGTTATCCATGTCTAATATGTAGGCACATAATATATATATATATATATATATATATATATATATAGATATAATCTTTAAAGTCCATGCATTATGTATATATATATATATATATATATATATATGTGTGTGTGTGTGTGTGTGTGAAGAAAAGGAAGTGAATCCGACGGTATGTAGTATATTAAGAAAAATTGAAAAAACACAGGTTTAAATGAGTTGAGTGGTAAGTTTATTGGCCAACTGCAGTGTTTCGATCTATTAAGTAGATCTTCTTCAGGGTTTTTAAACAAGGACTATCACAGTTTTTAGCATTATTCGGTGATAAAAACTCTTTTTCACTCTTCCCCATATCAACAAAAGCCCAAAAGAAGATCCACTTAACTAATCGAAACACTGAATACTAGAACTGAAGTTGTTGTTATTAGTGGCTGTTAACAACTTCAGTTCTAGTAATCTTCTGTAGAAGGGATTTTTATCCCGAAATATTAAGAATTGAGAATAAATCACAGGTTAACAAACAACACCACAGTTATCTTCTTTTTTCTTTACACTTGCATTGTAATAGCTTTCAAAACCAACTAGCAAACCAATATAAACACAATACTTCAAGCAAATTACAAAACCTTTTATATATATATATATATATATATATATATATATAAAAAATGAGCTCTCTCATCGATTATCGACACATGAGTGTTCATCTAGTGAACAACCAACACAGTGATTTGTTTATAGTGGTGAAGGCTTGTGTTGAACCATCCCACACTTTTTTGCACAGTCGATAGGAAAGAATTGGTGCATCAAGGGTTGCCAAACCCAATCAACGACTGACCTCAGGAATTTTGAATTCAGAGTTATTCCTCTCCTAGACTGGTTACCTACCCAAGGTTAAAGAGCCCAGTCTGCCCTACTATTTAACCCATAGCTGGAGGGAGAATATATGGATTCATACCTTTCCCAAGGGTATTAGCGCTATGTGAAATGCCAACAGCTTCGTCTAGGAATTAAACTCGAAGCGACGAGTCCATTTTCCATGACTCTAACCACTAGCCTGCGCTTACATATATATTATATATATATATATATATATATATACACACACACACAGCATTCTAAACTGAATATTTTTAATTTTAATTTTCGAGCAAAAAAAAGAAAAAAGAAAAATGGCACTTGATCGATGAAAGACTTGTCAGACAGGAATTGTCTGTTCAATTCAATGAAACATGTATAAAATAAAAAATGCTGCCTAAATACACTTATATATATATATATATATATATATATATAGGGTGGCTTACTGGTGAATATGGGCACGATAGTTGGAGGTGCACAGGATCTAGTGGTTAAGTCTGTGATAAAACAAATACAAAGTGCTCAATACAAAGTAGAGCAAATTTATTGAAGAAATGGATACAATAGAAACCTACTCGAGTTTCATTGCTAGAAACTCGAGTAGGTTTCTATTGTATCCATTTCTTCAATATATATATATATATATATATATATAATTACCATATATACACACACACACATTCTGAACTGAATATTTTGAATTTCAATTTCCGGGCAAAAAAAAAGAAAAAAGAAAAATGGGACTTGCCCAAATGTGACCCATAAAACTTTCGATATGCCAGAAAGGCATAATTAGGTTAATCTAGCTGAAACTTTTGAATTTATAACAAAAATTCATTGTAATTTTAATCTCCTTGGTTACGTCTTCTGCGCTTGAAGTTTATAATCATTTTGACATTTTTTGGCAGAAATTTGTAAAAAATTATCTTAAGCCATTTTGGCGAGAGAATGTCTTCACCTTGGAAACGGCAAAACTTGATTTCTTTTAATTTCATATTTTGTTTTTGTCTTTTTTGCCTGGTTTTGACAGCGCACCATGAACTGTGAAATTAAGATTGTTAAGGTATTTTCTCAATGGAATACTCGGTGTCGTCTCCACACTAACGTCACAAAGATTAGAATTGAAAGATAAAACGCAAGAAGAAAAAAAAAGAAAGAAAGAACTTGAAGAAGAATGTTTAACAAGGACAGTTAAAAATATTGATGATATTAATGATTATCAAAAATGATGATTATTATAATGTCATAAGTGAGATGCCTAGTGGTTGAGGTAGTTGCGTGTTCATTTTGGTTCCATTGAGAGAGCTTCAAGATCAAACCCATGTGTAAGATAGCTATCATTTCAAATGCTGATTTTTCAAAACAGGCAGGTAGGCTTTCCTTTCCCCATTTGGAAAATGGATATGTGGGGGGTGGGGGTTGGCAACATCTTCTTTTTTTTTGCTACCATTTTATTTCTTCTTTCTCTGTTGATTTCTTTTCTTTTCTTTCACCTCTGATCTCTTTTCTTTCATTCTTCCTTTTATCTCTTTCTCTTCTTCAATGTCTTTTCTTTCTTTCTTCTTTCAACCTATTTTCTTCTTCTTTCTTTCTTTCTTCTTTCTTTTTTCAACTATTTTCTTCTTCTTTCTTTTTTTTCTTTCTTTCTTCTTTCTTTTTTCTTTTCTTCTTTCTTTTTTTTTTTTTCTTTCTTTCTTCGATCTCTTTTCCTTCTGTCTTTCTTTCTTTTTCAACCTCTTTTCTTCGATTCTTTTTTTTTCCTTTTTCTTTCTTCTTCGATTTCTTTCTGTCTTCTTTCTTTTTCCAATCTTTTCTTTCTTTTTTTCTTTTTCTTTTCTTTTTTCTTTCTTTCGTCGATCTCTTTTCTTTCTGTCTTTTTTCTTTTTTCAACCTCTTTTCTTTCTTTCTTTTTTCTCTTTCTTTTCTTTTCTTTCTTTTTCTCTTTTTTTCTTTTTTCTTTTTCTTTTTTTCTTTTCTTCTTTTTTCTTTCTTTCTTTCTTTGATCCTTTTTCTTTTTTTTCTTTTTCCTTCTTTATTTGATCTGTTTTCTTTCTTTACTCAATCTGTTTTCTTTCTTCCTTCAAACTTCCTTCAATTGCTTTTCTTTCTTCTTTCTTCTTTCTGCTTTAGATTACTTTTCTTTCTTCTTACTTAGATCTCTCTTTTTTCATTCTTCTATCTTTCTTTCTTTCTTCAATCTCTTTTCATTTTTTCTTCAATATCTTTCTTTTTTCTTTCTTTCTTTGATACCTTTTTTTCTTTCTTTAATCTCTTTCCTTTCTTCTTCTTCTTTCAATTACTTTTCTTTCAATGTCATTTTTTTCTTATTTCTTTCTTTGATCTCTTTTCTTTCTTTCTTTCTTTCTTTCTTCCTATGTTTGTTTCTTTTTTCTTTCTCCTTCATTTGACCTTGTCTTCTATTAATTCAAAATCAATGAAGGACAAAATTTCCCTTGACAGAATAAACCGCCATTCTACATAGATATTGAGAAAATTAACTTTAAAAGTGGGATCGAGAGTGGTGACCATAAATAGGGGTGGGAATGGCTATTTTACAACAGTTTTATGATACATAATTGAACACTGACTTTATGTCCAATTATATGATGCATAATTTTCAATTTACAATGTAAATTTAATGTAAATTAGACCCTGTCTTTTTATCCACTCCCAATTTCATTGAAAATTATTATTCATTTTTTGGGAATGCTTTTTGAAAATACACCTGCCCAAGCTAGATCTCTTCTGCATTGCCTGGAGCAGGCAGCAAGAGGCATTGGCCTCTACATGAACTCAGATAAAGCAGAGTTCATGTGAATTAAGCAAGATGGTGCCACTTTCACTTTAAATGGCAATCCTCTGAAATTAGTAGACCAGTTCATATACCTAGGTAGCAATATCTCATCTATAGAAAGTGATGTCAATGTACACATAGGAAAGGCATGGACTGCTTTAACTGGTTATAGATCATATGGAAATCTAATATCTTTGAAAAGATAAAACTGGAATTCTTCCAATTTTGGATACTGTACGGAGGCCTCCCAGGCTTATGACCAATAGGGACAGTTAGCGAGAGAGAGAGTGATGAATACTGGTGCTGACAGCATGACCTGATGATGATAATATATATATATATATATATATATATATATATATATATATATATATATAGATATAGATATATATTCTAAGGGCTGGTTTAGCTCAGTTGGTAGAGTAGACTCCCTCACTGTCTGGCTGATATCAACACTAAGCCACTTGGCCACTGATTTGGCCCCACATATATATATGTATATATATATATATATATATATATATATATATATATATATAGTTATTTAGCATTGGAAAATTGAACAATGCTCGATTACTGGTGTCAGAGCTATATTTATTTGATTTATGGAGTACAATACATTTAAGGAGCAATTGTTACCATTGGTTTCAGAGCAGCATATTGGCCACTTATCATTAAGACAATGCACCTGTCTTGATGATAAGTGGCCAATACAGTGCTTTCAAACCAATGGTTACAATTGCTCCTTAAATGTATTGTACTCTATAACAAATAATATATATATATATATATATATGTATATGTATGTATGTATGTATGTATGTGTGTGTGTGTGTGTAGATATGGATATGCATTGTAGGTATATGTAGGATAAAGAAGGTCCTAAATAGAAGCACTCCTACCAACTCATTGGGTCTATAGGATATATATATATATATATATATATAATATATATATATATATATATATATATATATTATTTTTGTATGCCTTGTTTATTTCCTATTAAAGATTCTTAGTCTAACTTTAAAAAAAAAATTTTTTTTCTCTCTCATCTTTGCAATTATTTACATTTCTTCTTTGCACACATTCAAATTCTGTGTCGTTTGGGCAGAAATAATAAAAAAAAAATAGCTGAATGATTACTTGTGGCCCATGAAGGTTCAGTCATATATTATCTCAATTCAAAATAGCTTCACAAATATATATACATTTAAATTTTTCAATTCTTTTTATTTATTTATTTATTTATTTATTTTTAGAGTACTCTCTCTCTCTCATGCCCATCTGCACTACCGCTCCTCCACCTTCTCCATTCCAGTTCTTGTCATCATTTTTATAGATTTGTTTAGAGCAGCGCCCCACCCCCACCCCATTAATCATCTGACATCCGTGTTTGTGCTGATCTGATTTTATCAAAATTGATCTACAACATAAATATACCAATGGGATCAAGGTTTACATTAATCTATCATCTTTGAGAATGAGAATTATTTCGGGTGTGATGGGGTTGGAGTTTGGGGGGGGGGTTGTTAGAGGAAGGGTTATCTATTCTTTTTCTTTTTATTTCTCTTCTTCTTTTTCCTCCTCTTCTTTTCTATTTCTGCTTCTTCTTCTTCTTCTTCTTCTTCTTCTTCTTCTTCTTCTTCTTCTTCTTCTTCTTCTCAAACTCTTTCATCCCTTCTCTCCACTTCTCCTTACTCTCCATTGTCTTAGTCTCATCTGAACTAATTCCTCTTTCCCCCACCTCTCACTTTCTCTCATCTCTTCTTCCTCTTTTTCAATCCATCTATCTCAGCTCTTTCCTCTTAGTCTCACCTCTATTTCCTCTTCCCAACCCATCGATTTCCTTTTACTTTCTCCTCCTCTTATCTCTCCTTCCTCTACTTCCTCTTCACTTTTTCTTTCTTTTCTTCTCCATCTTCGCTCAATCTTTTCTCTCCACCTCTCCTTGCTCTTCATCACATCTCTACCTCTTCCTCTTTGCTCCATCTCTTACTTCCTCTTTCTTTACCCTTTTGATCTCACCACTGTTTCCTTTTACCTTTTTTTCTTCTTTTCCTTTTACCCTCCCCCCTCCTTCCTCTATTTCCTCTTTATTTTTCTTTCTTTTCTTCTCAACCTGTTTTTATCTTTTCTCTCCAACTCTCCTTGCTCTTTGTCTTATCCCTACTTCTTCTTCTTTTCTCCATCTCTCACTTCCTCTTTCTCTAACTCTTTGATCTCTGATTTTTTTCTCTTCCACTCACCTGTTTCCTCTTCCATACCTTCTCTTTCTTTCTCTCTTTTCTCATATGTCTACTTCCTCTACCTCTTATCTCTCCTTCCTTTTTCTTCACACTTTTTATCTCAGCTCTTTCCTTTTCTTTAGCCCTCTCCTTCCTCTTCCTTAGTCTTCTCCTTCCTCTTCCTTAGCCTTCTCCTTCCTCTTCTTTAGCCTTCTCCTTCTCCTTCCTCTTCCTTAGCCTTCTCCTTCCTCTTTCATAGCCATCTCCTTCCTCTCCTTAGCCTTCTCCTTCCTCTTCCTTAGCCTTCTCCTTCCTCTTCTTTAGCCTTCTCCTTCTCCTTCCTTAGCCTTCTCCTTCCTCTTCCTTAGTCTTCTCCTCCCTCTTTCATAGCCTTCTTCCTTTTCATGTTTTCTTTCTTCCTCTTCCCTCTACCTCTTATCTCTCCTTCCTTGTTCCTCACTTTTTTATCTTTCCTCTTTCCTTGCCCTCCCTTCCTCTTCTCTTGCCCTTCCTTCCTCTTCTCTTGCCTTTTCCTTCTTTCTTGCCCTCTTCTTCCTTTTCTCATTTTCTTTCTCTTCCTTTCCCCTCTCTTTCTTCTTTCTCTACGCCTTTAATCTCAGCTACTTCTTTCTCTCACACGTGTTTTCTCTTCCCTAACCCTCTCCTTTCTTTTCCCTACTCTCTTCTTTTCTTTTTCACCTCCACTTCCTCTTTCCACTACCTCTTATCTCTCCTCCCTCCCTCTTCAACCCTTTTATCTCAGCTCTTTCCTCTTCCTCTTGCATGTGTTTCCTCTTTCCTAACCCTCTCCTGTCACTTTCCTTCTCTTTCACCCGGCCTTACTCTCCCCTCTTCTTCCTCTTCCCTCTTTTTCTTTCCCTAACCTTCTCTTCCGTCTCTACATCAACTTCTTCCCACTCCTTTTCGTCACATCCATCACATCTCCCTCTTTTCTTCATCTTCTCTCTCCTCTTCTTAACCTCTCTTCTCACCCTTTTTCAACTTCTTCCATCTCTCCACCACCTCTCTCTGTCATCTCCCTCTCTCATCTCCCAAATTCCCTCCCCGACTTCTCCATTTTTTCTACACATCCTCATTTCTCTGTTATCATCTTTGCTTAATGGATAAATATCATCATTATTATATAATCACAGTACGACTTTTTTCAAAATGCACATATACCCCCCCCCTTTTAAAGAGATCCGTATTATTACAATTATTTACTGTCACCTTATTTCCCCCTCCCCCCATCTAATTTTTCTTCCTGTTGTTATGATTAGTCGTATTAAGTGTTGTCTCCCCCATTTTCCTATTTCCCTCTCCCCACTCCTTTATATTTTCTTCTTCGTATTATCTTCCATTTTATCATTTTCTACTTTTTCATCCTGTTCACCATCATCTTATTCTCATTATTATTATCATTTCTAACATTCCGTTCTGTTGGTGGCGCTTACAATGCACTGACTGCATCTCCTGCAGAGCTGTAACACCCCCTTTCCCCACCTCCCAAAAAGAAAATGTGAGTCCTGGGTATGACACTAAACTGCATCTGGGGGTAAATGCTCAAGTTCTGGTCCGCTAGTGGGTGGGGAGTCATCTCTTCTTTTGAAATTACTCCCAGGTTCACTGTGAGCTAATTTGTAATACCAGTTGGTGTCCATCTATGGAACAGATCATTCTGTTTGAAAATTATTAGTATTGTTTAGGAATACTTGAAACCATATAACTGTGTACAAATTATTTGTATCAAATATGAATACTTGTAACAAAATAACTGTGTATAAATTATTAGTATTAGATAGGAATACTTGAAACCATATAACTGGGTACAAATTATTTGTATCAAATATGAATACTTGAAACAAAATAACTGTGTATAAATTATTAGTATTAGATAGGAATACTTGAAACCATATAACTGTGTACAAATTATTTGTATCAAATATGAATACTTGTAACAAAATAACTGTGTATAAAATTATTAGTATTAGATAGGAATACTTGAAACCATATAACTGTGTACAAATTATTTATATCAAATATGAATACTTGCAACAAAATAACTGTGTATAAATTATTAGTATTAGATAGGAATACTTGAAACCATATAACTGGGTACAAATTATTTTGTATTAAATATGAATACTTGTAACAAAATAACTGTGTATAAATTATTAGTATTTGTTAGGAATACTTGAAACCATATAACTGTGTACAAATTATTAATATATATATTAGATAGGAATACCTGTAACTAAACTACTATGTACAAATTATTAGTATTACATAAAAATACTTATAAACACATAACTTTGTGAAAATTATTAGTATTAGACGGAATACTTGAAGCCATGTAACTGTGCAAACTATTTTAGTATAAGTTTCTGAATTAATAACACATAAAAGGGTTAAATACTGTAAAACAGACACTCCCCCTCCCCAAAAAAAAAACAACCTATTATTATTATTATTACTAGCAAAATAAAAAAAACCCTCCGGGTGATGTAAAAATACATTTTTGAAAGATATTGCTTGAGGAGGTGGAAGTTAAAAATTAAATGTCGGAGAGTTTGAACCATAAATCATGAAATCATCAAATTTATTAAAGGAGTAAAAAAAATAAAAAAATTTGAAATCGAAACTAAGTTTTATTAACTTTGAATATCTATTAAAATAAAACTAACTATATATATAAAGTAAAAAAGTCATCAGGGCGGCTTAAAGTCGGTTTCAGCCAATCAGCGAGGGAGTCTATCCCCTTTTCACTTGCGCTAGACTAAGGAGATTATTTTAGCATCTGAGGTGGAGCACCACACCTACCATCAGCTCCTTACTTTACTGCACAGATCCCTGTGCTACTCATACGCTGAGTTGGCGAGGACTGGTATCGAACTAGGAACCTTGTGGTTTCTAGCCGAACGCTCTACCGACTGAGCTAACCCGGCCCATATATATATAAATGTATGATACTGGGGATGTATCTATTAAAACTTGTTTTAAAAAACAATGAGGACTGTCTAATGTTGCATGCTCAAATTTTGAGTGTATTCTATGTTATGACAATTTTGGGTATAGTGACGTAAGCAGTGACGTAGTTTTTGTTACAGACAAAAACCGGAAGCGAATCTCCATTATTAATAGATTATTATTATTATTATTTGTGTCTCTGGGTTTTCATGCCAGTACCAGATGGTGACCTTCATTTCTCCTTTTTCTTCTTTTTTCTTCCTTTTCTTCCCCCCTTTCTCATAGTCTATTTCTACCTTATCCCTTTTTGCCCTCTTTCTACTCTTTCATTCTATCTTTTACTCTTCCCCTCTTTCTCTCTTCTCGTCTCTCTTTCTTATAGTCTATTTTTCCTTCTCTCCTTCTTATAGTTTCCTCTCTTCTCTCTGTTTCTCATAGTATATCTCTTCTTTCTACTTTCTCATTCTTTTTTCTTTTCATCTTCTCATCTCTCTTCCCTTTTTCCTCATCTCTCTTCCCCCTCTTTCTCTCATCTCACTTTCTCCTCTTTCAGCCAGTCTATTTCTCCCCTCTTCATCAAATTCTCCTCTTTTATTGCTAATATCTCTTTTCCTCCATCTTTCTTACTTTTATTTCTCCTCTCTTCTTTTTGTCACATTTTTCCCTTTTTCTGCCATGTGTCTTCTGTAGACCCCCCACCCACCCCAATCGCCACCCCCAAAAAAATCAACAATCACCTTCTTCTTCTTCGTTTGCAATTTCTTCTTCTTCTTCTTTTGCAATTTCTTCTTCTTCTTTTGCAATTTCTTCTTCTTCTTCTTCTTTTGCAATTTCTTCTTCTTTTTCTTCTTCTTTTGCAATTTCTTCTTCTTCTTCTTTTGTAATTTCTTCTTCTTCTTTTGCAATTTCTTCTTCTTTTTCTTCTTTTTTGCAATTTCTTCTTCTTCTTTCTTTCTTTCCTTCTTCTTCTTTTGCAATTTCTTCTTCTTCTTCTTCTTTTGCAATTTCTTCTTCTTCTTCTTCTTGCAATTTCTTCTTCTTCTTCTTTTTAATTTTTCTTCTTCCTTCTTTTGCAATTTCTTCTTCTTCTTCTTCTTCTTCTTCTTTTTCTTTTGCAATTTCTTCTTCTTCTTCTTCTTTTGCAATTTTTCTTCTTCTTCTTTTTTCTTCTCTTCTTTTTGCTTCTTTCTTCTTCTTCTTCTTCTTCTTCTTCTTCTTCTTCTTCTTCTTGCAATTTCTTCTTCTTTTGCAATTTCTTCTTTTGCAATTTCTTCTTCTTCTTCTTCTTCTTCTTCTTCTTTTTGCAATTTTCTTCTTCTTCTTCTTCTTTTTGCAATTTCTTCTTCTTCTTCTTCTTTTCTTTTTTCTTCTTCTTCTTCTTCTTCTTCTTTCTTCTTCTTCTTCTTCTAAATTCCTTAATCTTTGCCATAAATCAAATAATGTCAAGATAACTGTCAAAGATCTTCTAAGAATCTATCAAAGAAATGATTGATAGCAGCAAAATTCTATTGTAACCTAAATGTAACCTCGAGCCCTTCCAAACCGATTCCAGCACTTACCGCCACTTTCCATTCTTGAGGTGTTGCCAACACAAAGTCTACAAATTCTTTTGATTCTAAGACAATTACAAGCAGAAAGAATCTGGATTTTTGTCTTGGCGTCAATATGATCCAATGTCTTTGCGTAGCTTGCTGATATCTGAGATATCTCTTATATTTGTTTTCCTTTCTCAAAAAACATGTCCTGGGTATGATGTTAAACTGTATCTAGTAGTGAGGTTCTAATTATGGAGCTTTGGGGAGTGTGGAGTACCGTTGCATTGCCATTACTCCCAGGTCCACTCTGGGTTAAATAGATAAAAAATGTGTTTTAAAAAAAGTGGTTAAAAATTGATTACCCAACAAGAATAGATAAAACAAAATGTCTTCGGCAAAAACGACCCCTAAGAGTTGACATGCCATAAAATCCAGCCAGCCAACCAACCAACCAACCTCAAGCAAGATCCAAGTCATCAGGTAGTTCCATCTGACTTATCTAGTGATTCTTTTTAAACTCGATCCCTTTTATGAAATCCTTTGTCTGCTCTTAAAGTATTTACACTGAAACATTTTATTCTAAAAAAAAAATGAAGATGTGTGCCCAGTAGAGCAACTTATAATAAATTGATGATGTCTAGACGTCTAGATTACTGTCTAGATGTGTGCACAGTTGAGCAACTTATATAATAAAGGGATGATGTCTAGACGCCTAGATTACTGTCTAGATGTGTGCACAGTTGAGAAACTTATATAATAAAGGAATGATGTCTAGATGTCTAGATTACTGTCTAGATGTGTGCACAGTTGAGCAACTTATATAATAAAATGATGATGTCTAGACGTCTAGATTACTGTCTAGATGTGTGCATAGTTGAGCAACTTATATAATAAAATGATGATGTCTAGATGTCTAGATTACTGTCTAGATGTGTGAACAGCTGAGCAACTTATATAGTAAAGTGATGATGTCTAGACGTCTAGATTACTGTCTAGATGTGTGCACAGTTGAGCAACTTATATAATAAAGGAAGATGTCTAGATGTCTAGATTACTGTCTAGATGTGTGCACAGCAACTTTTATAACAAAGTGACAATATCTAGACATGGTTACTGTTTAGACATGTACTGAACTAAGCATAAAATAACCCAACAATGGTTGACATGCCATAAATTGCTACCAACCAACCAAGAAAATATAGTTATGATTACAATCAGCCATTTAAAAATTAATCAAACTTTGGCATTAAATAATCCATAAGGAGTTGTTATTACCATTAAACAAAAAAAACAGTCTTTTAGTAACAATCATCTCTTTGCACAAATTCATAAGGTTTCAAGTATTCCTATCTTGTAATGTTTATGGGCGATAGTGTAGATAGGTAGATTCATGAAGTAAATCAAAGATCTGCAACCAACCGATAGAATGTTATCATTTTAGGAATAATCGATATTACGGTTTTTCCATTTTGCATTTAATTCATCAAAAGATGAATGGCGATAAACTATTTTGTAATTTGAAAGTCTTTCTTGAGAATCAAAGATAAAGATCAAAATAATTTTTAAAAAGATTTATTTTAGAACTTGGTCTTCATTAATTGGGTGGGTGGGGATTAATTCACTTATTTGCTTGGCTTACTAATTACATTTATATTAAAAACACCTTGATTTATGCATATTTATCAAAAAATGTTACGAACAAACAAACAAAAAAAAAAAAAGAAGCAGAAAAAAATTGTTTTATGTAATAGACACTAATTTTTTTTTCTTTTGTCCTGTCCTACTTCTAAATGTATCTGGTGATTTTTAATCAAGATTATCTTTTAAGACATTTAATTTTAAGAAAAAAAAAAACAACAAAAAAAAAAAAAATAAAACAAATGAAACAATAGTATTATTATTAAATGAATAATAGCTGAGTATGCAAAGAAAGGAGGAAAACAGTTTCAAACAGAAATTGCAAAAATATAAAGAAGCATAACGTAGAAGCTTTTAACTTAAAAATTATATCACTGATAACTATCATATTGAAAAATCAATGGCTTGGAAAATTTAATCTTTTGATTTAAAGAAAATCACAGGAACAAGAGTCTATGCATTAATACTGTTCTATCTATCTTCTTCTTTGGAGGCGTTCAATGTGTAATGGTTATTGTCATGGTAAATGGATACAGTGACAATTTATGTTCATTGTGTATAATTTTTTTAGTTTCTCAGTGGACATTTTTAGCTTTTAAATACAACTGCAATTACAGCCAACAGTGTAGCGCATATTGATTGTAAAGCATTTGTCTCTGTTTCATTATTATATATATATATATATATATATATATATCAGGGAGCTTAGACAAAGTGTCTAACTCTCCCAAATCATCAGATGCAAATGATGATTTTGGAGAGTTAGACACTTTGTCTAAGCTTCCTGATATAGACTATAATGCAAACATTCTAAGTCTTTTGTTATATTTTTACTTATAAATTTGCTCTGTGACTCTAACAATAAGAGCACACATTGAGCTCTGCAACTGCGATAGGTTTTTAAAAAGAATCCTAAATCGTGGATTATATACTTATATATATATATATATATATATATATATATATATATATATATAAATATATATATACATTGTGGGTATGTGTGTGTCTGTGTGTGTCTGTTCAACAATGTCTGATTATCATTCCAGATTTAGCCTGACCTTTTTTGTTTTATTATTAAGCAGTAGCTGTTTGTTTATTTGTGTGTGTGTGTGTGTAATTTCTAGGCCCATCTGATTCTTTTTTCCCATATATATATATATATATATATATATATATATATATACATATAATGTTTCGTTGAACTGTACTGACGATTTTTGTCGGACGAGTTTTTGTTCAATCCTTTCTAATTCTTACTACCTCCCACTACCAATTCCTACATTACTGCTCGTTGTTTTTAAAACAAGACAACCGAACATCCCATCAGTTTCATACCTGAAGATGGCAGATGGACATGCCGAAAGAGCACGTAATGAAACCTTTTGGATAATTGCTACACCAGTTCCACCCTAACATTAAAAGATGGCCAGAAAATTAGAAAGGATCGAAAAAAACTCATCCGACAAGAATCGTCAGTACAGTTTAATGAAACATGTTTAAAAAGAAAAAATGCGGCCAAAATACTCTTATATATATTATATATATATTATTATCTAATGTCAATTATATTAGCAAAATTATTGAGTCAGTATTTGGCAGGTGACATTGACAAAATCATTTCATTTTTCATATGAAATTGACTTTTTCAATATTGGAAAATTGCCAAATCCCCCACCTACCTCCCCCCACCAAAAAAAACCAACACTAATAAAACAAAATTGCTAAGCTATTTAGAATCAATACAATAAATGTCCATCCAAATCAAATTGTTTCAGATCGGCTAATAGACACGTTAGATTTATACCTCCTCGTTCTCTCTCCATTCCCATCTCTCTCTGATCAGATATGGACGCGAGCAGGATGCGACACTAGCGTCAATTTTAAGCAGAGTTTATCAGGTCTGAATTCAGAATTTTGCTTCTCCAAGATCAGTCGACACACAGTACCTACTGTGCTTAGTGTATAATTTAAAATAACATTTTTAAAGGTAAGAACTCATTTATAGGGTTCATTGTAGATGTTGATGAAACCGGTAATGATCTCTTGACGTGATCTATTAGCAGTGTCTCTCATTTGACTGAATCTCTCTCTGCGCCATAGGAATTGCTAGACTACGCAACCAAGAAAATATGAGTTATGATCAATCAGCCATTTAAAAATTAATCAAATCTTTGGGCATTAAAATACCATAAGGAGTTGTTATCACATTAAACAAAAAAACAGTTCTTTTAGTAACAAATCATCTCTTTGCACAAATATCATAGGTTTCAGAGTATTCTATCTTGTAATGTTTATGGCGCAGATAGTGTAAGATAGGTAGATTCATAGAGTAAATCAAAGATCTGCAACAACCGATAGAATGTTATCATTTTTAGGAATAATCGATATTACGGTTTTTCCATTTTGCATTTAATTCATCAAAAGATGAATGGCGATAAACTATTTTGTAATTTGAAAGTCTTTCTTGAGAATCAAAGATAAAGATCAAAAAATTTTTAAAAAGATTTATTTTAGAACTTGGTCTTCATTAATTGGGGTGGGGGGATTAATTCATTTATTGCTGCTTGACTAAATTACATTTATTATTAAAACACTTGATTTATGCATATTTATCAAAAATGTTACGAACAAACAAACAAACAAAAAAGAAGCAGAAAAAAATTGTTTTTGTAATAGACACTAATTTTTTTTCTTTTGTCCTGTCCTACTTCTAAATGTATCTGGTGATTTTTAATCAAGATTATCTTTTAAACATTTAATTTTAAGAAAAAAAAAACAAAAAAAAAAAAAAAATAAACAAATGAAACAATAGTATTATTATTAAATGAATATAGCTGAGTATGCAAGAAAGGAGGAAAACAGTTTCAAACAGAACATTGCAAAAATATAAGAAGAACATAACGTAGAAGCTTTTAACTTAAAATTATATCACTGATAACTATCATATTGAAAAATCAATGGCTTGGAAAATTTAATCTTTTGATTTAAAGAAAATCACAGGAACAGAGTCTATGCATTAATACTGTTCTATCTATCTCTTCTTTGAGAGGCGTTCAATGTGGTAATGGTTATTGTCATGGTAAATGGTGATACAGTGACAATTTATGTTCATTGTGTATAATTTTTTAGTTTCTCAGTGGACATTTTTAGCTTTTAAATACAACTGCAATTACAGCCCACAGTGTAGCGCATATTGATTGTAAAGCATTTGTCTCTGTTTCATTGGTATATATATATATTATTATAGTATATATATATATATATATATCAGGGAGCTTAGACAAAGTGTCTAACTCTCCCAAATCATACAGATGCAAATGATGATTTTGGAGAGTTAGACACTTTGTCTTAAGCTTCTGATATAGACTATAATGCAACATTCTAAGTCTTTGTTATATTTTTACTTTAATATTTGCTCTGTGACTCTAACAATAAGAGCACACATTGAGCTCTGCAAACTGCGATAGGTTTTTAAAAAGAATCCTAAATCGTGGATTAATATATATATATATATATATATATATATATATATATATATATATATATTTAAATATATATTACATTGTGGGTTGTGTGTGTCGTGTGTGTTGTTCAACAATGTCTGATTATCATTCCAGATTTAGCCTGACCTTTTTTGTTTTATATTAAGCAGTAAGCCATGTTTGTTTATTTGTGTGTGTGTGTGTGTATTTTTCTAGGCCATCTGATTCTTTTTTCCCATAGTATACGNACTATATATATATATATATAATACATATTATGTTTTGTTGAACTGTACTGACGATTTTGTCGGACGAGTTTTTGTTCAATCCTTTCTAATTCTTACTACCTCCCACTACCAATTCCTACATTACTGCTCGTTGTTTTAAAAACAAGACAACCGAAACATCCCATCAGTTTCATACCTGAAGATGGCAGATGGACATGCCGAAAGAGCACGTAATGAAACCTTTGGATAATTGCTACACCAGTTCCACCCTAACATTAAAAAGATGGCCAGAAAATTAGAAAGGATCGAACAAAAACTCATCCGACAAGAATCGTCAGTACAGTTTAATGAAACATGTTTAAAAGAAAAAATGCGGCCAAAATACTCTTATATATATATATATATATATATCATTTCTAATGTCAATTATATTAGCAAAATTATTGAGTCAGTATTGGCAGGTGACATTGACAAAATCATTTCATTTTTCATATGAAATTGACTTTTCAATATTGGAAAATTGCCAAATCCCCAACACCTACCTCCCCCCACCAAAAAAAACCAACACTAATAAAACAAAATTGCTAAGCTATTTAGAATCAATACAATAAATGTCCATCCAAATCAAATTGTTTCAGATCGGCTAATAGACACGTTAGATTATACCTCCTCGTTCTCTCTCCATTCCCATCTCTCTCTGATCAGCATATGGACGCGAGCAGGATGCGACACTAGGTCAATTTTTAAGCAAAGTTTTATCAGGTCTGAATTCAGAATTTTGCTTCTCCAAGATCAGTCGACACACAGTACCTACTGTGCTTAGTGTATAATTTAAAAATAACATTTTTAAAAGTAAGAACTCATATAGGGGTTCATGTAAATGTGATAGACAGGTAAATGATCTCTGACTGATCTATTAGCAGGTCTCTCATTTGCTGGTTTGATCATGTGACCATATAGCTGTGAGAACACATCACTTAATCAGATTAGTCTCGGACGTCTTACTCGTCAGCGTTAATGGCCATTTTCTACCTTAGGGTCGAATTGGTAATGCGGATCAATAAAAATGCATGAAAATCTATCCAATTTCCATGTTTATTTCAAAATTGAGAGAGAGAGAGAGAGAGAGAGAGAGAGAGAGAGAGAGAGAGAGAGAGGGGAGTTTAACAGGTTTGAATTTAGAGTTTTCTTTCTTCTAGACCAGTTGCCATACCAAAGTTAAAGAGACCAGTCTACCCAATTATTTACCCATAGCTGAAGGGAGAATTGTTGGATAACACCATCGAATACACCAATTTTCAACAATAAGACACAATTTTACCCCTGGTGACTATCACATGAGCAGGATGTGACAGAAGATCAACATTCTTCTCCTAGACATTAGACATCATCTTTGGCGATCATGTTTACGATATATTTGAGCAAAATTGACTGAAAAATAGTTTAAAATGTATTAAAAATAGATTGCATATGTAATATTATTTTTCTTTTTTTTTTTTTTTTACTGATGCTCATTATGTTACTACTTTTCGCCGTAGACAAAAAATTGACCTTAAATAATCGATTTAATTGATTTTAATTCATTTTTAAAATGAAAAGCAGACAACATTTTGACAGTGCCTATTTTTTGCTTATTTTATTGGCCCTGTAAATATTTCTACTTTGAATTCAAGTAATGTTAAAAATAACAGATTTGACACAAAAATTTATTTATATCATTTATATCTATATTTTGTGAAGGATAAAGATAGAAAAAATTCTTCTAAATGAAAAACATAGATAAATATAAAATTATTAAAAAAAATTAAATATAAATTTATAATAGCTAAATGGTGGTTTGTTGAGTCCTGTCACTTAAATCGAAGTGTGAAATTAATTATCATACATTGGTCTCCTTGGTCTAGCGTTAGTGAAAAGGTAATAGACGCCCTCACTGTATGGCTGATACCAACATTAGGCCCTTGGAATATTTTGTGTATATTAGGTGAGCTACAATTCCCCACCTGAATTTATAAACTAGCCAAGATCATGCAGTTTATTCCTCTGCATAATGCATGGCTGATTCACTACTTAAACACTGTTACTTGCCACAGTTCACTTGCAGTCATTGAGGAGGGTCTGACAATACTCAGGACTCTTTACCAGAAGAACCAAAGGATTCTTTATCAGAGGACTGCCAAGGATCCTATTGAAGTCAGTCAGTCAGTCAGTCTACTATTGGTTTGAACAATGTGACTGGCTAAGCACAAATGAACCAGTGTCAAGACAACTGGTACTTATGGGAATTCAGAACAGTCCACTCATGCATTTGGGTGATTCCATTCCCTAAGTCCTGATTGGCTGCTTGGTTTGTATGATCATCTGAGGCTCCATAAATTCTGCCACTTTGCAGTGGTCTTTACAGCATACCAGAATCGTATTTGGTTACGACTGCTTGCTGTCTTGTCTTGCCAATTCGACGGTAATTGGACGTAGTATGATTATTCTACATATCCAATTCCACTGGACAAGCCTCTTGTTTAAAGTCTACAGGATGGCCCATAAGATTGTAACATAGGCCACCCCACCGACTTATATATAATGTACTGGGCCTGCATGTAATATGTATCAAATAACAATCTATCACTTTGCCATTAAAATGTCAAATTAATCAATTCTTTTGTTTTTTGTTTTTTTTAAATTTTAGATTATGGAATCTAAAATTTAAAAAGAAAAACACACATATATATATCTAATTATTTTACTTTTCTTTTGTTTTTCAATATTTTTTTTAAGTAAAATATTTAAGAAAAAAAAGATGAAAAACAGAATCTTTTTTTATGCATCAAATAACAATCTTTTTCGCATTAAATGACCCACAGAGGTTGATATGCCGTTAAACAAAATTCAAACAATCTATCACTTTGCCATTAAAATGTCAAATTAATTAATCTTTTTGTTTTGTTTTAAATTTTAGATTATGGAATCTAAAATTTAATAAAAGTAAAAGCACACATACATATCTAATTATTTTACTTAATCTTTCGTTTTTCAAATTTTTTTTAAAGTAAAATAATCTAAGAAAAAAAAAAAAGACAAGAAAAACGGAATCTTTTAAGAAAATCATTTAAATTTCGTCTTCTTTGAAGATCGTTAATGTTTCTTTTGGCTTCGGCTATCAAAGAATCAAAAAGATCAGAAAGGAATTATCAAAAGATGAACCGAAAGAGTCAAATCAAAAAATTCTCTCCCGATTTTTGCACGGCTTTTGTCTCTTGTTTCAAATGTGTAATCCGGACTGCCAACTTGGCGAGATTAATTGATTAGACTTCACAAAGAACTGCATATTTTACCAATAAATCATCTATATATCAATACTCATGTTCCTTAATAACATGACCGTTATCATCTTACAACACCCTCATGTTAAAAATCAGACCATCCAAGATGATAATGCAAAAATGTAAATCCTGAATATCTGGTGTTGTTGATCCGCCAAATTCTTATTTCTCATTTCTCATGACCTCAGCTAAATAACTGACCATTCTGTTTCATATTGTAAAGAAAGAAAGGGAAGAAAAAGGACATGCCACACAGAAAAGATATAATAAGAAAGAAGGAAAGTTGGAGAAAGATACCGAGAGAGGGAGAGCATGTGGAAAGGGTACTAATAAATAATCTATATATCAATACTCATGTTCCTTAATTGTACAAACCGTTATCTATAGAATACTAAGTCCAATTACCGTTGAATTGGCAAGACAAGACGGCAAACAGTCGTAACTGAATACGATTCTGAGATGCCGTAAAGACCACTGAAAAGTGGCAGGATTTATGGAGCCTCAGAGGACCCTACAAACAAGCAGCCAATCGGGACTCTGGGAATGGACTCACCCAAATGCATGGGTGGACTGTTCTGAATTCCCCTAGATACCAGTTGTCTTGACACTGGTGCAGTTGTGCTTGCCAGTCACATTGCTCAAACCAATTGTTGACTGACTGACTGACTTCAATACAAATGATGTTCTGAGTATTATCTCTGCCTGGCCATTAAGGTAAGCCAATGTAGAATACTAAGTCCAATTACCGTTGAATTGGCGAGGTTTATGGAGCCTCAGAGGACCCTACAAACCAAGCAGCCAATCGGGACTCAGGGAATGGACTCACCCAGATGCATGGGTGGACTGTTCTGAATTCCCATAAATACCAGTTGTCTTGACACTGGTGCAGTTGTGCTTGGCCAGTCATATTGCTCAAACCAATTGTTGACTGTCTAACTGACTTACTGAGATTGCCATGCGAGACCAAGATAAGATATCTGGTACCTCAGATGTTGCAAGGATTCGAACATCTGCATCTTGCAACACCCTCTGATTAAAAATCAGACAGTCCAAATCAACCAAGATGAAATGCAAAAAATATAAATCCTGATTGTCTGGTGTTTCTTCTCCACCGAATTCTTATTTCTCATGAGTATCATCACTTCAGTTAAATAATGGGCAATAAGAAAGAAAGGGAAGAAAAAGTAGATGCTACACAAAAAAATATAAGAAGAAAGAGTAGGGTAAGATATATAGAGAGGGGGAGCACACAAGGGATAATGCTAATCTGTTTTAATCAAACATAATGAAAAGATGAAAAGAAGGAAGAAAGAAAAAAAAGAGTGAGATATTAAATCAAGATTAGTTTACTTTTTACATATTGAACTATTCGCAATAGCTCTTAAGTAAACATATCATGATTAAATTATCATACTGTTGTACATTCACAGTATAATAATAATAATATTAATAATAATAATAATAATAATAATAATAATGAAATTTATTGTGTACAGTGCTCAGGTGCACCACAACTCATCAAAGTCTCATGTCAAGTACACAGAATAATGTATTAGTGTCAGGAACAGGAACAGTTTACAGTAGTAATATGCATGTATGTGTGCATATGTGTGTGGAGAGGGGCATCATGTATAGTGTC
>CM042163.1:39829099-39881599 GCA_023376005.1 Doryteuthis pealeii
GATTTATGTCAAGCATACAAAATTGATTTGTGTCACAGCCTGGCTGTGGTAGATGGCTTGGTCAATACATGTTATTGGGAAAGGTATGAATCCAGCTATTCTCTGTTCAGCTATGGGTAAAAATATTGGAGAAGATTGGTTTCTTTACCTTTGGAGGAGCGTAGTGTAATGGCTAGAGTCGTAGAAAATGGACTCGTCAACTCGAGTTCAAATCCTAGACGAGGCTGTCAACATTTCACATAGTGCTAATACCCTTGGGAAAGGTATGCATCCACCTGCTTCTCCCTCCAGCTATGGGTAAATAGCAGGGTAGATTGGGCTCTTTAACCTTGGTTTGGCAACCAGTCTAGGAGAAGAAAAAATATGAATTCAAACATGTTAAACTCTGCCTAAAAATTGACCTTGTGTCACATCCTGCTCGTGTGGAGGTGTTGGTAAATATGTACCTTTGGTAAGGCAACCAGTTAAGTTAAGAGAAAGTAAACTCTGAATTCAAACCAGCTGACAAACCGGAGTAGTAGTCAACACAGGGTTAAAAATTGTCAATCATCTTTCCTGTATTTTTCCACTAAACTGTTATTTTGAATGTACCTGCCTTTACTATGATGGATGGGTTGGGTAAATAATACTCATGATCTTGTGCCATCCTAGGTATTTTAAGCTCTAGATCTTGCTTATCTGAACCAGTATCTGTTTTACCCTCTAAAATTCGTATTATCTGCTTCATTTCGGTTACCTGTCTTTTCTCTCTTTCTTTCTTATCTTTCTTCTGTCTCCTGTTGCACAATTTGTCTTCCAGGTGGAGCCAGCTGGCACTGCTGGGCCCACCCTTACAGCAACAGTTGTTTTTGGCAAAGGACCTAAAATAGCATCCAGACTCCAGCTGCTGGATATGGATAACTTGTTGGGTCCACCCCTCCCCCATGTGTAACAACTTATGGTGTAATAAGGATTTCATCGAGCATATTAACACCTCATAAGTAAAAAAAGATTTTGATAGCATTAATTGTACTGATATCTAATTAGTCTGACAAAAGGCCATCATAGATGAGCACACAAACTTGCAATAATAATTATGTTCTTTTAGATTAGCTTCGTAGAAGGCTTATTGTAGGGATTTCAAAGGAGAGCTACTAAAGTAATGAAGGATTTAAAAAACGTTCTTAGGAAGATTGACTTACCAAGTTTGGTTTATCAACGTACAAAGAGGGATATGATTGAAGTCTACAAATACCGCATGGATTTTATTCAACGAACTTTGATCTACTAAACATTGCTGAAAATATCAATACCAGGAGTCATAAATTAAAACTCTTAAAATTTTGTAAAGCAAATGCAAGACAAAATTATTTTTGGTGAAATTGGTCGCATTGGTTAGTTGATACAAGTTTCACAATGGTAAGACAGTGATATAACAAGTATAAACTGCTCAATACGTAAGTAGAGCAAATTGGCGTGAGTATATCTATCCATCCATCTATCTATCTGTCTATCTATCTCTATATATGAAATTTTTATTTTATTGTGAGAAATTTTATTTATATACATGGAATAATCATGACAAGCAAATTTGGTGAATACCGTGTGTGACGTGAGGAACACTGTACAACTGTTTCGACCTAATTTGGTCTCATCAGCAGTGTATACCTACAATCTCCCCCCGACAGAGATCAAACCAGAGAACCCAGTATGCAGAGTCAGAGACTCTACCCCTAATATATATATATATATATATATATATATACATACATCACACCAATTTATGCACTTAAATATTTTCCGAGACTATGACTCTAATTAAAAATAGTTTCGTTTTGACAGCACAGTGGGTTGTTGTTTTGAGAGCATTAAAGTCGACTTTGCGTTGACAAGATCATGCATAACTGAACACTTTACTTTTTACAACCTACTTCTTCTGTCGACACGCAGACCTCAAGCCAGAAAGCAGAAGGAAGACAAATCTAAAAAGGAAATAGTCTTAAACGACTTCAGATTTTAGAGCACAGCTTTCCTTCTGACGACTATTCTAGCTACCTTGAGCTTCTCACGTTTCGGGTGACAACATGACACATAGCGCAGACTTACATCAGGCTTTTTTTTTTTTCATCTTTTTTTATCTTTTGTAATTTTGGACACGTCGTTAGCATTGAATTGGAGTAGGGTAGAGCGCAAGTAAAAAAATAAGAAGATAAAAATATAAAGGAAAAAAAATTTATTCTTTACAGCTTGCATTTACCAAAAACTAATTGTGGTTAATCCTAGAACTACCGACTGGGGTTCTTCTTTCAACTTTGACGTAACCAAAAGATTACTTGTGCTTTGTGTTTCTCAAGAATGAAGATCTGTGTCTTAGAAGTGTCACTTTGGGCTTTGCTGATGGGAATGGAATGGCATTTGTTGTCTCTTAGGAAATGGTCTGAGATGTCTTGGAATGTCCTTGATGACTTTCTGATTCCTCTCACACAACATACGTGTATGGTCAAGATTCAAAGAGGAATTTTTTTTTCCTGACGTTTTCAACTGCAAAAATTCTCAAAGGTTTCACCATTAGAATCAAATCTGCTGAATATCTGACAGTTATTTATGGATTGTATATGAGATGCTTATATATATATATATATATATTTATATATAAGTAAAAAAGTAAGGTCGTCAGGGCGGCTTAATGTCGGTATCAGAGACAGCGAGGAGTCTATCCCTTTTCAATAGGCGAGACCAAGGAGATTATTTTAGCATCTGAGGTGGAGCGCCACACCTACCATCAGCTCCTCATTTTACCACACAGATCTTCTGCTACTCATCGCTGAGTTGGCGAGGGCCAGTATCGAACTGGAACCTTGTGGTTTCTAGCGAACGCTATACTGACTGAGCTAACCTGGATATATATATATATATATATATATATATATATAAAAATGTAAAAGTGAATGTATAAAAAGTAAAAGTAAAGTCGTTGGGATGACCTAAAGTTGGTATCAGCCAAACAGTGAGGGAGTCTATCCCTTTTAAACTAGCACTAGATCAAGGAGATTGTTTTGGCATCTGAGATAGCACCACACTATCGTCAGCTCCTCACTTTACTGCAAGATCCCTGTGCTACTCATACGCTGAGTTAGCAAGGGCCGTATCAAACCCGGAACCTTGTGTTTCCTGGGTGGACACTTTTATTTATATAAAAAGAAACTCGGCAACCCAAGTTCAAATACTGGACTAGACTTTTTGCATTTCATAGCACTAATGCCCTTGCAAAATATATGCATCTAACTATTCTCCTGCTGCTATGGGTAAATAATAGGGTAGACTGGCCTCTTTAACTTAGTATGGCAACCAAACTAGAAGAAGGAAAACTCTGTTGAATTCAAACCTGTTATACTCTATTTTAATTGACCTTACAGAGGGGTTGGTAAATCTATATATATGTATATATGTATATATATATATATATATATATATATATATATATATATATATATTGCTTATACATGTGTGTGTATATATATATATATATATATATATATATATATTGCTTATACATGTGTGTATATATATATATATATATATTATATTGCTTATAATGTGTGTGTGTATATATATATATATATTATATATATATATATATATATATATATATTGCTTATACATATGCTTAACTAACCTCTTGCCATGAGCTGAGTGTGACACAGGTTTTTACCCCTCTCCAGAGGATACAGTTAGTAAATTCTAAGACCTCCTGACAAGCATCTTTATTCTGCATTTTCCTTCTCCTATATTGGTTGCCTTCCAAAGCTGATAATTTTAAGTATTACATAGGAATACTTGAAGCCATATAACTGTGTGCAATTATTTGTATCAGAAAATATCAGCTCAGGATATTTCATATAACTGTTGTTTTTTTTTTGTCTTTAAAAAAAATTTATAACTGTTTGAAAAAAAAAACTTATAAGAAACAGACTGCAGAAAAAATGTTAATATAATGTACAATGAATTTGATTCTCTAACCTCTAGATGTAAAATAACCCTGAATGAGTAGACATGCCATTAAAATCAATCAATCAATCAATATTTAAGTAGTGTTATTTATGTGATTTTTGTTGACAAGATATCTGTTGGGAGAATGAAGCACTGTAATCTTTCCTACTAGATGTAAAGTGTTAAAGAATTATAACTTCTTTCTGTATCCAATGAAGCTCTAGTCTAAATACACTGTCAATTTTTTTTTTTTTTGGTAACTGAAGCAGAAAAGAAGAAAGTTGTTTGGTAAGAACTGGTCAGTCATTTAGCCAATCAGTGATCACGGGTTGTCAGATTTGCTGCTTTTTGATTGGTTGCTGGAAATTGCATGCTGGGAATTTTTTTCTTTTTTTTTTTTCTTCTTCTTTCTTCTTTCCTTCCTTTTTAATACCAATATCTTGTTGCTAGGGCTTGACACAGGACACTGTTTGTTTGATGTTATCAAATAGCAGTGTCCTTCACACAAACTTGGAGTAACATAGAATACAACATACAGTCATGTTGACAGACAGACGACTAATATTTTAACATTAGTTGAGAAAGTGTCTGAATGTTTTCCACCAGTCACCTCTTCAGAGAAGACTGTCGAACGGAGATGGAGAGGCGATCTGATGATCATGTGATGATATCAAATAGTGTAGTCGGTGGATAGATGAAGGCGGTGTTGGGTTAACCCGCTGTTCAAATACCTACAGGTATTAACAATCTTGGCCATCTTAACAGAAAATCTTTAGACCAACATGCTTACAAATAAAGATGTATTTTTCTTAGATCTTGCTTTTTTTTTTTACTGTATTTTTTTATTTTTTGTAACTTTTTTCGTTTTTACCTATTTCTCTTTCAATCAATTTTCTTTCTCTTAATACTTTTTTTATTTTCTTCAAATTTTTCCTTCTAGTTTTTTAGATTTCTTCTTAAGGTTTAACCAATCATTTTTTCACCATTTTTCTCTTTTTTTTTTTGTACGGGGGGTCCTTCAATAAATAAGGTGTATTTTCCCTAAAGGAGTTGGCAATAGGAAGTGCTGTTTACATTTACTGCGACATATGGATATATATTTTAACAGAAAAATCTTTAGACCAACATGCTTAAAAATAAATAGGATTTTTCTTGGATCTTGTGTTTTTTATGTTTTCATTTTTTACTGTTTTTAATTTTTGTTATTTTTTTTTCATTTGAACTTTTTATTTTTCAATCAATTTTCCTTCTCTTTTTTTTTCTTTCATTCATACATTTTTCTTTTCTTCAAATCTTTCCTTCTAGTTTTTAGGTTTCTTCTTAAGGTTCAGCCATTTATTTCCAATCATTTTTTCACCATTTTTACTTTCTTATTTTGTCCTTCATAATAAGGTGAAATTTACTAGGAGTTGGTAATAGGAATTGCTGTTTACAGTTACAACCTTTTTTCAATGAGATCAATAGTCATCGTATAGTGGTTAATGTGCTGGACTTCGACATTATATTAATATATATATATATTTAACAGAAAAATCTTTAGACAACATGCTTACAAATAAATATGTATTTTCCTTGGATTCTTGTGTTTTTATCTTCTTATTTTATACTTTTTTCATTTCTTACTTTTTCATTTTGTTACTTTGTATTTTAACTAGTTCTCTTTCAATCAATTTTTCTTCTCTTTTTTTTTTCTTTCATTCAGTACATTTTATTTTCTTCAAATCTTTCCTTCTATTTTTTTAGATTTCTTCTTAAGGTTTAACCATTTTTCCCATTTTTTTCATCATTTTTTACCTTCTTACTTTGTACAAAGGTCCTTCAATAAAAAAGGTGAATTTTTCCCTAAGGAGTTGGCAATAGGAAATACTGTTTACAGTTACGCCTTTTTCAATGAAATCAATAGTCATCATGTAGTGGCTAATGTAATGGACTGCGATTTAGGGATATATATTATTTATTTAGGTTTTACCAAAGACCATGGATATTTCTTCTTAACGATTTTCAAGTGTGGACGTTCAAGTCTTGTTGTTGTTTTCCATATATGAGATATGAGTAACTGTCAGTAACCAGGTGTTGATCTATGTTTACACTATATTAGCTCAAATAAAAACACTCTATCAAATATTGAGCTCTGTCTGCTGTAAATATAGCGCCATATTATCTACAAAATCTTCTCTCTCTCTCTCTCTCTCTTATCTATCTATATATATATATATATATATATATATATATATAATGAATTTAGTCGTGTATCAATTTTTTTTATGAAAGTTTCTGTGATATCAGGAAGCATAGGAAATATATAAAAGTGAACAAAAACAGAATTCTAATATATAACCGTTGTTTTTCCTTGGTTTGTTTCATTTTGCCAATACTTCGGTGACATTCACCTTTGTCAAGATATTTATTGGCAACTGAATATAGCTTAATAGGAAATTAAATTAAATGTGAAAAAATCAATTAGAAAGTATTGGCAATGTTTAGCCATAACCTTTTTTATATATTATATATATATGTGTGTGTGTGTGTATATATATATATATATATATAATATAATATAAGATAAATATATAAAGGTTTTACATATCTATTTATTAGGTGACAAAGGAACATTCACGACCATATTGGTTTCATGCGATGCATCAGGTGAAGATGTTTCAAATGCATTTGAAACATCTTCACCTGATGATGCTCGCATGAAACCAATAGGTTGTGAATGTTCCTTTGTCACCTAATAAATAGATATGTAAACCTTTATATATTTATCTTATATCTTATATTATAAAACAGCTCTATTTTATATTGAGCACTCTACAATAATACTGTTTGGTACGCCATTCCAACAAAAGCTCAAACAGTGACCATCTCTAATATATATATATATATATATATATATATATAATTTAATATACCAAGCGTGTTGGTAGATCCTTGCGGAGAGAAAAAACCCAGCAGAAAGTTTGATTGTAAAATATACTACCAAACATCAACCAGGAAGAAAAAATTTTTGAAAAAAAGAAAGGACCAAGATATTCGTACCAACAAAAATAATCTATTGGTACAGTATTTGGCCAAAGAAAAAACAATTTATATGCATATATATGTATATAAGATATATATATATTCATATAACCGCTAGGAGAAGCTAATTGTAAAAAGTGCTCGATACCTAAGTAGAGCCAAGTAATAAAGATAATCTAAATGAGTCAGACGAACCTACTATTAGTTTCGCATAAAGCTCTTCAGGCTAAATCCGTTGGATTTTAGCCCTGAAGAGCTTTATGCGAAACTAATAGTAGGTTCGTCTGACTCATTAGATTATCTTTATATATATATATATAATTATATATATGTACACTAAAATAATGAAATAGTTATTAATTATGCTTTTATATCTTGTTCAAATCTGGACAAATATTCCATGTCAATCTTCACTTCTGGTAAGGGTTTGGTGATCAGTTTGGAATACATTCGTGTCAACAACTTGAATAAGTGAAAGAGACCGGTTTATGGACAAATCCTTGATTAAATCAACAAAAGTGTGTCATTCTTGAGAAAAAGAAAGAAAAGCCCAAAGTCAGAGGAAATTAAATTGTTGGGGTTGGGTGGATTTACCTCAGCATCCTATTCACTCTAATTTGCATCGCAGGAATTTTTTTTTCCCCTCCTTTTTTTTTAGTTGCCATTCAGTGCTGTCAGAATTCACTTCTTTCAGAACTGCGACTCTTTCAATGAGGAATTGAAAAATTGGTTTTTCGTATTCCGACTTTTGCAATTGTGATAATGGTTTTGTCATTGACAAATGCAAATTTTGATGCATTTGTAACGACTTTTATCCTGTCACCAAAATCCAACATTATTTTCCAATCTTTGGATTTCTCTCTCTTTTCTTCTTCTTTCATTTTCTTCATTTTTCTTTTCTTTTTTTTTTTTTTACTAATTCCACTTTTTTCTGTCCTGTCTTTTCCTTTCTTTCCATTCCTCTCTTTGAACCTTCCTTCTTTATTTTACCTTCTTTCCTTTTCTTACCATTCTTCCTTCCATCTCTCTCTCTACTTCTTTTCTTTCCTCCTGCTTTCCTTCTCTCTTTTTCTTTCTTTTTTTTTTTTTCCATTTTCTTCCTTTTTCTCCCATTTTTTCTCCGTTCCTTCATTTTTCCTTTTTTCTTTTCCTTCATTGTTTCCCCCTTTTTTTCTCCTTCTTCATTTTCCTTTTTTCTTCCTTCATTTTTCTCCCTTTTTTCCTTCTTCATGTTTCTCCTTTTTCCTTCCTTCATTTTTCTCCTTTTTTTCTTCCTTCATTTTTCTCCTTTTTCCTTCTTTTTTTTCTCCATTTTTTCCCTTCCATTTCTTCCTTCTTATTTTTCCTTTTCTTCTTCTCTCCATTTTTCCTTTTTTATTTTATTTATTACATTTTCATTTTTCCTTCATCCTCTTGATCCTCTTCCTCATCTATTGATTTCTTTTCATCTTCTTTTTCTCTCTTTGTTCTTTGTTCAATTCTTCTTCCTATCTCTATTCCTTTCTCCTTTTTCTTTTTCTTCCCTTCTTCTATATCCTTTTCTTCGGTTCCCTTTTTCTTCTTTTTTTGTTCTATTTCATTCTTTCTTTCTTTCCTTTTTTTTTCCTCCTTCCTTTTCTTTTCTTCCTCTCTCTATTCACTTCTCTCTTTCTCATTTCTACTCCCCCTTCATTTTCCTCTTTTCTTTTCCTCTCTCTCTCTTTTTTCTATTTCTTTTCTCTCTTTTCTCATTTCTGCTTCTTTTTTATCCTATTCTTTCATCTCTTTTCTCTTTGATAATTTTTTTTCTTTCTTTCTTCTTCCTCTCACTATTTCCTTTCTCCTTTTCTCATTTCCTCTCCTTTCATTTTCTTTTTGCTTTTCCTCTCTCCCTCTTTTTCTCTCTTTTCCTTCAATTCTTTTCTTCTTTCTCCTTCTTCCTTTCATTCCTCTATTTGGTCCATTTATTTCTATTTTTCTTTTTTTTCTTCCTTCTTCTTTTTCTTTCTTCTCTTTTCTCATTTCCTCTCCCCTTCATTTTTCCTTATTATCATTTCCACCCTCCCTTCATTTTCCTTATTTTCTTTTCTCCCTCCCTCTTATTCTCTTCCTTTCTTCATTATTCAATTCATTGATCCATTCTATTCTCTGTATGTCCTATGCTAAACACACATAAGTTAAATAGTTTTCTGCTTGCCTTTTCTCTTCTTTATACGCACCAATCAATCGTGAGTGAAAAGAACTATAAAAGATTAATGACTGTTTCCTCATAAAAAATCACAATTTGTTTAATATGTATGTAGTCATTGTATGTATTGTACTGTTTTGTCTATGAAAAAGTTTACTACTAATATTAACAACCCTTCTTCAAAGTATGGTGATCCAAAAGGTAATATACATCTTTTTTTTACGTTAATAAATTTTCTAAATTGGAATTTTTATAGAAAGAAATTAGTTTGAAAGAAATGTCCACACAAGATTGAAAGATGTTTTAGAGAATTTTCTCAAAGGGGTCAAACCTTAGAAAATATTTGTCTGCCCCTGAAATTCATTAGAAAGCTAAGGACCTTGCAAAGAAATGAGAATTGCTTTAAATCATTATATATGAATAGGGTAGCCTGTTTATTTTGTATTGTAGTGTAAAATATTTAAATTCAAAAGTTAATGGCTCATTCTGGATAAGAGTCATAGAAAATGAACTAAAGGACTTCAGGAAATACTAACTCTGTCAGAACCTTGGTAGGTGGTGCCTGACTAAATTTAGGTATGTGTATATATATATATATATATATATATATATATATGTGTGTGTGTGTGTGTGTGTGTGTGTGTGTGTGTATATCTTAGCAAGGGTAGTGTGGACATGGAGTCAACAGCACTTAGTTACTGACAGTTCTCACCTCAACTAAATGCCCTATCCATGATATTGAGCACTGTTTACTTATAAATATAGCACCCTTATTATCAATATATATATATATATATAATATATATATATATAAGAAAAAATGGATATAAAATCAGACAATTTTGGGAAAACAAGAATATTTGCCTAACGATTGACATTTAAAAAAACTGAAGCTAAAGTGTTTCGGTTTTAATTAAACCAAAAACAGGGCTCGACTGGGTTAATAATTATAAATAAAATAAGACTCATAGCTGTTACTTATTTCACAATTTTCTTTTCATGTGAATTCTTTTCAAAATGTTATACTTATTCATATATATATATATATATATGTATATATGTCATCCACAGACCTGTGTTTTGACGTTTCACATCTCATCAGTGTGGCAATATGGCAACTACTTCTGATAAGAGTGGAACCCGAATGACTTTTCATCAGCTTGGTTCCTTAACTCTTGGCTTTTGACAGCTGCCATTAAGGAGGGTGATTTAACTGATAAATACATACATTGGTGTAATATTTTACAATCAAAAGAGAGATCAATCTATAAACACAGCCGATACTTACTTTATTACGCTGGAGGTGAAGTCAATTAAAATTGCTCCTAGAGAGCTCTTCTATGTTTTGAGGGCTGGCTGAATAGTTCTTAGGCTGACAAGATACTCTTATGGAAGGTGACTAAAATCAAGTTTCTTTTTCCAACATAGTCCCCCTTACTATCTACACATGTCTTCCATCGATATTGCAGTGCTTGTATCCATTGGTAAAAAATTCATCAGTAACAGACATGACATCATTATATAACTTTACAGTTTACCCTTGTATATCTTGTAATGTTTAAAAGAAGTTCCAATCTTTTTCCTATTTGATCAACAGCTGTCACAGCGAGGGGAATTTTTTTTTTCAAGATATGAGGCAAGCCAAATATTGACCATGATATGAAATGACATTGCTTTATCAGTCCATTGGTTAATCATTGAGTGTATCTGAAGCCAGCCCCCACCCCATTCCTCCGCAACCTGTGGTACTTTGATAGGTCTCCATATCCTGATGAGTCATCACTGATTACTGTCCTATCTTGAAATCAACATTTTCTCTACTTTCACTTTCATCGGTTAGTTTAATTCTTTCTCTTATCTTCTATTCACTTTGCTTTTTCTACTTTACTTTGCTACTCTTTTCTTTTCTTTTTCTTTTTCAATTTTCTTTGCTTCTTTATACTTTTATTTATCTTTTTTCTACTTTTCAATGTTATCATTTTCCGGTCATTTACCTGTATTTGTACCATTACTTTTATTCCTTTCATTTTTATTAACCCTTTCTCTCTTTTTCCTTCTTTTTAAAAAAAAAAAGAATATGAAGCAAAAAAAAGGAAGAAATGAAGCAGAAGAGTAGAAGGAGAAACTGAAGAAAAATATTCTTTAAAAAAGGAAGAAAATAGAGAGAAAGGGTTAATAGTTTCTCCTTCTTTTTCTGCTTCATTTCTTTCTTTTTTTATTATTTGCTTTTACAGATGTGTTTCCTCCTTCATTTTGATTATTTGTTCCAATCTTTCATTCTTTCGTTCTTTCTTTCTTAATTTCATTCCCTTACAACCAACTTTTTTTTTAGTATTTATTAAATCTCTTTTTATTTATCCTCTTATTTTCATTCTTTTTCTTCTTTCTTTCTTGATCAACTAACTTTTTCTTGTCCCTCTTTCTTTTCTTCTTTCCTTACCACTGTCCTTTTTATTCATTCTTTCCTTTTCATACTTCATTTGCTGTATTTACTTATTCATTCCTTTTCATTATTTTTCTTCTTCCTTTCTTTAACATCTTCATTCCTCACAAACAAACTTATTTTTGTTTTCATTTTTCTTTATTCATTTCCTTTTCTTTTGTCCCTTCTTATTCTCATTCTTTTGTTTTCTTCTTACATTTTCTTCATCTTCTTTCTCTTTAGCAACTGCTTTTTATTCATTCATTTGCTTTATTTATTCAATCCTTTTTCATTCTTTCTCTTCTTCCTCTTTCTCTAACACAATCATTCTTTTTGTTCATTCTTTTCTTTTATTCTTCATTTGCTTTATTTATTCATTCCTTTTTTCATTCTTCTCTTCAATGAATCATTCTTTTTATTCTTCATTTACTTTTCACTCTTTTTTCATTTTTTTATTTCTTTTTTATTCTAACCACCCAGTTCATTTTGTCCTTTATTCATTCATTCATTCATTCTTTGTTCTCCCTGATATTTTCCTTCTTTTTCCTTCTTACTATTTCCTTTTTTATCATCATTCTCTTTACATCTGACATATTTTTCTCTTTCATTCTTTTTTCTTTCTTTTTTTCATTCATCTATTCACTTACTTCCATTCTCTTTCTTTTCCTTTCCTTTCCTTCATTCTTTCATCACCTTCATATCCCACTTTCTTTCTCTTCTTTGATCTTTTTCTCTCACTGCTCTTTCATTATTTTTTTTTCATTCATTTATTCACTCAGTTCCATTTTCATTCACTTTCTTTCATTCTTTCATCACCTTCTTTATCCCCCACTTTCTTTCTCCTCTTTTTATTTTTTCTTCTTCTTCCCTTCTCTTTCATTACTTTTTTATTCTCATTTATTCACTCAGTTCCATTTTCATTCACTTTGTTTCATTCTTTCATTGCCTTCATATCCCCTTTCTTTTCTCTCTTTTCATTTTTCTTCTTTATTCTTCTTCCCTTTTCTTTCATTATTTTTTTTTTCCATTCATTTATTCATTCATTCCATTTTCATTCACTTTCTTTCATTCTTTCATCACCTTCATATCCTCCTCTACTTTCTTTCTCCTCTTTTTTTTTTTCTCTCCTTCTCTTTTCATTATTTTTTTAATTCATTTATTTATTCATTGAGTTCCATTTTATTCACTTTTCTTTCTTTCATTCTTTCATCACCTTCATACCCAAACACATTCTTTCCCTCTTCTCATTTTTTTCTTCTTCCCTTCCTATCAAACCATTTATGAATTCAGATACATTAATGTCAGGTGTTTCTTTTCAAAAGGGTTTTTTTTACACAACCAAGTCCTGACCCCTCATCCTGATTTGATGGCAAGGGATGGAGTCGAAGCACAGGAAAAAGCAGGGGATCCTCCACTACCTCCCAGCCTACCACCCTCCTTTTTTTCACCATAGCAGCAATATATATTTTTCGATGAGCCAATCAATTTAGCTGTCAGTTAGTGGATCTTGGCAGTTGACACTCGAAAGAACCATTAGCGGACTTGTTTATTCTGTTGAACAAATCAATTCTGACGGCTCATGGGTGGTAGCCGCATCGTTTTTATGTCCTTTCTTCCTTCCTTCATTCCATCCTTTCCTTCCAACTGGCTCAGACCAATTTGTATTTTCATTTTATTTTTGACTGCAGATCACTATAATTATTTCTCCTATCCGCTGGCACTTATCGATATGGCTTAGTGGTAAGGTTAGACGCAGACACGAACAGAAGGACTAAAAAGATGCGGCTACACCCATGACCCGTCAGAATTGATTTGTTCAACAGAATAAACAAGTCCGCTAATGGTTTTCGAGTGTCAACTGCCAAGATCCACTAACTGACAGCTAAATTGATTGGCTCATCGAAAAATATATATTGGCCTATGGTGGAAAAAAGGGAGGGTGTGGTAGGCTGGGGAGTAGTGGAGGATCCCCTGCTTTTGTCCTGTGCTTCGACTCCATCCCTTGGCCATCAAATCAGGATGAGGGGTCAGGACTTGGTTGTGTAAAAAAAAAGGCCCTTTATGAAAAGAAACACTGACATTAATGTATCTGAATTCATAAATGGTTTGATAGGGAAGGGAAAAAAAAAATGAGAAGAGGGAAAGAATGTGTGTTGGGGGTATGAAGGTGATGAAAGAATGAAAGAAGAAAAGTGAATGAAAATGGAACTCAATGAATAAATAATGAATTAAAAAAAATAATGAAAGAGAAAGGGAGAAGAAAAAATGAAAAGAGGAGAAAGAAAGTAGGGGGATTGAAGGTGATGAAAGAATGAAAGAAAGTGAATGAAAATGGAAATGAATGAATAAATGAATGGAAAAAAAAGAATAATTGAAAGAAAAGGAAGAAGAATAAGAAGAAAAATGAAAAGAGGAGAAAGAAAGTGGGGGGATATGAAGGCAATGAAAGAATGAAACAAAGTGAATGAAAATGGAACTGAGTGAATAAATGATGAATAAAAAAGAATAATGAAAGAGAAGGGAAGAAGAAGAAAATAAAGAGAGAAAGAAAGTGGGGGGATAAGAAGGTGATGAAGAATGAAAGAAAGTGAATGAAAATGGAACTGAGTGAATAAATGAATGAAAAAGAATAATGAAAGAGCAGTGAGAGAAAAAGATCAAAGAAGAGAAAGAAAGTGGGGGATATGAAGGTGATGAAAGAATGAAGGAAAGGAAAGGAAAGAAAGAGAATGGAAGTAAGTGAATAGATGAATGAAAGAAAGAAAAAAGAATGAAAGAGAAAAATATGTCAGATGTAAAGAGAATGATGATAAAAAGGAAGTAAGAAGGAAAAAGAAGGAAAATATCAGGGAGAACAAATGAATGAATGAATGAATGAATGAAAGGACAAAAATGAACTGGGTGGTTAGGAAATAAAAGAAATAAAAAAATGAAAAAGAGTGAAAAGTAAATGAAGAATAAAAGAATGATTTCATTGAAGAGAAGAATGAAAAAGGAATGAATAATAAAGCAAATGAAGAATAAAAGAAAAGAATGAACAAAAAGAATGATTGTGTTAGAGAAAGGAAGAAGAAGAGAAAGAATGAAAAAGGATTGAATAAATAAAGCAAATGAATGAATAAAAAGCAGTTGCTAAAGAGAGAAAGAGAATGAAGAAAATGTAAGAAGAAAACAAAAGAATGAGAATAAGAAGGGACAAAAGAAAAGGAAATGAATAAAGAAAAATGAAAACAAAAATAAGTTTGTTTGTGAGGGAATGAAGATGTTAAAGAAAGGAAGAAGAAAATAATGAAAAAGGAATGAATAAGTAAATACAGCAAATGAAGTATGAAAAGGAAAGAATGAATAAAAAGGACAGTGGTAAGGAAAAGAAGAAAAGAAAGAGGGACAAGAAAAAGTTAGTTGATCAAGAAAGAAAGAAGAAAAAGAATGAAAATAAGAGGATAAATAAAAAGAGATTTAATAAATACTAAAAAAAAATAAGTTGGGTTGTAAGGGAATGAAATTAAGAAAGAAAGAACGAAAGGAATGAAAGATTGGAACAAATAATCAAAATGAAGGAGGAAAACACATCTGTAAAGCAAATAATAAAAAAAGAAGAAATGAAGCAGAAAAGAAGGAGAAACTATTAACCCTTTCTCTCTATTTTCGTTCCTTTTTTAAAGAATATTTTCTTCAGTTTCTCCTTCTACTCTTCTGCTTCATTTCTTCCTTTTTTTATTTGCTTCATATTCTTTTTTTTTTTTAAAAAGAAGGAAAAAGAGAGAAAGGGTTAATAAAAATGAAAGGAATAAAAGTAATGGTAAATACAGGTAAATGACCGGAAAATGATAACATTGAAAAGTGAAAAAAGATAAATAAAAGTATAAAGAAGCAAAAGAAATTGAAAAAGAAAAAGAAAAGAAAAAGAGTAGCAAAGTGAAAGTAGAAAGCAAGTGAAAGTAGAAGATAAGAGAAAGAATTAAACTAACCGATGAAAGTGAAAGTAGAGGAAATGTTGATTTCAAGATAGGACAGTAATCAGTGATGACTCATCAGGATATGGAGACCTATCAAAGTACCACAGGTTGCGGAGGAATGGGGGGTGGGGGCTGGCTTCAGATACACTCAATGATTAACCAATGGACTGATAAAAGCAATGTCATTTCATATCATGGTCAATTTGGCTTGCCTCATATCTTGAAAAAAAAATTCCCCTCGCTGTTGACAGCTGTTGATCAAATAGGAAAAAGATTGGAACTTCTTTTAAACATTACAAGATATACAAGGGTAAACTGTAAAGTTTATATAATGATGTCATGTCTGTTACTGATGAATTTTTTACCAATGGGATACAAGCACTGCAATATCGATGGAAGACATGTGTAGATAGTAAGGGGGACTATGTTGGAAAAGAAACTTGATTTAGTCACCTTCCATAAGAGTATCTTGGTCAGCCTAAGAACTATTCAGCCGAGCCCTCAAAACATAGAAGAGCTCTCTAGGAGCAATTTTAATTGACTTTCACCTCCAGCGTAATAAAGTAAGTATCGGCTGTTGTTTATAGATCTGATCTCTCTTTTGATTGTAAAATATATACACCAATGTATGTATTTATCAGTTAAATCACCGCTCCTTAATGGCAGCTGTCAAAAGCCAAGAGGTTAAGGAACCAAGCTGATGAAAAGTCATTCGGGTTCCACTCTTAGTCAGAAGTAGTTGCCATGTATTGCCACACTGATGAGATGTGAAACGTCAAAACACAGGGTCTGTGGATGACATATATACATATATATATATATATATATGAATAAGTATAACATTTTTGAAAAGAATTCACATGAAAAGAAAATTGTGGAAATAAGTAACAGCTTATGAGTCTTTATTTATTTATAATTATTAACCCAGTCGAGCCTGTTTTTGGTTTAATTAAAACCGAAACACTTCAGCTTCAGTTTTTTAAATGTCAATCGTTGGTAAATATTCTTGTTTTCCCAAAATTGTCTATTTTATATCCATTTTTTTCTTTTATATATTATATATATATATATATATAATATATTGATAATAGGGTGCTATATTTATAAGTAACAGTGCTCAATATCATGGATAGAGCATTTAGTTGAGGTGAGAAACTGTCAGTAACTAAGTGCTGTTGACTCCATGTCCCACATACCCTTGCTAAGATATACACACACACACACACACACACACACACACACATATATATATATATATATATATATATATATACACATAACCTAAATTTAGTCAGGCACCACCTACCAAGGTTTCTGACAGAGTTAGTATTTTCCTGAAGGTCCTTTAGTTCATTTTCTATGACTCTTATCCAGAATGAGCCATTAACTTTTGAATTTAAATATTTTTACACTACAATACAAAATAAACAGGCTACCCTATTCATTATATAATGATTTAAAGCAATTCTCATTTTCTTTGCAAGGGTCCTTAGCTTTCTAATGGAATTTCAGGGGCAGACAAATATTTTCTAAGGGTTGACCCCTTGAGAAAATTGATTCTGTCAAACATCTTTCAATCTTGTGCTGGGTACATTTCTTTTTCAAACTTATTTCTTTCTATAAAAATTCCAATTTAGAAAATTTATTAACGTAAAAAAAAGGATGTATTATTACGCTTTGGATCACCATACTTTGGAAGAAGGGTTTGGTAATATTGCCAGTAGTAAACTTTTTCATAGACAAAAACAGTACATACTACAATGACTACATACATGGATTAACAAATTGTGATTTTTTTATGAGGAAACAGTCATTAATCTTTATAGTTCTTTTCACTCACGATTGATTGGGTGCGTATAAAGAAGAGAAAGGCAAGCAGAAAACTATTTAACTTATGTGTGTTTAGGCATAGGGACATACAGAGAATAGAATGGATCAATGAAGTTTTGAATAATGAAGAAAGGAAGAGAATAAGAGGGAGGAGGAAAAGAAAATAAGGAAAATGAAGGGGAGGTGGAATGATAAATAAGGAAAAATGAAAGGGAGGAGGAAATGAGAAAAAGAAGAAAGAAAAGAGAGAGGGAAGAAAGAAAAAAAGAAAAGAGAAAGAATAAATGGGACCAATAGAGGAATGAAGGAAGAAGAAGGAGAAAGAAGGAAAAGAATTGAAGAAAAGAGAGGAAAAAGAGGGAGAGAGGAAAAGCAAATAAGAAAATGAAAGGAGGGAGGAAATGAGAAAAGGGAGAAAGAATAGTGAGAGGGAAGAAGGAAAGAAAGAAAAAAGAATGAAATGGAACAAAGAGAGAAAAGAAGAAAAGGGATGGAAAGAATAGGAAAGAAAGAAGGCAGAAATGAGAAAAGAGAGAAAGAAATAGAAAAAAGAGAGAGAGAGGAAAAGAAAAGAAGGAAAATGAAGGGGAGTGAGGAAATGAGAAAGAGAGAAGTGAATAGAGAGAGGGAAGAAAGAAAAGGAAGGGAGGAAGAAAAAAGAAAGGAAAGAAAGAAAGAATGAAATAGAACAAAGAGAGGAAAGAAGGAAGAAAAAGGGAGACCGAAGAAAGAGGATGGAAGGAATAGAAAGGAAGGGGGAAATAAGAAAAAGGAGAAAGGAATAGAGAGTAGGAAGAAGAAGAAGGAAAACTAACAAAGGAAGAAAAAACAGAAAGAAAGGAAATTGAACAAAGAGAGAAAAAGAAGGATGAAAAGAAATCAATAGATGAGGGAAGAGGATCAAGGAAGGAATGAAGGAAAATGATAAATGTAATAAAGAGAGGAAATGGAAGAAAAAGAGAAAGAATGGAGAGAAGAAGAAGAAGGTAAAATAAGGGAAGGATGAAATGGAAGAAAAAAGGAGAAAAATGAAGGAAGGAAAAAGGGAGAAAAATGAAGGAAGGAAAAAAAGGGAGAAAAATGAAGGAAGGAAAAAGGGAGAAACATGAAGGAAGGAAAAAAAGGGAGAAAATGAAGGAAGAAAAAAGAAGAAAAATGAAGGAAGGAAGGAAAAAGGGAGAACAATGAAGGAAAGAAAAGGGAGAAAAATGAAGGAACGGAGAAAATGGAGAAAGGAAGAAGAAAATGGAAAAAAGAAAATAAGAAAGGAGAAAAAGAGAGAAGGAAAGCGGAGGAAAGAAAAGAAGGTAGAGAGAGAGATGGAAGGAAGAATGGTAAGAAAAGGAAAGAAGGTAAAATAAAGAAGGAAGGTTCAAAAGAGAGGGAATGGGAAGAAAGGAAAAAGACAGGACAGAAAAAAGTGGAATTAGTAAAAAAAAAAAAAGAAAAAGAAAATGAAAGAAAATGAAAGAAGAAGAAAAAGAGAGAGAAATCCAAAGATTGGAAAATAATGTTGGATTTTTGGTGACAGGATAAAAGTCGTTACAAATGCATCAAAATTTGCATTTGTCAATGACAAAACCATTATCACCAATTGCAAAAGTCGGAATACGAAAAACCAATTTTTCAATTCCTCATTGAAAGAGTCGCAGGTTCTGAAAGAAGTGAATTCTGACAGCACTGAATGGCAACTAAAAAAAAAGGAGGGGAAAAAAAAAGAGTTCCTGCGATGCAAATTAGAGTGAATAGGGATGCTGAGGTAAATCCACCCAACCCAACAATTTAATTTTCCTCTGACTTTGGGCTTTTCTTTTCTTTCTCAAGAATGACACACTTTATGTTGATTTAAGTCAAGGATTTGTGCCATAAACCGGGTCTCTTCACTTATTCAAGTTGTTGACACCGAATGTATTCCACAAACTGATCACCAAACCCTTACCAGAAGTGAAGATTGACATGGAATATTTGTCCAGATTTGAACAAGATATAAAAGCATAATTAATAACTGATTTCAGTTATTTGTTAGTGTACATATATATATATATATATATATATATAAAGATAATCTAATGAGTCAGACGAACCTACTATTAGTTTCGCATAAAGCTCTTCAGGGCTAAAATCCAAGTCGGATTTTAGCCCTGAAGAGCTTTATGCGAAACTAATAGTAGGTTCGTCTGACTCATTAGATTATCTTTATTATTTGGCTCTACTTAGGTATCGAGCACTTTTTACATATTAGCTTCTCCTAGCGGTTATATGAATATATATATATCTTATATACATATATATGCATATAAATTGTTTTTTCTTTTGGCCAAATACTGTACCAATAGATTATTTTTTGTTGGTACGAATATCTTGGTCCTTTCTTTTTTTCAAAAATTTTTTTCTTCCTGGTTGATGTTTGGTAGTATATTTTTACAATCAAACTTTCTGCTGGGTTTTTTCTCTCCGCAAGGATCTACCAACACGCTTGGTATATTAAATTATATATATATATATATATATATATATATATATAGTGTGAGATGGTCACTGTTTGAGCTTTTGTTGGAATGGCGTACCAAAGGCAGTATTATTGGTAGAGTGCTCAATATAAAATAGAGCTGTTATATAATATAAGATATAAGATAAATATATAAAGGTTTTACATATCTATTTATTAGGTGACAAAGGAACATTCACGACCATATTGGTTTCATGCGAGGCATCATCAGGTGAAGATGTTTCAAATGCATTTGAAACATCTTCACCTGATGATTGCATCGCATGAAACCAATATGGTCGTGAATGTTGCTTTGTCACCTAATAAAGATATGTAAAACCTTTATATATTTATCTTATATTATATATATATATATATATATATATATATATACACACACACACATATATATATATATATAAAAGAAAAGTTATGGCTAAACATTGCCAAATACTTTCTAATTGATTTTTTTCACATTTAATTTAATTTCCTATTAAGCTATATTCAGTTGCCAATAAATATCTTGACAAAGGGTGAATGTCACCCGAAGTATTGGCAAAATGAAACAAACCAAGGAAAAAACAACGGTTATATATTAGAATTCTGTTTTTTGTTCACTTTTTATATATTTCCTATGCTTCCTGATATCACAGAAAACTTTCATAAAATCAAAATTGATACACGACTAAATTCATTATATATATATATATATATATATATATATATATAGATAGATAGAGAGAGAGAGAGAGAGAGAGAGATTTTGTAGATAATATGGGCGCTATATTTACAAGCAGACAGAGCTCAATATTATTGATAGAGTGTTTTTATTTGAGCTAATATAGTGTAAACATAGAGTCAACACCTGGTTACTGACAGTTACTCATATCTCATATATGGAAAACAACAACAAGACTTGAACGTCCACACTTGAAAATCGTAAAGAAGAAATATTCCATGGTCTTTGGTAAAACCTAAATAAATAATATATATCCCTAAATCGCAGTCCATTACATTAGCCACTACATGATGACTATTGATTTCATTGAAAAAGGCGTAACTGTAAACAGTATTTCCTATTGCCAACTCCTTAGGGAAAAATTCACCTTTTTTATTGAAGGACCTTTGTACAAAGTAAGAAGGTAAAAAATGATGAAAAAAATGGGGTAATAAATGGTTAAACCTTAAGAAGAAATCTAAAAAATAGAAGGAAAGATTTGAAGAAAATAAAAATGTACTGAATGAAAGAAAAAAAAAAGAGAAGAAAAATTGATTGAAAGAGAACTAGTTAAAATACAAAAGTAACAAAATGAAAAAAGTAAGAAATGAAAAAAGTATAAAATAAGAAGATAAAAACACAAGATCCAAGGAAAATACATATTTATTTGTAAGCATGTTGGTCTAAAGATTTTTCTGTTAAATATATATATATATATATATATATGTCGAAGTCCAGCACATTAACCACTATACGATGACTATTGATCTCATTGAAAAAGGTGTAACTGTAAACAGCAATTCCTATTACCAACTCCTTAGTAAATATTCACCTTATTTATTGAAGGACAAAATAAGAAAGTAAAAAATGGTGAAAAAATGATTGGGAAATAAATGGCTGAACCTTAAGAAGAAACCTAAAAACTAGAAGGAAAGATTTGAAGAAAAGAAAAATGTATTGAATGAAAGAAAAAAAAGAGAAGGAAAATTGATTGAAAAATAAAAAGTTCAAATGAAAAAAAGGTAACAAAAAATTAAAAACACAGTAAAAAATGAAAACATAAAAAACACAAGATCCAAGAAAAATCCTTATTTATTTGTAAGCATGTTGGTCTAAAGATTTTTCTGTTAAAATATATATCCATATGTCGCAGTAAATGTAAACAGCACTTCCTATTGCCAACTCCTTAGGGAAAATACACCTTATTTATTGAAGGACCCCCCGTACAAAAAAAAAAGAGAAAAATGGTGAAAAAATGATTGGTTAAACCTTAAGAAGAAATCTAAAAAACTAGAAGGAAAAATTTGAAGAAAATAAAAAAAGTATTAAGAGAAAGAAAATTGATTGAAAGAGAAATAGGTAAAAACGAAAAAAGTTACAAAAAATAAAAAAATACAGTAAAAAAAAAAGCAAGATCTAAGAAAAATACATCTTTATTTGTAAGCATGTTGGTCTAAAGATTTTTTCTGTTAAGATGGCCAAGATTGTTAATACCTGTAGGGTATTTGAACAGCGGGTTAACCCAACACCGCCTTCATCTATCCACCGACTACACTATTTGATATCATCAATGATCATCAGATCGCCTCTCCATCTCCGTTCCGACAGTCTTCTCTGAAGAGGTGACTGGGTGGAGAAAACATTCAGACACTTTCTCAACTAATGTTAAAATATTAGTCGTCTGTCTGTCAACATGGACTGTATGTTGTACGTTCTATGTGTACTCCAAGTTTTGTGTGAAGGACACTGCTATTTGATAAACATCAAACAAACAGTGTCCTGTGTCAAGCCCTAGCAACAAGAGTATTGGGTATTAAAAAGGAAGGAAAGAAGGAAAGAAGAAAAAAAAAAAAAGAAAAAAATTCCCAGCATGCAATTTCAGCAACCAATCAAAAAGCAGCAAATCTGACAACCCGTGATCACTGATTGGCTAAATGACTGACCAGTTTCTTTACCAAACAATTCTTCTTTTCTGCTTCAGTTACCAAAAAAAAAAAAAAATGACAGTGTATTTAGACTAGAGCTTCATTGGATACAGAAAGAAAGTTATAATTTCTTTAACACTTTACATCTAGTAGGAAAGATTACAGTGCTTCATTCTCCCAACAGATATCTTGTCAACAAAAATCACATAAATAACACTACTTAAATATTGATTGATTGATTGATTTTAATGGCATGTCTACTCATTCAGGGTTATTTTACATCTAGAGGTTAGAGAATCAAATTCATTGTACATTTATATTAACATTTTTTCTGCAGTCTGTTTCTTATAAGTTTTTTTTTTCAAACAGTTATAAATTTTTTTTTTAAAGACAAAAAAAAAACAACAGTTATATGAAATATCCTGAGCTGATATTTTCTGATACAAATAATTTGCACACAGTTATATGGCTTCAAGTATTCCTATGTAATACTTAAAATTATATCAGCTTTGGTAAGGCAACCAATATAGGAGAAGGAAAATGCAGAATAAAGAGTGCTGTGTCAGGAGGTCTTAGAATTTACTAACTGTATCCTCTGGAGAGGGGTAAAAACCTGTGTCACACTCAGCTCATGGCAAGAGGGTTAGTTAAATGCATATGTATAAGCAATATATATATATATATATATATATATATATATATATATATATATATATATACACACACACATGTATAAGCAATATATATATATATATATATATATGTATAAGCATATATATATATATATATATATACATATATACACACACATGTATAAGCATATATATATATATATATATATATATATATATATATATATATATATATACATATATACATATACATATATAGATTTACCAACCCCTCTGTAAGGTCAATTAAAATAGAGTATAACAGGTTTGAATTCAACAGAGTTTTCCTTCTTCTAGTTTGGTTGCCATACTAAGGTTAAAGAGGCCAGTCTACCCTATTATTTACCCATAGCAGCAGGGAGAATAGTTAGATGCATATATTTTGCAAGGGCATTAGTGCTATTTGAAACGCAAAAAGTCTAGTCCAGTATTTGAACTTGGGTTGCCGAGTTTCTTTTTTATATAAATAAAAGTGTCCACCCAGGAAACACAAGGTTCCGGGTTTGATACCGGCCCTTGCTAACTCAGCGTATGAGTAGCACAGGGATCTGTGCAGTAAAGTGAGGAGCTGACGATAGGTGTGGTGCTATGCCTCAGATGCCAAAACAATCTCCTTGATCTAGTGCTAGTTTAAAAGGGGATAGACTCCCTCACTGTTTGGCTGATACCAACTTTAGGTCATCCCAACGACTTTACTTTTACTTTATTATACATTCACTTTTACATTTTTATATATATATATATATATATATATATATATATCCCAGGTTAGCTCAGTCAGTATAGCGTTCGGCTAGAAACCACAAGGTTCCTAGTTCGATACTAGCCCTCGCCAACTCAGCGAATGAGTAGCAGAGAGATCTGTGTGGTAAAATGAGGAGCTGATGGTAGGTGTGGCGCTCCACCTCAGATGCTAAAATAATCTCCTTGGTCTCGCGCTATTGAAAAGGGGATAGACTCCCTCGCTGTCTGGCTGATACCGACATTAAGCCGCCCTGACGACCTTACTTTTTTACTTATATATATATATATATATATATATATATATAAGCATCTCATATACAATCCATAAATAACTGTCAGATATTCAGCAGATTTGATTCTAATGGTGAAACCTTGTGAGAATTTTTGCAGTTGAAAACGTCAGGAAAAAAAAATTCCTCTTTGAATCTTGACCATACACGTATGTTGTGTGAGAGGAATCAGAAAGTCATCAAGGACATTCCAAGACATCTCAGACCATTTCCTAAGAGACAACAAATGCCATTCCATTCCCATCAGCAAAGCCCAAAGTGACACTTCTAAGACACAGATCTTCATTCTTGAGAAACACAAAGCACAAGTAATCTTTTGGTTACGTCAAAGTTGAAAGAAGAACCCCAGTCGGTAGTTCTAGGATTAACCACAATTAGTTTTTGGTAAATGCAAGCTGTAAAGAATAAATTTTTTTTCCTTTATATTTTTTATCTTCTTATTTTTTTACTTGCGCTCTACCCTACTCCAATTCAATGCTAACGACGTGTCCAAAATTACAAAAGAAGATAAAAAAGATGAAAAAAAAAAGCCCTGATGTAAGTCTGCGCTATGTGTCATGTTGTCACCCTGAAACGTGAGAAGCTCAAGGTAGCTAGAATAGTCGTCAGGAAGGAAAGCTGTGCTCTAAAATCTGAAGTCGTTTAAGACTATTTCCTTTTTAGATTTGTCTTCCTTCTGCTTTCTGGCTTGAGGTCTGCGTGTCGACAGAAGAAGTAGGTTGTAAAAAGTAAAGTGTTCAGTTATGCATGATCTTGTCAACGCAAAGTCGACTTTAATGCTCTCAAAACAACAACCCACTGTGCTGTCAAAACGAAAACTATTTTAATTATGAGTCATGAGTCTCGGAAAATTCTTTAAGTGTATAATGGGAATTGGTGTGAGTATGTATGTATATATATATATATATATATATATATATTAGGGGTAGAGTCTCTGACTCTGCACTGGGTTCTCTGGTTTGATCTCTGTTGGGGGGAGATTGTAGGTATACACTGCTGATGAGACCAAATTAGGTCGAAACAGTTGTACAGTGTTCCTCACGTCACACACGGTATTCACCAAATTTGCTTGTCATGATTATTCCATGTATATAAATAAAATTTCTCACAATAAAATAAAAATTTCATATATAGAGATAGATAGACAGATAGATAGATGGATGGATAGATATACTCACGCCAATTTGCTCTACTTACGTATTGAGCAGTTTATACTTGTTATATCACTGTCTTACCATTGTGAAACTTGTATCAACTAACCAATGCGACAATTTCACCAAAAATAATTTTGTCTTGCATTTGCTTTACAAAATTTTAAGAGTTTTAATTTATGACTCCTGGTATTGATATTTTCAGCAATGTTTAGTAGATCAAAGTTCGTTGAATAAAATCCATGCGTGTATTTGTAGACTTCAATCATATCTCCTCTTGTACGTTGATAAACCAAACTTGGTAAGTCAATCTTCCTAAGAACGTTTTTTAAATCCTTCATTACTTTAGTAGCTCTCCTTTGAAATCCCTACAATAAGCCTTCTACGAAGCTAATCTAAAAGAACATAATTATTATTGCAAGTTTGTGTGCTCATCTATGATGGCCTTTTGTCAGACTAATTAGATATCAGTACAATTAATGTGCTATCAAAATCTTTTTTTACTTATGAGGTGTTAATATGCTCGATGAAATCCTTATTACACCATAAGTTGTTACACATGGGGGAGGGGTGGACCCAACAAGTTATCCATATCCAGCAGCTGGAGTCTGGATGCTATTTTAGGTCCTTTGCCAAAAACAACTGTTGCTGTAAGGGTGGGCCCAGCAGTGCCAGCTGGCTCCACCTGGAAGACAAATTGTGCAACAGGAGACAGAAGAAGATAAGAAAGAAAGAGAGAAAAGACAGGTAACCGAAATGAAGCAGATAATACGAATTTTAGAGGGTAAAACAGATACTGGTTCAGATAACAAGATCTAGAGCTTAAAATACCTAGGATGGCACAAGATCATGAGTATTATTACCCACCCATCCATCATAGTAAAGGCAGGTACATTCAAAATAACAGTTTAGTGGAAAAATACAGGAAAGATGATTGACCATTTTTAACCCTGTGTTGACCTACTACTCCGGTTTGTCAGCTGGTTTGAATTCAGAGTTTCTTTCTCTTAACTTAACTGGTTGCCTTACAAAGGTACATATTTACCAACACCTCCACACGAGCAGGATGTGACACAAGGTCAATTTTTAGGCAGAGTTTAACATGTTTGAATTCATATTTTTTCTCTCCTAGACTGGTTGCCAAACCAAGGTTAAGAGCCCAATCACCCTGCTATTTACCCATAGCTGGAGAGAGAGAGCAGGTGGATGCATACCTTTCCCAAGGGTATTAGCACTATGTGAAATGTTGACAGCCTCGTCTAGGATTTGAACTCGAGTTGACGAGTCCATTTTCTACGACTCTAGCCATTACACTACGCTCCTCCAAAGGTAAAGAAACCAATCTTCTCCAATATTTTTAACCATAGCTGAAGTTGGACAGAGAATAGTTGGATTCATACCTTTCCCAATAACATGTATTGACCAAAGCCATCTACCACAGCCAGGCTGTGACACAAAATCAATTTTGTATGCTTGACATAAATCAACCCTCATCAGGGTAATATTAAGGACTGATTTCATGAAATTCCTTGAAAAAATGTTATTGTCAAGTGAAATGAAATGACAAAATTGTGACAAATTTATTTGGTTAACATTAAAAGTGTTCCTTTTTTTTTTCAAAATGTGGTGAAGGAGCTTCATAACATTGCTGATGATGGTTTATATATCCAATATATATCAACAGCAAAACAGTCAAACATTGGCAGAACTATTTATTCATTGATAAATAGATACATTTCCTGAATATTTGTTTTTTTTTTTTTTTTCTATACTTATATAACATTGGATTTATTTCCATATTTTCTTTATATATATATATATATATATATATTATATATATATATATATATATATAAACAGACATCGAATATCTTTTACTTTAGTTGCAATGATCTACAAGACCATTTTCTATGCACTGGTACACATAACTATATATATGTATGTATACATAAACACACAGATATAGACTGAGGAGCACACAAATATATTGAATATATATATATATATATTATGTGTGTGTGTGTGTGTGTGTGTGTGTGTGTGTACCCATAATATTTATAGTAAGGTAGAGTAAATATCTTCTTCCTACAAGTTTATTTTTCTCCTTAAAATAAAATTGCAGCACTTGTGTAACCAAAAATAAAATGGTATTAATATACATAAGATCTTGCTTATTTTGGACTGCTGTATGTCTATATTTTTGGTTACAGAACATAAATGCTGTAGAGTTTGGTAATAAAAGATACCTATTAGAATAGATAATACTTGATTATACTTTTTAATTGAATAATAACATTTTGGTATCTCAGTCGGTAGAGCTTTCGACTGGGAACCACAATGTTCTGGGTTCAATACCAACTCAGCATATGAACAGCACAGAGATCTGTGCGGTAGGTGTTGCTGGCACGCTGCCTCAGACGCAATAACAACTCTTGCTTAGTGGTAGTGAAAAGGGATAGAATACGGCTTTAGCCACACCAATGATTTTTACTTTTTTTTTTTTTTGTAGATATATCGTATAATAGGTAAGTTAGGGGTATGTAGATATAAGTCACCGGCACTCTGGTTACGAACAGTTTCAACCTATGCGATTCTCAGTGGTGTGTTATAATATGGTGTGTGCATGAGTATTAACTGGGGACACACTATGTTGATATAAATATGTATAATATTATAATAGTTATATATATAAATAATATATTATATATATATGTGTGTGTGTGCGTGTGTGTAAAATATATGTGTGTGTGTATATATATATATATGTGTGTTAATACATATATAGTATGTGTTGTNAAGCAGAAAAAGAAGAAAGTTGTTTTGCGTAAAGGACAAACTGGTCAGTCATTAGCCAATCAGTGTACTCACGGGTTGTCAGATTTGTGCTTTTTGATTGGTTGCTGGAATTGCATGCTGGGAATTTTTTTCTTCTTTTTCCTTTTTTTTCTTCTTTCCTTCCTTTTTAATACCCAATACTCTTGTTTGCTAGGGGCTTGACACAGGACACTGTTGTTTTTGATGTTTATCAAATAGCAGTGTCCTTCACACAAAAAACTTGGAGAATACACATAGAACATACAACATACAGTCCATGTTGACAGACAGACGACTAATATTTTAACTATTAGTTGAGAAAGTGTCTGAATGTTTTCTCCACCCAGTCACCTCTTCAGAGAAGACTGTCCGCGAACGGAGATGGAGAGGCGATCCTCCTCTGATGATCATTGATGATATCAACATAGTGTAGTCGGTGGATAGATGAAGGCGGTGTTGGGTTAAAACCGGCTGTTCAAAGCCCTACAGTATTAACAATCTTGCACCCATCTTAACAGAAAAAATCTTTAGACCAACATGCTTACAAATAAAGATGTATTTTTCTTAGATCTTGCTTTTCTTTTTTTTACTGTATTTTTTTATTTTTTGTAACTTTTTTCGTTTTTACCCATTTCTCTTTCAATCAATTTTCTTTCTCTTAATACTTTTTATTTTCTTCAAATTTTTCCTTCTAGTTTTTTAGATTCTCTTAAGGTTTAACCAATCATTTTTTCACCATTTTCTTTTTTTTTTGTACGGGGGACCTTCAATAAATAAGGTGTATTTTCCCTAGGAGTTGCAATAGGAAGTGCTGTTTACATTATACTCGGACATATGGATATATATTTTAAACAGAAAAATCTTTAGACCAAAACATGCTTACAAATAAATAAGGAATTTTTTCTTGGATCTTGGTTTTTTATGTTTTCATTTTTTACTGTGTTTTTAATTTTGTACCTTTTTTCATTTTAACTTTTTATTTTTCAATCAATTTTTCTTCTCTTTTTTTTCTTTTCATTCAATACTTTTTCTTATTCTTCAAATCTTTCCTTCTAGTTTTTAGGTTTCTTCTTAAGGTTCAGCCATTTATTTCCCAATCATTTTTTCACCATTTTTTACTTTCTTATTTTGTCCTTCAATAAAATAAGGTGAATATTTACTAAGGAGTTGGTAATAGGAATTGCTGTTTACAGTATACCACCTTTTTCAATGAGATCAATAGTCATCGCATATACGTGGTTAATTGTGCTGGACTTCGACATATAATATATAATATATATATAAATATATATATATATATATATTAACAGAAAATCTTTAGACTAACATGCTTACAAATAAATATGTATTTTCCTTGGATCTTGTGCTTTTATCTTCTTATTTTATCTTTTTTCATTTCTTACTTTTTCATTTTGTTACTTTTGTATTTTAACTAGTTCTCTTTCAATTCAATTTTTCTTCTCTTTTTTTCTTTCATTCAGTACATTTTATTTTCTTCAAAATCTTTCCTTCTATTTTTTAGATTTCTTCTTAAGGTTTAACCATTTATTACCCCATTTTTTTCATCATTTTTTACCTTCTTACTTTGTACAAAGGTCCTTCAATAAAAAAGGTGAATTTTTCCCAAAGGAGTTGGCAATAGGAAATACTGTTTACTGTTACACCTTTTTCAATGAAATCAATAGTCATCATGTAGTGGCTAATGTGATGGACTGCGATTTAGGGATATATATAATTTATTCAGGTTTTGTCAAAGAACATGGAATATTTCTTAACGATATTAAAGTGTAGACGTTCAAGTCTTGTTGTTGTTTTCCATATATGAGAAACTGTCAGTAACCAGGTGATTGACTCTATGTTTACACAATATTAGCTCAAATAAAACACTCTATCAATGATATTGAGCTCTGTCTGCTTGGAAATATAGCACCCTATTATTCTACCAAAATCTATCTATCTATCTATCTACATATCTATCTGTATATATATATATATATATATATATATATATATATATGAGGAAAGAGGATTGGAATGCATCCGACAGAATGTGGTAGAGATATGAGGAACACAAGAACAAAACTCAGACAAACGTATGTAGGATATATTTCGCTAGAGGCATTGAGGCTTAGCATCATCAGTCACTTGATGCTATTAGCAAAATCTACGTTTCTCTGAGTTTTATGTCTTGTGTTTCTCATATCTCAACCCTTCATTAATATATATTATATATTATATATATATATATATAATATATATAATGAAATTTAGTTGTGTATTTCGTTTTTATGAACATTTTCTGTGATATCAGGAAGCATAGGAAATATATAAAAAGTGAACAAAAAAGAGAATTCTAATATATAACCGTTGTTTTTTTCGTGGTTTGTTTCATTTTTCCAATACTTCGGGTGACATTCACCCTTTGTCAAGGTATTTATTGGCAACTGAATATAGCTTAATAGGAAATTAAATTAAATGTGAAAAAAATCAATTAGAAAGTATTTGGCAATGTTTAGCCATAACTTTTCTTTTATATATATATATATGTGTGTGTGTGTGTGTATATATATATATATATATATAATATAATAAGATAAATATATAAAGGTTTTACATATCTGTTTATTAGGTGACAACGGAACATTCACGACCATATTGGTTTCATGCGATGCAATCATCAGGTGAAGATGTTTCAAATGCATTTTGAAACATCTTCACCTGATGATGCCTCACATGAAACCAATAAGGTTGTGGAATGTTCCTTTGTCACCTAATAAATAGATATGTAAAACCTTTATATATTTATCTAACATTATCTTATATTATATAAAACAGCTCTATTTATATATTGAGCACTCTCTGACCAATAATACTTGCCTTTAGTACGCCATTCCAACAAAAAGCTCAAAAAGTTGACCATCTCACACACATATATATATTATGTACTATATATTTATATATAATTTAATATATCAAGTGTTGTGGGTAGTATCCTTGCAAGAGAAAAAACCCCAGCAGAAAGTTTGATTGTAAAATATACTACAAACATCAACCAGGAAGAAAAAAATTTTGAAAAAAAGAAAGGACAAGATATTCGTCACCAACAAAAAATAATCTATTGCTACAGTATTGGCCAAAAGAAAAAACAATTTTATATGCATATATATGTATATAAGACCTATTATAATATTATTCATTATAAACCGCCGTCAGGAGAAGCTAATATGTAAAGTGCTCGAACTCACCTAAGTAGAGCCAAGTAATAAAGATAATCTAATGAGTCAGACGAAACCTACTATTAGTTTCCGCATAAAGCTCTTCAGGGCTAAAATCCGACTTGGATTTTTAGCCTGAAGAGGCTTTATGCGAAACTAATAAGTAGGTTCGTCTGACTCATTAGATTATCTTTAATATATATAATTATATATATATATATATATGTACACTAACAAATAACTGAAATCAGTTATTAATTATGCTTTTATATCTTGTCTCAAATCTGGACAAATATTCCATGTCAATCTTCACTTCGGTAGGGTTTGGTGATCTCAGTTTGTGGAATACATTCAGTGTCAACAACTTGAATAAGTGAAGAGACCCGGTTTATGGCACAAATCCTTGATTTGAATCAACAGAAAGTGTGTCATTCTTCAGAAAGAAAATAAAATCCTAAAGTCAGAGGAAAATTAAATTGTTGGGTTGGGCGGATTTACCTCAGCATCCCTATTCACTCTAATTTGCATCACAGGAACTTTTTTTTTTTCCCTCTTTTTTTTAGTTGCATTCAGTGCTGTCAGAATTCACTTCTTTCAGGAATCTGCAACTCTTTCAATGAGGAATTGAAAAATTGGTTTTCGTATATTCCGACTTTTGCAATTGGTGATAATGGTTTTGTCATTGACAAATGCAAATTTTGATGCATTTGTAACGACTTTTATCCTGTCACCAAAAAAATCCAACATTATTTTCCAATCTTTGGATTTCTCTCTCTTTTTCTTCTTCTTTCATTTTCTTCTCTTTTTTTTTTTTTTTTTACTAATTCCACTTTTTTTCTGTCCTGTCTTTTTCCTTTCTTTCCATTCCCTCTCTTTTCTGAACCTTCCTTCTTTATTTTACCTTCTTTCCTTTTCTTACCATTCTTCCTTCCATCTCTCTCTCTACCTTCTTTTCTTTCCTCCCTGCTTTCCTTCTCTCTTTCTCCTTTCTTTATTTTCTTTTTTAATTCTTCCTTCCTCCTTCTTCATTTTTCTTCCTTTTCCTTCCTTCATTTTTCTCCCTTTTTCCTTCCTTCATTTTTCTTCCTTTTTTCTTTCCTTCATTTCTTCCTTTTTCTTCCTTCATTTTTCTCCCTTTTTCCTTCCTTCATTTTTTCTTTTTTCCTTCCTTCATTTTTCTTCTTTTTTCATTTTTCCTTTTTTTCCTTCCTTCATTTTCTCCCTTTTCCTTTTTTTCTTTTTTTTCTTTCCTTCATTTTCTTCCCTTTTTTCCTTTCTTCATTTGTTTCCCTTTTTTTCCTTCCTTCATTTGTTTCCCTTTTTTTCCTTCCTTCATTTTTTTCCCTTTTTTTCTTCCTTCATTTTTCTCCCTTTTTTCCTTCCTTCATTTCCCCTTTTTTTTCCTTCCTTCATTTTTCTCCCTTTTTTCCTTCCTTCATTTTTCTCCCTTTTTTCCTTCCATTTCCTTCTTCCCTTATTTTACTATCTTATTCTTCTCTCCATTATTTGCTTGCTTTTTTCTCTTTTTCTTTCATTTCCTCTCTTTATTCCATTTATCATTTTCCTTCATTCATTCCTTCCCCTGTCCCTAATACTTTATCCTCTTCCCTCATCTATCGATTTCTTTTTATCCTTCTTTTTCTCTCTTTGTTCAATTTTCTTTCTTTCTGTTTTTTTCTTTTTCCTCCTTCTTTTTTCCTTTTTCCTTTTTCTTATTTCCCCCTTCCTTCCTATTCCTTCCATCCTCTTTTTTCTGTCTCCCTGTTTCTTTGTTCTATTTCATTCTTTCTTTTCTTTCTTTTTTTATTCCTCCCTTCCTTTTCCTTCTTCCCTCTCTCTATTCACTTCTCTCTTTCTCATTTCCTCACTCCCCTTCATTTTCCTTCTTTTCTTTTCCTCCCTCTCTCTTTTTTCTATTTCTTTCTCTCTTTTCTCATTTCTGCCTTCTTTCTTTCCTATTCTTTCCATCCCTTTTCTTCTTTTCTCTCTTTGTTCCATATCATTCTTTTTTCTTTCTTTCCTTTTCCTCTCTCACTATTCCTTTCTCCCTTTTCTCATTTCCTCCCTCCCTTTCATTTTCTTTTTTTGCTTTTCCTCTCTCCCTCTTTTTTCTCTCTTTTCCTTCAATTCTTTTTCTTCTTTCTCCTTCTTCCTTTATTCCTCTATTTGTCCCATTTCATTCTTTCTCTTTTCTTTCTTTTTCTTTCTTCCCTCTCTCTATTTCTTTCTTCTTTTTCTCATTTCCACCTCCCCTTCATTTTTCCTTATTTATCATTTCCACCCTCCCCTTCATTTTCCTTATTTTCTTTTTCTCCCCCCCTCCCTCTTTATTCTCTTCCTTTCTTCATTATTCAAAACTTCATTGATCCATTCTATTCTCTGTATGTCCCTATGCCTAAACACACATAAGTTAAATAGTTTTCTGCTTGCCTTTTCTCTTCTTTATACGCACCCAATCAATCGTGAGTGAAAAGAACTATAAAAGATTAATGACTGTTTCCTCATAAAAAATCACAATTTGTTAATCCATGTATGTAGTCATTGTATGTATTGTACTGTTTTTGTCTACGAAAAAGTTTACTACTGGCAATATTACCAAACCCTTCTTCCAAAGTATGGTGATCCAAAAGCGTAATAATACATCCTTTTTTTTTACGTTAATAAATTTTCTAAATTGGAATTTTTATAGAAAGAAATAAGTTTGAAAAAGAAATGTACCCAGCACAAGATTGAAAGATGTTTGACAGAATCAATTTTCTCAAGGGGTCAACCTTTGGAAAATATTTGTCTGCCCCTGAAATTCAATTAAGAAAGCTAAGGACCCTTGCAAAGGAAATGAGAATTGCTTTAAATCATTATATAATGAATAGGGTAGCCTGTTTATTTTGTATTGTAGTGTAAAAATATTTAAATTCAAAAGTTAATGGCTCATTCTGGATAAGAGTCATAGAAAATGAACTAAAGGACCTTCAGGAAAATACTAACTCTGTCAGAAACCTTGGTAGGTGGTGCCTGACTAAATTTAGGTTATGTGTATATGTATATATATATATATATAATATATATTATATATATTGTGTGTGTGTATGTGTGTGTGTGTGTGTGTGTGTGTGTATCTTAGCAAGGGTAGTGTGGACATGGAGTCAACAGCACTTAGTTTACTGACAGTTTCTCACCTCACCTAAATGCTCTATCCATGATATTGAGCACTGTTTACTTATAAATATAGCACCATATTATGAATATAATAATATATATATATATATATATATATATATATATATATATATATAAAAGAAATGAATATAAAATCTGACAAACTTGGGAAAACAAGAATATTTGCCTAAGATTGACATTTAAAAAACTGAAGCTAAAGTGTTTCGGTTTTAATTAAACCAAAAACAGGGCTCAACTGGGTTAATAATTATAAATAAATAAAGACTCATAAGCTGTTACTTGTTTCTACAATTTTCTTTTCATGTGAATTCTTTTTCAAAAACTTTATACTTATTCATATATATATATATATATATATATATATATATATGTCATCCACAGACATTGTGTTTTGACGTTTCACATCTCATCAGTGTGGCAATAGATGGCAACTACTTCTGACTAAGAGTGGAACCCGAATGACTTTTCATCAGCTTGGTTCCTTAACCTCTTAGCTTTTGACACCTGCCATTAAGGAAGGGTGATTTAACTGATAAATACATACATTGGTGTATATATTTTACAATCAAAAGAGAGATAAAATCTGTAAACAACAGACGATACTTACTTTATTACGCTGGAGGTGAAATTCAATTAAAATTGTTCCTAGAGAGCTCTTCTATGTTTTGAGGGCTTTGCTGAATAGTTCTTAGGCTGACCAAGATACTCTTATGGAAGGTGACCAAATCAAGTTTCTTTTCCAACATAGTCCCCCTTACTATCTACACATGTCTTCCATCGATATTGCAGTGCTTGTATCCCATTGGTAAAAAATGCATCAGTAACAGACATGACATCATTATATAAACTTTACAGTTTACCCTTGTATATCTTGTAATGTTTAAAAGAAGTTCCAATCTTTTTCCTATTTGATCAACAGCTGGCAACAGCGAGGGGAATTTTTTTTTTCAAGATATGAGGCAAGCCAAATATTGACCATGATATGAAATGACATTGCTTTTATCAGTCCATTGGTTAATCATTGAGTGTATCTGAAGCCAGCCCCCACCCCCCATTCCTCCGCAACCTGTGGTACTTTGATAGGTCTCCATATCCTGATGAGTCATCACTGATTACTGTCCTATCTTGAAATCAACATTTCCTCTACTTTCACTTTCATCGGTTAGTTTAATTCTTTCTCTTATCTTCTACTTTCACTTTGCTTTTTCTACTTTCACTTTGCTACTCTTTTTCTTTTCTTTTTTCTTTTTCAATTTTCTTTTGCTTCTTTATACTTTTATTTATCTTTTTTTCTACTTTTCAATGTTATCATTTTCCGGTCATTTACCTGTATTTGTACCATTACTTTTATTCCTTTCATTTTTATTAACCCTTTCTCTCTTTTTCCTTCTTTTTAAAAAAAAGAAAAGAATATGAAGCAAATAAAAAAGGAAGAAATGAAGCAGAAGAGTAGAAGGAGAAACTGAAGAAAATATTCTTTAAAAAAGGAAAGAAAATAGAGAGAAAGGGTTAATAGTTTCTCCTTCTTCTCTTCTGCTTCATTTCTTCTTTTTTTATTATTTGCTTTACAGATGTGTTTTCCTCCTTCATTTTGATTATTTGTTCCAATCTTTCATTCCTTTCGTTCTTTCTTTCTTAATTTCATTCCCTTACAACCCAACTTATTTTTTTTTTAGTATTTATTAAATCTCTTTTTATTTATCCTCTTATTTTCATTCTTTTTCTTCTTCCTATTTCTTCCTTTCTTTCTTGATCAACTAACTTTTTCTTGTCCCTCTTTCTTTTCTTCTTTTCCTTACCACTGTCTTTTTTTTTATTCTCTTTCCTTTTCATACTTCATTTGCGTTATTACTTATTTCATTCCTTTTTCATTATTTGTTCTCTTCTTCTTTCCTTTCTTTAACATCTTCATTCCCTCACAAACAAACATTTTTGTTTTCATTTTTCTATTCATTTTTCTTTTCTTTGTCCCTTCTTATTCTCATTCTTTTGTTTTCTTCTTACATTTTCTTCATTCTCTTTAGCAACTGCTTTTTATTCATTCATTTGCTTTATTTATTCAATCCTTTTTCATTCTTTCTCTTCTTCCTCCTTTCTCTAACACAATCATTCTTTTTGTTCATTCTTTTCTTTTATTCTTCATTTGCTTTATTTATTCATTCCTTTTTTCATTCTTCTCTTCAATGGAATCATTCTTTTTATTCTTCATTTACTTTTCACTCTTTTTTCATTTTTTTATTTCTTTTTTATTTCCTCACCACCCAGTTCATTTTTGTCCCTTTCATTCATTCATTCATTCATTTTTTTCTCCCTGATATTTTCCTTCTTTTTTCTTCTGACTTCCTTTTTTATCATCATTCTCTTTACATCTGACATATTTTTCTCTTTCATTCTTTTTTCTTTCTTTTTTCATTCATCTATTCACTTACTTCCATTCTCTTTCTTTTCCTTTCCTTTCCTTCATTCTTTCATCACCTTCATATCCCCCACTTTCTTTCTCTTCTTTTGATCTTTTTCTCTCACTGCTCTTTCATTATTCTTTTTTTTCATTCATTTATTCACTCAGTTCCATTTTCATTCACTTTCTTTCATTCTTTCATCACCTTCTTATCCCCCCACTTTCTTTCTCCTCTTTTTATTTTTTCTTCTTCTTCCCTTCTCTTTCATTATTCTTTTTTATTCATTCATTTATTCACTCAGTTCCATTTTCATTCACTTTGTTTCATTCTTTCATTGCCTTCATATCCCCCCACTTTCTTTCTCCTCTTTTCATTTTTTCTTCTTATTCTTCTTCCCTTTTCTTTCATTATTCTTTTTTTTCCATTCATTTATTCATTCATTTCCATTTTCATTCCCTTTCTTTCATTCTTTCATCACCTTCATATCCTCCCCTCTACTTTCTTTCTCCTCTTTTCATTTTTTTCTTCTCCTTTCTCTTTCATTATTTTTTTAAAATTCATTTATTTATTCATTGAGTTCCATTTTCATTCACTTTTCTTTCTTTCATTCTTTCATCACCTTCATACCCCCAACACACATTCTTTCCCCTCTTCTCATTTTTTTTCCTCTTCCCTTCCCTATCAAACCATTTATGAATTCAGATACATTAATGTCAGGTGTTTCTTTTCATAAAGGGCCTTTTTTTTTTACACAACCAAGTCCTGACCCCTCATCCTGATTTGATGGCCAAGGGATGGAGTCGAAGCACAGGACAAAAGCAGGGGATCCTCCACTACCTCCCCAGCCTACCACACCCTCCCTTTTTTCCACCATAGCAGCAATATATATTTTTCGATGAGCCAATCAATTTAGCTGTCAGTTAGTGGATCTTGGCAGTTGACACTCGAAAGAACCATTAGCGGACTTGTTTATTCTGTTGAACAAATCAATTCTGACGGCTCATGGGTGGTAGCCGCATCGTTTTTATGTCCTTTCTTTCCTTCCTTCATTCCATCCTTTCCCATTTCCAACTGGCTCAGACCAATTTGTATTTTCATTTTATTTTTTGACTGCAGATCACTATAATTATTTCTCCTATCCGCTGGCACTTATCGATATGGCTTAGTGGTAAGAGTTAGACAGCAGACAGAAAGGTCAAAGTTTTATGTATGGTTTTTGCACAAAGTTAAGTCTTGCACACCAATTATTATTATTGCATATATTTACACAACCGCTCCGCATCATCAGAATGTGACACAACGTCAATCTCTAAGCAGGGTTTAACAGGTTTGAATTCAGAGTCTTTCTTCTCCCGAGACTGGTTGGCATATATATATATATATATATATATATATGGACCAAGCCCTCCACATGAGCAGGATATAACACAAGGTTAATTTCTTAAGAAGAATTTAACAAGTTTAAATTCAGAGTTTTTTTCTTCCATATATATACATATATATATATTTGGAGGCATGTGGTCATGGTTAGAGTCATAGGAAATATATATATATATATATATATATATAGATAGACCAAGTCCTTGAGCGGGACATAACACAAGGTTAATTTCTTAAGCAGAGTTTAACAGGTTTGAATTCAGAGATTTCATTCTCCCTAGACTGGTTGCCTAACCAAGGTTAAAGAGCCCAGTCTACCCTACTATTTACCCATAGCTGGAGGGAGAGTAGGATTCATACCTTTCCCAAGGGTATTAGCACTAAGTGAAATGCAATCACTACATCCAAGATTTGAACTCGGGGCGATGAGTCCATTTCCCATGACTTTAACCATTACACCACGCGCTTCCTACATGATTAATATATATCTTAATAACTTAGAAAATGCAAATTTTTACCACTTTATAACTATTCTAATTTATTAGTAGACACCTCCCTGCTCCCCCATCACCACGCCTCTTAAATGACTGCAGTATTAAGATTTCTCCTCACACTATGCCTCGTGTCCTACCAACTTAATTTTGATAAATATTAATCGGACTTTAGTCATTGCTTTGATCATTCTATTTTGTTTTAAATTCCTCCGACAATATTTTTACGAGAAATAATTTTTAAAGTTCTTTTTCATCTTTTGATTGCATTAATGTTTTAAACTCATCTGACAGGTGGCTGTATAAATAATTTGCTTTGCCATCGTGGCTTCCGTTGACCTCCCCGCTCTCTGGTGTTGAGAATTTGTCTGTAGGGAATTGGTTTATAGGAACACAGGTTTATGGAATGAATACACTCTGGGGGTGGACGACAACAGACGTGGGGTTGGGGGGTCTGGTATTTGAAAGGTATAAAACGAAGGGGAGGTTTTGAATTTTATGTTTTATTTTGTGTTTTACGTTTTCAGTTTGGCCATTAAAAATGTCTCGATTTCACAAATAAGTGAATGTTTCACGTAACTTTTTGCTTTTTCCATTAGAAATTTTTTTTTGTTTTTTTTTTTTTTTTTTTTTTTTAAGCGATTCGTCTATTATTCCGAGAATTTTCAAATTTTATTTTGTTGTATTTATTGTAAAATTATTTGACAGATTTAAATGGCATTATATTGTCAAAATGTGTTATTTTGAATTTTAGTTTTGTATAACATAAAAATATTTCTAAATGTATTTGTTTACAACAGTTATTCTAAATATGTCTATATATATATAATATATATATATATATATATATATATATATATATATATTAATAATACAGTTTGCTACAAACTGGTACATTGACTTACAAGTTTTCCAAGTTACAAGCTGTCACATATATATACACACACACACACACATATATATATATATATATATATATATATATATGTGTGTGTGTGTGTGTTGTGGTTGAGAATAGAGGGAAAAAGTGGGTATAACAACACAACATCTAAATTCAATTGATATTTCACCTCATTATTGGCTGAAGCTTTTTCAAAATTTATATTAAATAAAAAAAAACATTATAAAAAAGCTTCAACCAATAATGAGGTAAAATATATCAATTGAATTTAAATGTTGTGTTGTTATATCCACTTCTTTCCTCTACTCAACCACATTTTGTCTGATTTATCAACCCTTCATCTATATATATATATATAAAATTACGTATGAGCCACCAAAGCTGTTAAAAGTGAAATAATGCCTGATCCTAAAATATCAAGTTATAAATTTTTCACTCAATTCATTTTCCTGTGTATATTTGAATATACATCAATATTATATATATATATATATAACAATAGAGAATATCTCCATGGTTTTTCTAAATGATCTCATTCACCCTATATACTTCTTATGTTTCTACTGTTATTGACCACTCTTCCTAATAATTCTGTGAAACATATATTACAATTTGGATAATATTTGAACAAATATATTTTATCATATTATATAAACTTGTTAAATTACGTTCATAAATTTTCTCACAGCAATTGTTTCTGGGATGCCCATCTCCTCTCTTTGTTGTCATTTGTCATTGGCTGTCATCTCTTGTCATTATTTCTCAGTGTGGCCACTTCAAGTTCTTACTTTCTTTTTCTTTTTCTATTATTTTATCTTTCTTTCTTTTTGGATATTTCACCATTCTTTCTTCATTTCCCACATTTTTTTAAATCTTTCTTTCCTTTATCTCTCTTTCCTTGTTCTTCCTTTCTTTCTATTATTTTACTTATATTTTTCCCTTTTTTTCTTTTCTTTTCCCGTTTTTCTTTTCTCTTGACTTTCCTTATGTCTTTCTTCCTTTCTTTATTGTTAAATACTTCACTATTTTTTATTCATCATATCTGTCTTTTCTTTTTTCTTTCCCTCTCGCTTCTTTTTCTTTCCTTTTATCTTTCCTTTTATCTTTCTTTTTCATGTCTTTTTCTGTCCTTCTGTTTTTCTTTCTTTGTTTCTTTCACTCTTCCTTTTTCTCTTATTTTCTTTTTCTTTCTTTCTTTCTCTCTTTCTATTTTCTTTTTTCTTTTTTTTTCTCATTCTTTTGTTTTTCTTTCTTCTTTTCTTTTCTTCTATCTTAATTTCCTTCCCTCATGGCTTACACATTTTCAGATTTTGGAAATCTGAGGAATAACCAAACTCCCTTCTGACAACAATGTTATGAAAATCATTAGATTTAATAAAATGTATATTTTTTCTCTCTTCAGTGTATTCATTTCCAAAACTTTTCTTTTTCAGGTTGAGAATGAAAGTATAGCAGCCAAAGATGGCCGACTCAGGCCAGGAGACCAGATTTTACAAGTATGTGTATTTCCCTGTTTTACTCCACTTAAAATTTTTAAGATACATTTTTAATTACAAAAAAGTTAGTTAAACTTTTGGCACTCTACAATTATGGATAGGATTTAATTTTAGCTTCAGCAAGTCTAATTGAGTTCAGTAGGAACTTATACATTTGAGAATAAAACAATAATATTTTAGGCGTCAAAGAGAATTTGTGTGACTGCAAACACAGCTGTTAATAACATCAACAACAAAGCAATAATTGGTAGGAAAGAAGGAAATATTTCAAAACTTTCGCATAAACATAGGCACATATCATCATCGTTTGATGCTGCACAGACTGACATGTTATTAGTGATTTAGAACATCAACTTGTATTTCCAATCAAAATAACATTGATGGACTAGCGTCCTGATATTGTCATCTGGTCTGCAAATCAAAAACGTTTTCATTGTTGAGTTAACAGTCCTTTTGAGGAACATCAGCGAAAGATGGAAAAATATGATGATCTATGAGAATAATGTGTCAGAAATGGATAGATAATGAATGTATTTCCCATCGAGGCTGGATGCTGAGGATTCATTACCAACTCAGCCTCTGAATCTTTTGACTAAACTTCGACTTTCTCCATCAGACAAGAGGAAATACATGAAAAAGATCCAAGATGAGGTACTAATTGCATCAGTATGGATATGACAATCCACAGTCTGACAACAAATCAACAAAGTCTGGTCGTATTGTGAGAATCATTGTGTTTATAGTTCATGTAGATTATTTAAGTTATATTGTGTTTATATTATATTATACACAAATGCCTAATTTCTGCAGGATTTTGATGTCAAAATGACTTCAAAATTTCATTATTTCAATAATAAATCCAAATAAAATTGATATTTTTCATTACTACAATGAATGGAAAATATATTCAATGTTTTAAATTTGCATTTTTTATTAAAAATTGTGTTAAAAGCTCCTACACTATATAAATTATGTAACAACAGAACTGAATTGTTCTGTGTATTTTCCTTTCGAGGAAAATGCAGGTCTGATATGGTGGCACAATGATTTGGTTATAATGTGCTGAATTGAAGGCTTCCATATTGACTGAATTTAGTTTGGAGTTACATGTATATTATATATTATATATCTTAGAGAATAAAGCAATTTCCAGTTCAATTTGCAAATGCATGATAATTATAATGGAGTCACTTCCTATAAAAGAGAATGTATGTTTCAACTCTGCGTGGATACTGGATGCTGCACAGAGGACCTCCCTGGGGCAATGAATTATAGAGAAGTTTGGCAAGAGATTGTCATGGATATCCATGCTAATTGTGGAACATTATGATGATGATGATGATGATGATGATGATGTTTCATAGCTTTAGGTCATTTCTGTCTTTGTAAGGCAAAGAACTTTTCAGACTCTCCTTGTAAAGACGATATTTTCTCCTTTTTTTTTTCTTTTTTTTTTTAAAACACATTTCATATCTCTTGCCTTAAAACATAGATTTTTTTTTTTGGCCTTGTCACAGAAAGGATTTACTGTCCTCAAAATTTTTTTTTTTTTGGTTCTTTTTTTTTCATACGTATTTTTGTTTGATTGTCTGTTTGTTTCCAAAGTTTTTCGGCTTTCAAAGAAAAATAAAACATCTTTCATGTCGAAGAAAGTTGTATGGAATCTGTTTACACTGCCACGAAGATCTTATTTGTCAGCAAAGCGGTCTTTCGAAACAACGACAAAATCAAATATAAAAAAAACAGTCGTAGAACTCCTTGAAAATTGTCTTCAATTTTTTCTCTTTATTCCTTCATTTACCCTTTGGCGAGTTTTCTTTACTCTCCCTTATTAATAATATTTCGATCCAAAGGGGAGGAATAAAACTAGATGAAAATAGAATTTTTTTTTCCCTTCTCAATAAGCTTGACATAAGCAAATACAGGCCATATATATATATATATATATATATATATGAGTAAGAAAAGGTGGAATGAAAACATCACACAATGCTGTTAAAGAAGAAAACAATTTATAATATAATCATAGCTGATACTGATCAATATTTCGATTTTACAAAAATCATCATCAGAGCTCATTCACTCCCGTAGTTGTTTGGGTCGGAGAGGAAAGTCAAAATGAGTTTACAAAACAAAAAAACCTTAATACTGCAAAAAACGAAAGACGTTACAATATTCACCAACGTGGGCATTTCGCGCCATATATATGTCGGGCATGTCTCATGTATATCTTTTGTCAACAAATGTAGCAAATTTTTGAGATGTTGGCAACAAGACGAAACAATTTAAACGGAAGGGGATGGGTGTTAAGAAATGTGACGGTTGGAATTCAAAAGACTTTTAGTAAAGGAATTTTTACGATTAATTGTTTTTATTATTTAAATTTTATTTTTAAGTTCTGTAATTCATAAATGATTAGATATTTACTGTAATTAGTTTTTATATATAAAGTGAAAAAGTTATGAGCGGAAAATGTTAATATTTTAGAAAAGAGTTTTTTTATATATATATATATATATATATTCTTAGAATCCACCATTTTTTTTAATACCGGATTTGAACCAACATTTTGGATTTTTCACAGAAAAATATTAACTTCATAATATGATGTAAAACATATACTTGATAAATTTCTTTTCTGTTGTGTGTTTTTATCTTTTATCGTAACCATGGCTATTTTGATTCAAAACAATGGTTGGAAAATAGGCTTCTTAACTGATATAAGGAGTATATACATATATATAAAATTCCCTCCAGCTATGGGTTAAATAGTAGGGCAGACTGGGCCCTTCAGCCTTGGGTAGGTAACCAGTCTAGGAACTCAAAATCCTGAGGTCGGTCGTTGATTGGGTTTGTGGCAACCATTGATGCACCAATTCTTTCCTATAGACTGTGCCAAAAAGTGTGGATGGTCCAACACAAGCCTTCACCACTATAAACAAATCACTGTGTGGGTGTTCATTGTGTGTGTGAACCCTCATGTGTCGAAAATCGACGAGAGAGTCCATAATATATATATATATATATATATATATATATATGAAACTTGGCTCATTTATTGAGATCCGGTCTAAATAAACTTATAATAGCTAAATGAGGGTTTAAGTTTTTCTTTATTATTGGTCTGTATATAATTCCTTTATTGATTATTGTACATTGAGCTCTCTTAGGGATTTGTAAAATTCCTTGTATGAATCTATAGACTTCTTAACTGATCTAAAGAATATATATATATATATATATATATATATATATATATATATAAGTAAACAAACAATGTGTTTGAGATGGCGATAGCCCACAACTAATCACCTAATTAATTTTCAAATTAGGTATGACTTCAATTAAGCACATATTCTCCCAAAAATATATATATAAGTAAAAGTAAAGTCGTTGGGGTGGCCTATAGTCGGTATCAGCCAGACAGCGAGGGAGTCTATCCCCTTTTCACTTGCGCTAGACCGAGGAGATTGTTTTTGCATCTGAGTTGGAGCACCACACCTACCATCAGCTCCTTACTCATACTGTGAGTTGGTGAGGGCCGGTATCGAACTAGGAACCTTGTGGTTTCTAGCCGAACGCTCTACTGACTGAGCTAACCTGGCCCTTCGGCTCATTCATTGAGTTTTGGTTGAAATAAACTCATAAATAGTTAAATTACTCAATCCTTATATCTATTGGGCCATGTGACAATGCAGAGTGATTTTGGGGAACCTAACTTATACTTTATAATTACTAGTACAAATAAAAAACACCCTCCGGGCGATGTAAAAATTGATTTTTGAAACATATTGCCTGAGGAGTGGGAGTAAAAATTCAATGTCAGCGAGTTTGTACCCTAAGTAAGTAAAATCATCAAATTCATTAAAGGATTAAAAAATAAAACAATTTGAAATGTAAACTTTAAATACGTATTAAAATAAAACAAACTATATAAGATATATAATACCACTCATGTATTTATTAAACTTGTTTTAAAAAACAATGAGGACTGTCTAATGTTGCATGTTCAAATTTTGAGTGTATTTATTCTATGATGACGATTTTGGGTAATGTGACGTAAGCCGTCACATAATTTTTGTTACAGACAAAAACCGGAAGCGAATATCCATTATTAATAGATACTTATAGTGTTTTTTATTACCTTACTCATATTGCAATTTTTTTCAACAAATTGTTATGCTTATGTTTAATTTTATACATATTTTATTTTGTAGATAAATGGTATTGAACTTCACAGCCGAAACCAAGCAATCCAGTTATTTACAGAAACAACAGCTGACATTTGTTTACTTGTGGCTCGGCATCAAATTCCGGTAATTTGGTTTCCTTTGCATTTCTTTCTTTTACACTTAATTTCTTAATAACTTTGTTGGTATGACATATCATCAGAAAGAATATATATATATATATATATATGTATATATATATATATATATATATATATATATTTATTATTATGGAAAAGATGACTTACTGTTGAATATGGTCACGGTGGTTGATGTGAAGTTCACAAAGGTAAGGCAGTGATATAACAAATAAAAAAATGCTCTATACGTTGGTAGAGCAAATTCATTTTAATATAGGTCCAAGTGATAACCTACTCGAGTTTCACCATGCTGAGGATCTTCAGGTTTTAACTCCACTGTGTAAATCAAGATCTTGGTTGATTGTAGACAATTATATGTATGTGTCTTTTGCTATGAACGGTACATTATGCAAATGTTCCGTTCATAGCAAAAGACACATAATTGTCTACAATCAACCAACATATTGATTTACACAGTGGAGTTAACCCTGAAGATCCTCAACATGGTGAAGCTCGAGTAGGTTATCACTTGGACCTATATTAAAATAATATATATATATATATATATGATGGACTCTTCCATTGATTTCAACATTTGAGGACCAAGCAGTTTGGTTAAAGAGGTAAACTTTTGGACTACCTACACACATGTTTGTTTATAGTGAGTAAAGAACCAGCCACAGACACACACATATATGTATGTGGTGGAAAATAGAGGAAAACAACACAACAATTAAATTTCAATGATTTTTCACCTCAGTATTATGCAAAGCTTTGTCAAATTTATTCTGAAGACGAAATTTTTCACAGAATAGATGGCTGTGAAAATGTATGCTGAAAAGGTAATTTTGGAGTAGACATAATACTGAGGCAAAATATCATTTAGATTTAGTTGTTGTGTTGTTTTATCCACTTTTTCCTCTATTTTAAACTACATTTTATTGTATTTACTCAATCCTCTAATCCTTAATATATATATATGGAGTTGTAGAAAATTCTTTTTTCTCCCTACCACGGTTTCGGTGTTCAAGGTATACGTCCTTCAGGAGAATTAATAAATTATAGGTAGCTACATTATATATATATATATATACTTGTTAGAATAGAAATTAGTCTGGTTTGTAATTATTTTTATTACTCTTTCTGTCTTTTAATTAGTTTGTATAAACTTTAGTTTCTAAGTCTAGACATTTTTTTCTTTGAAGTTGAAAATTTGTTTTCTGTGAACTTACATATCTCCTTCATTCAGGTAAAAGTAATTTGTAATTTATCTATCATCTATCTTCAAACTCCCTCCTGATGATGAATATATATATATATATATATATATATAATATACCAAGTGTGTTGGTAAATCCTCGCGGTGAGAAAAAAACCCGGCAAATAGTTTGATTGTAAAAATATGCTACCAAACATCAACCGGGGAGAAAAAAATTTTTGAAAAAAAGAAAAGACCAAGATAGTCGTACCAACAAAAAATAATCTATTGGTACAATATTTGGCCAAAAGAAAAAACAATTTATATGCATATATATGTATATATATATATATATATATATTCATATAACCACTAGAAGAATAAGATAATAAGTAAAAAGTGCTCAATACCTAAGTAGAGCAAATCTGTCAGATCTTAGCCCTGAAGAGCATTAAACGAAACTAATTTTAGGTTCGTTTGACTCATTAGATTTATCTTTATATATATATATATATATATATATATATATATATAGGGCCAGCATGTAATAGCCCAGACCCCCCCCTTTTCTTGAACAAGGGGTGAAAACCAACTTAGGAACCTTTGTAAGGTGTGTTTCATGTATTCTTTATTAATACTAATTTATGAAAATTGACATGTTGCTGAGTTGTGTCATAAATTCGGTTGGATGTGTAGATGAGACCGTAACACCAGTCCTCTGTGTGTGTGTAAGTCGATATATATATATATATATGAAGTGTTCAAACGATGTGTTTGAAATAGCGAAGGCTGACAATTTTTAGGGAGATTTTGTGCTTAAGGGCTGAAATGTACATACAGAGATTGACTTTTTCTCGAGTTGTTTACGCTTTACATTTAAACCGATATGCACGCCTAATTCATTTAGTTATAATTAATTAATCAACAAATTAGGTATGACTTTAATTAAGCACAAAATCTCCCTAAAAATATATATATATATATATATTTTTATATATATATATATATATACATATACCCTGTGCTCCCTGGAATTACCTGTAAATGTGGGAAGATGTGCAAGACTTTGGCAGGACTAAAGAGCCACTTTCGTGCAACTCATTGTTGAACTTTTTGAAGCTCACCAATATCTTCTTTGAACTGTTGAACTTTTTTATTTATTCTTAAAAATTTTTATCAAGCAATGGCAACACTTGAACACGAGTTTGCTGCCATCATATATATATATATATATATATATATATTATATATATACAGAGGGCAGGTATATATATCATATATATATATATATATATATATATATATATATATATATATAGTAAAGTAAGTTGTTGGGGTGCCCTAATGTCGATATCAGCCAAACAGTGAAAGAGTCTATCCCCTTTATACTAGTGCTAGACCAAGGAGATTATTTTAGTGTCTGAGGTGGAGCACCACACCTACCATCAGCTCCTTATTTTACTGCACAGCAATTCCATTGAATTATCACTAAATGTACTAAGAAAAAACCATATATATATATATATATATATATATATATATATATATATATATACACACACACACAGACACACACTCACTTGCCAGTTCAGTTAAAGAGACCTAAACAGGGGATTTGTTTATTATGGTGAGAGTTTGTGCAGAACCAGCCACACATTTTTTATTCTGTGGTGCAGGGGTCTCAAACTCAAAGACTTAATAGGGCCATTACTACATGGGGGAGAGGTACCACAGGCCAAAACTGAAATGAGGGGTTTGCCAATTGATAGCAATCAATCAATTCATTGTCATCCTTTCAAAGTTTTCATAATCATAATTAATTGATAATTACGTTATTAAGATAGTGTATATTTAGCAACAGGAAAATCACAAAACGTAAATGAGGAATGGAAATTAGGGTTTGTCTTTGATTAATTTAAAGCTGACAATACTATTTTACTATTGAGGGAAGCCCTGTTGGCTCAGGTTGTAGAATACACTGATTGCCCCTCTGCAGATGGGTAGGACCCCCCCCCCCAATAAGAACACCTGTTGGCTGTGGTTGGCGACCCCCTCGCTGTCTGGCTGATACCAAAATTAGGCCACTCCACCAACTAGAAAGGTTACCTAATTGAAACTTTCAAAATATTTAATCGAATTTCTGATTATAGTAGATATTTTTCTAAAATATTTCCTCTTGATCTGGAAACTTACTCTCAAGACAGATTTAAGAATCTAATCAATTGGATTTTTTTTGCTAATAGAATAATATATTTTTGGAACAAATCTTTATAAAAAAACAGTCTTTCAGTTCCCAAAGAGGATTGATAGGAACTGTTTTTTTTTTTACTATTTAGTTAAAATTTGTTTTTATTTCTTTTTCTGAATGATGGTAAAACTTTTTTGGATCTTCAACCAAAGGTCATGCTTGTTGACCTTTATCTCCTTGTAAAAAAACAAAATGGGTGAAGTGGGGGTGGGGTGGGGTGAGACTAGTGCTTCTGCGTGTAGAAAGTCTCCTGTTCAATTGAATCTAATTAGTTTTCACTCAAAAGTGAAAATTACTTTCTCTGGTTCCACATAGTTGGACTGACCGAAATATAATCTGTGAGCACTGGAACCTTCTGTTTGGGTTTTCTTGTGGCTCTTTCAGGGTTCATATTCCCAGACTGATATTTTGTTACAGGATTGTGACTCTTGTTACATAACATGGGAAACTGATGAGAAACTTCACCTAAGTTGAACTCACACACATACACACACACTCACACACACACACACACACACACACACACACATGCAGTACATGCACTTGGTACATCATTTCTCAAATTAATTAAATCCTTTAAGAGTTATTTAAAAAAAGAGTTTAAAGATAGAGCCCAGGTGGATGAGCAGTTCATGACATGCAATACTCCACTTTGGCCCTATCTTGAGCTAGATGGGCGCTCGGAGAGGCCTCCTCCGATCAATAGGCTGGTCACGTCAAGCCCTAGCACCTATATGATTTTCTCAACCCTATTGCCCTTATGGCAAGCCCCAACCCCTTTTTATCATATGGGTGCTAGAAGGCGGTGGCTGCGGGTCTACATGTCCTGGGAATGACGTTAAACTCTATCTGATGGTGAGGTTCCAGTTTTGGAGGTTTGGGGAATGTGGAGCACCCCTTCATCACCATTGCTCCCTGGTCCACTCTGACCCGGAGTGTTAGTACCTGTTAGGGTCCCATCTATGGGTTAAATAGTAAAATGTATTTATAAAAAAATTGTATTATCCATTAAGAATTGATTTATTTCAAAACTTTATCGGCATTAAATGACCCACTGAGGTTGATATGCTGTAAAACAAAACAAACAAACAAACAAACAAAAAAAAGAGTTATTTCCTTTCTTGGTTGGTCTAAGAACTTTTCAGCATTAGGTTAGATTAGTGAAATCTGTTCCCACAATAAATGTAAGTGGAAAATTTACAATATGTGCTCTTAATATTTTTTGCTAATTTGTTTTTAAGTTTTAACATTAAAGAATCATTCAATAATGTAAATTTTGTTTAAGGAGTTGGCAATAGGAAGTATTGTTTATAGTTGCACTTTTTTCAAGGAAATCAATAGTAATGTGTCCTTTTATGTCCCAGAAGGCTATCAGCATAACCTTATTTACTGACTGCTATGCCCAGAACTTTTTCTTTACTAGAGAGTCAATGTGTTTCCACCCCATGGACTCTATTTTCAACTCTGGCTCATAGTGACTAATCCATATTTATCCCATTTGTTTAGATTTTGTTACTAAAACATGCATGTTCATACACATTACACAATCTACTGTAATTTTCACTTATTTTACTAGAAGTGGCTACCCAGCGTTGCTTAGGTAGATGAGAGGAACCCTGGTGTATTGATGTGTTTACTTTTGAGATTTACAAATGTTGGATATTTTTAAGTAGAATTTCAATGCTGTTTCTATATACATTTTAATTTTTAAATATCTGCTCATGTAGAAAAGTTGGTAAATATATATATATATATATATCAATATCTATATCTATATCTATATATATATATATATATGACTTACTGGGAAATAAAATATTGAGTTAATCGCAAGATTAAGACCATTGATACAATTATTAACTGAATAAGTCAGGGTTATAAAGAATATAAAATGCTCAATGCATTAGTAGAATGATATAAATAGATAACACTTAAGTTTCACCAAGAATAGATCATCAGGGTTAATCGTAATGAATTAATCAAAATGATTGATTAATTATTTTGATTAATTCATTATGATTAACCATGATGATCCATTTTTGGTGAAACTTAAGTAGGTTATCTATCTATATCTTTCTACTATATATATACATGCAAAATTATATTACTCTAAGAAATGACAGTTAAGCATGAATTAATACTTTTTCCAAGGATCAGAGTGTAGTATCGGTACCAAAAGATATCTTAAGGTTATTTTAAAAAAAATGATAAAACAGTTCAAAGAATATGAAATTTGATATTTTCTTAAAACTGAGATATTTAATTAGATGCTAAGATTTGAATAATGAAAATTAAAGAAACCTATCATTGTAATTGTTTACATAACAATGTTTCACTTTAAGGATGTTTTCATTTTTTAACCTCCCATCCTGTAATCTTTATATATGTTCCCTTGTAACAAGGACACATGTCCAGAATATACCACTGAGAAAATGTCTGTGGTAATGTACAAAAAGTTATACAGAAATTTAATACTTACATTCACCATTGAGTTAAGAGTAAGTTTCAGTTATTTGCTTCAAATTTTTTCCTTTTTTTCATTTTTATTTTTTTACTGAGGTTATATTTTTGATATTTTGTTAAAGTCAAATTAAGAAAAAAAAAAAAGTCATGTTTAAATTTTCCATTCCTCAATTCTTAGTTGTTATTTTGATTAATTCATTATGATTAACCTTGATGATCCATTTTTGGTGAAACTTAAGTAGGTTACCTATCTATATCTTTCTACTATATATATATATATATATATATATATATATATATATGCAAAATTATATTACTCTAAGGAATGACAGTTAAGTATGAATTAATACTTTTTCCAAGGATCAGAGTGTAGTATCTGTACCAAAAGATATCTTAAGGTTATTTTTAAAAAATGATAAAACAGTTCAAAGAATATGAAATTTGATATTTTCTCAAAGTCAAATTAAGAAGAAGGAAAAAAAAGCCATGTTTAAATTTTCTGTTCTTCAATTCTTAATCTGAAGCAATAATAATCAGAATTTGTTCATGTTTAAATATTTATGGGCAGTAATTTCTTTTAGTTTACGCCCATAAAGATTACAGAATGTATGGTTCATTAGTATTTGGACAAAAACAAAATCTGTTTTTATAGCCTAAGATTGTAGGAGGTATTAACGATTGTTGCGGACAGGTGGGAGGTCTAAATTAACGTTCAATAACTCTTAAATAATCGTGTGAATTTGCCATTTTCAATGTCTTTTCTAGATTTTGGAAAAAACATTTTAGGATTAAAAAACGTTTTTTTCTAAGCAATAAAAATCAGAATGCATGATTAAATTCATGCCTTGATTTGTTGGCTGCAATAAACTTTAGTGCTTTTCATATAAAGTTTCATTATTTTATTTATTCCTTATTCAAATTGTTTGTTTGTTCAAATAATTATGAGAAGTACTGTATGTACTTATCTAAGATCTTATATAATAATCTGTAAGAATTTTTAAAAAAATTTTGGGTCCTTCTCAAATATCCTTATGTTAGAAATATTATATATACT
>CM042163.1:39886599-39889099 GCA_023376005.1 Doryteuthis pealeii
TCATAAAAATAATGTGTAATGCATTTTTATCCTAAAACTCACTAGCAATGCATTTTTATAGTAAAAATCACTCATAATACATATCTATGGTAAAAAATCACTCACCGCACCCTTAATAGTAAAAATCATATGTATGCATTTTCAAGTAAAAAAATCAATTGCAATGCATTTTCATATTAAACATCAATTGCAATGCATTTTTATAGTAAAAATCAATTGCAATGCATTTTCATATTAAACATCAATTGCAATGCATTTTTATAGTAAAAATCAATTGCAATGCATTTTTCATATTAAAATCAATTGCAATGCATTTATATAAAAATCAATTGCAATGCATTTTTATAGCAATGCATTTTTAGAGTAAAAAATCACTTGCAATGCATTTTTATATTAAAAATCAATTGCAATGCATTTTTTATTAAAAATCAATTGCAATGCATTTTTTATATTAAAAATCAATTGCAATGCATTCTTTATAGTAAAAATCAATTGCCAATGCATTTTTATATTAAAAATCAATTGCAATGCATTTTTAGAGTAAATCACTTGCAATGCATTTTTATAGTAAAAATTACTTGCAATGCATTTTATAGTAAAAATCACTTGCAATACATTTTTATAGTAAAAATTAGTTGCAATGCATTTTTATAGTAAAAATCACTTGCAATGCATTTTTATAGTAAAAATTACTTGCAATGCATTTTTAGAGTAAAAATCACTCAATGCATTTTTGTATCTCCGATTAATGTTAATGCAAAGTGTGAAACTTGTGCAGTTATTTGGTTTTTGAACACAAAAGGCCTTAAAATAATTGAAATTCATTGCCAATTAATAGAAAATGTATGGCAAGTGGGTGTAATTCTGAAATCATTGAGAATTTTAAAATAACCAATTCATATATAAAAGTTGTCTTTCTTTGAATTTGGCTTACTGATTTTTCATGGAAATGACCATTTGATGAAGAAATTATTTCTGTGTAATAATGTTCCGTGAAGTCAGATTTCTGGCAAGTGATATTGTAATTGCCACCCACAAAGGTGTCTCAACACTATTGCCCTTATGGCAAGCCCAACCTTTTTGATGTGCTAGAAGGCAGTGGCTGAGGGTTTTCATGTCCTGGGTTTGATGTTAAACTTTGATGGTGAAATTTCACTTCTGGAACTCTGGGGAATGCAAAGTATCCCATCATCACCATTGCTCCCAGGTCCACTCTGACCTGGAGTGGTAGTACCTGTTAGGGTTCAATCTATGGGTTAAATAGAAAAGAATGAGTTTGCAAAAATGTGTTTAAATAACGAAAGAGTTTCCATGAAAAATGAATAAAACAAACATCTTAGGCATAAAATGATCCAACGGATTGACATGCCATAAAACCAAACACCCAACCAGGATACCTATTTTTTTGTTGGTAGAGGACTTATCTCTCCCACCTAGGATACCTGGTTTTTTGGCAGGATTATCTACCTGGTTTTTTGGGCAGGGAGAGGCTTATGGAGACCTGTTTTTTGGCAGGAGAGGGCTTATCCCTCCCACCTAGGAGACCTGTTTTTTTGGCAGGGAGAGGCTTATCCCCCCACCTAGGAGACTGTTTTTTGGCAGGGAGAGGGCTTATCCCTCCACCTAGGATACCTGTTTTTTGGCAGGGAGAGGACTTATCCCTCCCACCTAGGATGTTTTTTTTGGCCCCCCACCTAGGATTTTAGGGGGGCTTATCCCACCCACCTAGGATACCTGTTTTTTTGAAGGGAGAGGGCTTTATCCCTCCCACCTAGGATACCTAGAGGATACCTGTTTTTTTGGCAGGGAGAGGGCTTATCCCTCCCACTAGATACCTGTTTTTTTGACAGGATACCTGTTTTTTTTGGCAGGGAGAGGGCTTATCCTTCCCACCTAGGATACCTGTTTTTTTGGCAGGGAGAGGGCTTATCCCTCCCAACTAGGATACCTATCTTTTAGGGGGGAGAGGATTTATCCCTCCTACCTAGGATATCTATTCTTTGATGGGAAGAGGGTTTAACCCTCTGCAGAGCATGCAGTTTATGTATTGTATGAGTGTTGTGTTCATATGAGGTATCTGCTCATAAATCTCACACGTCTCTGTTTGTTTGTTTGTTTTTTAAATAGTTGGATGATGGTTTTATGGAAGAGCAAAACATTGTCCTTGACGATATTTTGGAAGAGAGACACCATGAAAAAATTCAGTTCATGGCTGGGATGTTGAATCAGGTAAGTAAATAAGTAATTATGTACTTTTATCGCTAAGATTTAATTACCTATTTACTTTTGTTGATAAGACTTATTCACCTGAAGCCACAGAATTTTGTCATACTCTCAACTTGCAACAATGAATACGGCCAATTTTTCTCTGAATTTTTTATGACGGATCATCATTATCAGTGGTGCTTAATCATTACCACCTGTTTATAATACACTGGATTGATTTTAAAGGCATGTCAACCCATCTAGGGTTATTTTATGCCTAGAGATTTGGGAATCG
>CM042163.1:39891599-39964229 GCA_023376005.1 Doryteuthis pealeii
GTTCAAATTTTGAGTGTATTTATTCTATGTTATGACGATTTTGGGTAATGTGACAATAGCAGTGACGTAATTTTTGTTACAGACAAAAACCAGAAGCGAATCTCCATTATTAATAGATGGTAAATGAATTAAAACAACTTTTGAGATATAAATTCTCATGACTGTACGTGTGTCTATATAAGCAGGGTATGGCAGAAACCTATTTAGGTTTGATTTGTTTTGTTTTTACGGCATATCAACCTCAGTGGGTCATTTAATGCGATAAAGTTTTGAAATAAATCAATTCTTAAATGGTAATACAATTTTTGTAGTAATCAATGATTTTTCTATTTTAACCCCATAGATGGGTGGGTTGTTGTGGTTTGTTTGTGCGTTTCGGTGTGTGTGGTGATTGGTTGGTTGTGGGGTTGTGGGGTGTTTGTGTGTGTTTTTGGATTTGGTTGTGGTGTTGTTGGTTGGTGTTGTTGTGGTGGTGTGTGTGGGGGTGTTGTTTGTGTGGTGTTGGTTTGTGGTTTTGGGTGTTGTTTGTGTTGTGGTGTATGTGTGTGGTGTGGGGTAGGTTGTCGGTTTTTTTGGTGTGGTTTTTTTTGTGGGTGTGGGTGTGTTGCTGTGGTGTGTTTTGGTTGGTTGTGTTGTGTTGTGTGTTGTCGGTTGGTGTGGTATGTTGGACAGGGCGAGCGCGGCGTGGCAGGGTATGCACTCAGGATGGGATAGCTATAAGATGTATCTTTTGTAGTGTAGGCGGTGTGCTTTGTGTGGTTGTATTGGAGCGTAGGGTGGTGGTGGTTGTTGTGGTGGTGGATGGTGGTTTGTGTGGGGTGCGTTGTGGGTTCTTTTGGGGTTGGGTGTTGTGCTGTTGTGTGCGGTTTGTTGTGATGAGTGTGGTGGTGTGTGGGTGTGTGTGTGTGTGGTTGGTGGTGGGGTTTGGTGGTTGTGTGGGTGGATGTGGTGGGTTGTGGTGGGGTTTGGTTGTGGTGGTTGGAGGTTGTTGTGTTGTGGTGCCAGGTGGTTTGTTTTGTTTTTGGGATGTTCTTGTTGGTATCGGTGTATTGTTTTGTTAGTTGGTGTGTTTGTTGGTGGTTGTGGGGTATTGTGTTGTGGTGGTTGGTTTGTGTTGTGTTGTTCGTTGTTGTGTTGTTTGTGTATTGTCTGTTTGGGTGTGTGTCGTTGTGTTTGTGTATTGGTGTGGTGTGTTCTGACGGTTACCTAACAGGTACTTACCACTCCGGGTCAGAAGGACCGGGAGCAATGGTGATGAATGGGGTGCTCCACATTCCCCAAACCTCCAAACTGGAACTCACCATCAGATGAGTTTAACGTCATTCAGATAAATATAGACCCAGCCACGCTGCTTCTAAAGCATCCATTATGATTAAAAGGGGTTGGTGCTTGCCATAGGGCAATAAGGGTTTGGGAAAATGTCCATATAGGTGCTAGGGCTTGACGTGGACAGCCGATGATCGGAGGGGCCTCTCCGACGCTCCCCCCCCTCTGTGGTATGTTTGGTGTGGGCCGGCCCCAACATAGGGCCAAAGTGGAGTATTGCATATCATGAACTGCTCATCCCAGGGTCTCTATCCTTAAGCATCATGGTGCCACCCCGGCTAACAGTGCCCCATTGGGGGAGTCTACCCCTCTGCAGAGGTGCAGTTTGGTTGTTTCTAACGTCTGCTAGTGGTTTGCAGTATGCAGTGGCTGAGAGTACGTAGTTTATCAATAAAGCCATCTGGTAAGAATCATCGCAGGGTTTTAAATTTGGGGAGATAAGAAAGAGAAAAAGAAAGAGGAAAGATAAGCTTCATAGAACTGATTGTTCTGTCACAATTAACAATTTTAAGCGAATTAGCCGTAAATATTATGATGGATTGTGGTAGCATGACCTTAGCCCTGGAGGGGTCACAAAGATCACCGTGCCCCTAACATCACTGTGGGATTTGGTGAATGCTGCAATCGGACGACCCTCCACCCTTTCTCTCTTTGCCTAAACAACGATTTGCCTGCTCGTAACCATGCTGCCAATTAGGCCGCGTTCCATCCTAATGGTGAAATGAGACAGTTGTTCAGGCACACTGATTTGCTGATTTATTCTGATATCTTTGAATCTGTAAATTTGGCCAATGGACGGAGAAGAAGAAATGCAGAAGGGAAGGCGCTTAATGAACAGCCAATTGATGATGCTGCTGAAATGCTAAAAGCTCGACGATATTGCCATTGTCATGGTGGGGGCCAAGTGAAAGATTGTCTGAGCTTAATTAAGCGAATCCAGGGAAAGAGCTTAGGAATATATATATGTATCTATGTGTATATGTATAAAATATATATATATATGTATATGTATATGTTATATATATATATATATGTATATGATATATTTGTATTGTATATCTATGATATTGTATATGATATATATATAATATGGTATAATGTATATGCTATATATATAGATGTATAATATATATATATGTATATGTATATATATGTATATGTATATGTAATATATATATCATATGTATATGTTATATATATTAATATGTATAGTAATAATATATATGTATATGTATATATATATATATATATGTATATGTAAATATATGTATATGTATATAGTAATATGTATATGTAATAATGGTATATATAATATATATATGTAATGTATATATATTGTATATTTATATATTATGTATATGTGTATATATAATATATATATGTATATATATAAATATATATGTATAATGTAATAGTATAATATATATGTTATATATATATATATATGTATATATAATGTATAATATAATATAATGATAATATATATAATATATGTATATGTATATATATATGTAATAATATATTATATATGTTATCATATATTATGTTACTGTATATATATATATGTATTGTATATATATAGTATATGTATATATATATATATAGTATATATTTATATATATGTTATATGTATATGTTATATATGTTATATGTATAGTAATAATATGTATATATAAATATATGTATATGTATAGTATATATATGTATATGTATATAATATATATTATAGTGTATATATTATGTATATGTATATATATATATATATATATGTGTAATTATATAATGTATAATGTTATAATATATATATATTGTATATTGTATAGTATATATATATGTATTATATATATATATGTATATGTGTATATTTATATATATATGTATATGTGTATATATATATATATATGTATATGTGTAATATTATATATATATGTATAATGTGTATATATGATATATATATGTAATGTGTAATATATATATTATGTATATGTATATATATATTATATGTATATTATATATATATATTATAATATATATATATATATGTATATGTATATATAAGATATATATATATATATATGTATATGTATTATAAGATATATATATATATATGTATATGTAATATATAAGATATATATAATATGTATATATAATATATATTATATATATAATATGTATATAATATATAAGATATATATATATCTATATAGATAAAGATATATATATATATAATATGTATATGTATATATATATATATATATATTATATATATATATATATATATATATGTATATATTTAGATATATATTATATATATATATATATATATATATATATGTATATATAAGATTATATATATATAATATATGTGTATATATAAGATTATATATATATATATATGTGTATATATAAGATATATATATTATATATATATATATAAGATATATATATATATATATATATATATATATAAAGATTATATATATTATATATATGTATATATAAATTATATATATATATATATGTATATATAAGATTATATATATATATATATGTGTATATATAAGATTATATATATATATATATATATATATATATATATGTATATATAAGATTTATATTATATATATATAGTATATATATATTATATATATATAGCATATATATATACATATAATATATCGCATATATATATACATATATATATGCATATATATATACATATATATATATATAATATATAGCATAAATATATATACATATATATATATATATATATATATATATATATATATATATATATATATATATATATATACATATAATATATATATATATATACATATATATATACATACATACATATACATATTATCATACATATATATACACACACACACACACACATATATATATATATATATATATTTTTTATTTTTTCCTCTTCTTGTTTTCAGACTAACCTGCATTCATTTTTATTAATATGATTTATGTAAAGGTAAATTCAATAAACATTTTGCAGACAGAAATGTATTTAATAAGAACAATGGCGTTGATTTTTGGCAACTGAACTCATGGAAACTATGGACATGGAGTTGGTAGGGAAACACTTTACAATATTACACAGAACCTCACCCCTCCACCGCCCCCCCCAAAAAAAAAGCAGCTGACATAAAAATTTTTATTAAGACAAGTTAGGACAATTTATGACCACTTAATATTTGGTAGGGTATCCATTAGTATCAATTACTACGTGACAATGTCTGGTCATGCAATTGGCGTCAAATAGTTTTTTTGGTGAAACATTTAATTTCAACTTGTCTTTTGGTTGTTGTGATGTTGCATTGCTGCTTTGTTGCTCTAAAAAATTTTGCATCTTCATCTTCTTTTAAGGGGAGGGATTATATTAAAATCATCCTGAAAAATCCTGCTGAGTTTTATTTTGCATGTAGGGATTATTTTCAGTGTAATATGGTGCATATATATATATATATATATATTTATATATATGATATATTGAAAAAACAAAGGATGTTTACAAATGCATGGGCTCATCAGGTGAGAATGTGCAAACCGTTTCGGGGCCTTCCTCTCTACGGTTTTAAAAAGTAACATTGGCCCTCCCCGAAACGGTTTGCACATTCTCTCCTGATGAGCCCATGCATTTGTAAACATCCTTTGTTTTTTCAATATATCATATTCACACTGTCAGATTAATTTCCATTTTATTTTACATATATATATATATATATATATATATATGCTGCGGCATAAGTAATGCCCTTCGTTTACGTGGAACAAAATTAAAGCCTTTTTGATAGTACGATTGAATTGAATTTACTCTCTGTTCCTTTGTTAATCTGATGGTTGTATAAAATATCTGAAAAAAATGAAGATTTAGCAAATTAATTAAAGAAAATAATAAAGAAAATATACATTATAAGATGAATTAAAAAGGGTGTTACTTATGTCGCACCCTGTGTATATACATATATATATATATATATATATATATAGAATTAAACAAATGGCATGTATCCTGTTTAACAATTTCATTAAAGTTTTTTTTGTGCTTTCTGGACAACTTTTTTACATTTAGATTGAATCCATAGATTAATCCTCCGAAGTTACATCCAAATGTAAAAAAGTTGGCCAGAAAGCTCAAAAAGCTTTTTAATAAAATTGTTAAACAGGAGACGTGCCTTTATTTTAATTCTACATGTATAAATGAAAGAATGCTGCCAAAATACATATATATATATATATGATATAACATATAAAGTACTTTTAAAACACAAGAAAAATCTTCTTTGTGAAAATAAAATAAAACAAGACAAATGGAAATTAATAGTGTCAAATAATAAAAATGGATGAAGATACTAGTTGGTTGGTTGGTTGGTTGGTTGGTTGGATTTTATGGCATGTCAAACCTTGTTGGATTATATTATACCTTCTTGATGGTATTCAAATTTTTTTGGCAAACGTAATTTTTTTTCAAACACATTTTTTCAAACTCATTTTGTCTATTTAACCAATAGATGACACCCTAACAGGTACTACCACTCCAGGTCAAAGTGGACTGGTGCAGAAGAATACACCAACTGCACCTCTGCAGAGGGGTAAAATCCATGATGCTTGTCCATGACATGCAACACTACTATTTATTAAAATTACAATAGTTAAAAATAACTTTACCATTTACTTTAAAAATGACCAAGTTTTTACCATAATAAAAAATGGTTTATTTTATGCGACGAATTACATTTTTTGATTTTCTTCACCCAATTAAATTCTGTATTTCTTTTGATTCCCCTCTTTAGGTGCATATGGATGAAGAAGGTGCAACCACTGATACTGGTACCACGGAAAACTCTTCCCATAAACTTGAAAAAGACAGCGGGGTCGGTCGTACAGATGAAAGTACTAAAAATGAGGAGAGCTCTGAGCAGGTAAGCAAAACTTTTTTACAGAACGATATTTATTTCTACTTTAAAAATTTTTTTTATGTGTGGGCTATTCTGTACAACCATTAACATGTTGGGTCACCCATTGAGCTCTCAGTAGATAATTGGGATTAGGGAAAAGAGAGTTTGCAAAGCGAATTGAATTTTTAAAAAATAAATATGGCCTGAGAATTAAAAAAACAAAACATTGAAATCATTTTGTAAGATTTCTAAGAAAGGGAAACTTAAATTTATTAAGAGCCAAGATGTTGGCTGGATTGACTGATTATGAAACTTAACATATAAATCCATTTCAAAATCTCCAACCTCTCTCTCTCTCTTTACACTCACTGAGAAACTAACATATATAACAAGAAGGTAATCAAGATATACATAGAGAGGGAGAAAGTGACAAACAGAATGTGAATTGAGAGACGGGTCAGTTTTTTACTTAATTGCAAATTATGACTAATTATAACTAATTGAAATAGAATTTTTTTCAAACATAACTCAATCCTAAAAGTAAGGAATAATTTAGTATAACTTTCGTTTTGTTAAACTAAACAGTAAAAAAAGCCTTTAGGAGACAAACATTGATTTGCTCAGCTTTAGTATTATAATAGATTTTATGGGTGGGCTATTCTGTACAACAATTGATTTTTAACTTTCGCAAACAATTCAGTTAATATTTCTTTATCTAGTCTTATTTTTCTTTATCTTTTCTGGAAAATTTTGATAGCATTAATTTATCAAATTTAGGAAGTTTATGTACCTGGTGAAATTTTAGCTAGTTAATACAAATTATCAAGCCTTAGCTAAAATTTCAGAGAAATGTCAACCCTTGTTAGGTTATTTTATGCCGAAGATGGTTGGTTTTATTCATTCTTGATATACAATAATAGAGCAAAGACAGATTACTTATAGCAGCCAACAATAGTAGATGTCACATATGGACAAACAGAAAAACAACAAAAACTAGAAAACAAAAATGGGAAGAAAAACAATTATATGGACACTTTAAATGACAAATAGGAGAGGTTGCACATGAAAAAACCTGGACATGGTTAAGAAAAGGAAACCTCAAAAGAGAAACTGAATCACTAATAATTGCTGCACAGAATAATGCCATAAGGACAAACTATATCAAAGCAAAAATTGATAAGACCCAACAAAATAGTAAATGTAGACGATGCGGTGACAGAGATGAGACTGTAAACCTTGTACTATGTGAATGTAGCAAACTAGCACAACGGGAGTACCAAAGTAGACACGACTGGGTTGGGAAGGTGATCTACTGGGAATTATGCAAAAAAATAAAGAAATTGTAACTAATCTAAATACACCATCCAGATATGATAATTATATTTCTATATTTGTACCTTTAAAAAATTAATAGTTGGGCTATTCTTTACAATATTGATTTTTAACTTTCTTAAATAAGTGAGTTAATGTTTCTTTATCTAATCTTACAGCCCTGTTGGCTGGGGTGTTAGAATACACCGACTGCACCTCTGCTAACCCGTGATGCTTAAGGATGAAACACAGGTGGCTGAGCAATCCATAACATGCAACACTCCACTTAGACTCTTAATTAGGCTAGATGAGTGGTTAGAGAGGCTCCCATGATCAATTGACTGGTCATGTCAAGCCCTAGCACCTCTATGATTGCTCTAATCCAATTGCCCTTATGGCAAGTTCCAATCCTTTTTATCATATGGGTACTAGAAGGTGGTGGCTGAGTGTCTTCATGTCCTGGGAATGATGTTAAACTATCTCTGATGATGAGATTCCAGTTTTGGAGGTCTGGGGAATGATTTAATTATTTATTATTACCATTGCTCCCTGGTCCACTCTGACCCGGAGTGGTAGTACTTGTTAGAGTCCCATGTTTGGGTTAAATAGAAAAATGTGTTTATAAAAAAATTAAATATCCATTATAAATAAACTTATTTCAAGACTTTGTCAGTATTAAATGACCCACTGAGGTTGATATGCCTTAAAATAAAAATCAAACCAAACCAAATTCTAATCTTATTTTTCTTTATCTTTCCAGGAAAATTTTGATATTGACAGTTTGCAGTACGGACCGGATGGTGAACTACACAAAAGCCACGAAAGTTTCACTTCAAACGAACACGATTTTAATGGCCACGACATACCTGTTGATGTATGTGACAGGTTTCGGGAGGTGCTGGAGGACCGATGTGCCAGTCCAAGAAAGGACAGGGGTCGAAAGGACTCTCAGGGAAGCATCGATAGGGAACTTGCCATGCTTAACAAAGAAATGGAGGAAATACAAATGGAATGTCAGGAGCTCGTGCGGGCGCACATGCGCGAGCAGCAGAAAATACAACTCCAGCAACGTGAAATGCTGCGATCCGAGCCACATAGGAGTCCGCGGATTGTGCCCCGCATGGGAACCAGGTTAGAATATATCAAGCACACGGGCCTCACTCCCCACGAGCAGGCTGAGCTTATGCGCAAGGAGGTAGTAAGCCAGCCGCCTAAGCTCATTCCTCAGACTATGAAAAATTTTGACAAAGAAAAAGATCCGGCCACTACCAGTGCGTACAACACTGGTGAAAGCTGTCGCAGCACCCCGTTGACCCTAGAACTTAATCAGGTGTCCGACGACAGCGAGAAAGGACTACGCAACTCTAGGCTTTGTTTAGTGCCCCCTGGGAGCCGAACATCAGGCAGTGATACCGAAAAACAAACCCAGACTCCGACAAAACCTCATGAACACTCAAGCGACGAGAGCCTGAAGTTTAAAAAGAGTATGTCGTTTGCACAGACCACGGGAAGGGGTTCTGTTAGTCCTGCAAATCTGAAAAGCTGTGAAAGTATGGGAGAGTCCTTACAAGATCTGTACATGCGTTACGCGGATGTCATGTACACAAATCACGCCAACTTGGAACACACAATTGCTATCCAGCAGAAACTGTTCCAGCAACAGTTGGAACAGAAGTCCCGTATCAAGGGACATGGTGCTGGGAGTCGGGGTCCGGATGGTCGGCAGGCCGGAGCCGGCGGTGGAGCCAATTCTTCTGACGGGTGCCAGATGGAGTGGGTTGTCAAAAGACGTCCTGATGGCACACGCTACATCACGAGGAGGCCGATCCGGAACAAAATGCTCAAAGAGCGAGCCAAAAAGATATCAGAAGAACGGGCTGGGATGACTACGGATGATGAGGCTATGAGTGAGTTGAAAGTCGGCCGTTATTGGCCGAAGGAGGAGAGGAAAAAACATATTGAAAAGGCCCGGGATCAGAAGCGGAAGAAAGAGCTAATGATGAAGGCAAAGATGGAGACCCTTAAGGAGGAGGATAAAAAAGAAGTGAACATCCTGGAACTTAGCCATCGGAAAATGATGAAACATAAAGGAAAAAAAGTGCTAGATGATTTCGTAACGGTTCAAGAAATGTTGGCACATGGAAGTCGAGTCGCTGATGGAAAATCATACAATCCTTTGCTTTCTGTGACTACTGTGTGATATCCAACTCAACCCTGACATTTTTTAGGATTTTAAAAAAAAGGAAGAAAAAAAAGCCAGACACAAAAAGATGAAAAAAAAAATAATTAAAAAATATAAACTAATTACAAAAAAACATTTTTACAAATTTAAAAAAAAAAAAAAACAAAAACAAAAACCCAACCAAGCCAATTATTTTATATATGTATATACATATATAATTTATCTGTGTTGGCTTAAGAAATAAAAAGAAATTATTGCAATGTCAGGGAGGAAATTTATTAAAATAAAATAACAATTTTTTAATGAATAAATTAAAAAATACCAGACGTTTTTTTGGAAATTATGTAATAGCTTGCTCTCAAATTGGAAAAAGAAAAAAAAGAGAGAAAAAAACGAATTTTATATATGCTCATTCTCTTCCCCCCTCCTGCCTATCCGTTCTACTAAAATTGAACGTGTTTCCTGGATAACATAAAAATTTAATTTGTTTACGAATTTAAAAGCAAAAAAAAAAAAAAAAATTAAAAAAAAATTAAAAAGCCTCTCCCTAAAATTTTTTTTTTTTTAAAAAAAGAAAAAAAAAGATATATATATAAAAAGCAAGCTTAAAGAACATTTTGTGACAACAAAAATAATACAAAAAAAACAAAAACAAAAAAGAAATTTAAAACGTGTTTAGATAATTAAACACTGATCACCGGATGCACAAAGCTTTAGTAAATAATTTATGAGGAAGAAATCCGAAAAATTTTACAAATAAAAAAAAAAAAAAAAAAAAAAAAAAAACAAAAACAAAAAAAGACCCCCTTCCCCCCCAATTATAAACAATTTTCTTTTTAATTTTTTTGTTCAACAAAATTCATTCAAATTCTTGCTGATGTATAGAATTGCTCATATTTTTCAATCACTGACACCTGTATAAAAGATGATAAAACCCAAATAAATGGAATACATTGAATATCTTATCTTCATTCTTTTTTCTTATCTTAAAATTTTTTACATATATTCACAAAAAAAAAAGAAATGTCCAGCTATGGGTTAAATAGTACCGCTACTGTTCTTCAATTTGGTATTAGATAACCCATGTAGGTGGATATGCCATTAAAAAGAGACCAGACCAGAGAAGTATACAGGGTGGTCCGAAGTCATGTCAGCTGCTACATATTTTTAAGATGTAAAATAATTTCATAATACAATCCAAAATTCAATAAAATAATTCAGTTTTGAAAAGTTAAATAATTACATAACTTGTATATTATATTCTTAAAACAAAAAATTAATGAAAATTAAAACAATATTTAGGAGTGACAAGACTTTCGGACCAGCTTGTAGATAATGTCTATTTCAGGTAATAAATTGGCAAGCACCATGACATAATTTATTTTTTATGAATTTTTTTTTAAAAGAAAAAAAATTGTGAAATAAATTCGATACAAGACTCCAGTCAGCAGAAAAAAGTATAAAAATGATAAACCCAAATAAATGGAATACATTGAATATCTTAACATCCTGCTTTTTTCTTAACTTTAAAATTTTACTTATATTCACAAAAAAGAAGTATGCCCAGCTATTGATTAAATAGTACCGCTACTATTTCTCTGAATGTTTGAGATGAGGCTTGAAGATTAGTATTATCTGCGTTATTCGGACTACTGTCCCGATTATGACAAGAAAGCTCCCGAGTTCGAAAAGAAGGTTCCTGAGTCCGAGAAGGTTCCTGAGTCTGACAAGAAATACCTAAAGAAGGCCGGAGGGCATCTCCGCCGAAACGTTGTACAAATAACAATGAAGATGGGGACAATAGCCCGAATAATGCAGATAATACCAGTACCGCTACTGTTCTTCTATTTGGTATTTAATTATTCTATTTCAAATTTTAATATTCTATTTCAAATATTTTTATCTATTTCATATGATAAAATGTGCTTATAAAGTTTACTAAAAGAGAAAAATTAAAAAATAATATACTAGATTAAAAATAATATATTAGATAACCCATGTAGGTGGATATGCTATTAAAAAGAGACCAGACCAAACCAAGAGGGATATACAGGGTAGTCCGATGTCTTGTCAGCCGCTATATATTTTTAAGAGGTAAAATGATTACATAGTACAATCCAAAATTCTAGAAAATAATTTAATTTTAAAAGATTTGTTTTAGAGGTGAAATAATTACATAAATTATAGATGATATTCTTAAAATAAAAAATATTGAAAATTAAAACAATATTTAGGAGTGACAAGACTTTCTGACCATCCTGTAGATAATGTCTATTTCAGGTAATAAATTGGTAAACACCATGATATAATTTAATTTTTATGAATTTTTTCTAAAAAAAAAAAAAATTGGGAAATAAATTAGATACAAGACTCCAGTCAGCAGAAAAAAAGTATAAAAATGATAAAACCCAAATAAATGGAATACATTAAATATCTTCCTTCTTTTTCTTAACTTTAAAATTTTACTCATAGTCACAAAAAAGAAGCATGCCCAGCTATGGATTAAATAGTACCGCTACTGTACTTTTATTTGGTATTTAATTATTCTATTTCAAATTTTAATATTCTATTTCAAATATTTTTATCTATTTCAAATATTTTTATCTATTTCATATGATAAAACTGTGCTTATAAAGTTTACTAAAAGCAGAAAATTAAAAATAATATACTAGATTAAAAATGATATATTAGACTAGCAAAAGAACCCGGTCCCTGACCGGACTATATATAAAGATTGGATCATAAATAGGCGAGATATTCCAAGCTGAACAGCTTAGACTGCGATTTTGTTCACTAAAATTAAACTAAACTGCTGGTATAGCTATAATAGAAAGCAGGCAGCGAACAATATTTTATTATCAGCAGCTGCTGGTATACGGACTGTTCCACAAATTGGGTGTTTTTGGTTTAATCAATTACTTATATCACTTAATCAGTAAAAATCAATAAACAAATTTGGTGTGTTTCTTAGTCAAAAGAATATTAAGGTGTATGCAAGATTTTGAATCTGAGTGACTTCTCTTTTCGGAGTTATACATTGACACGTACATACCAAACTTCATTTTATATATATAGATAACCCATGTAGGTGGATATGCTATTAAAAAGAGACCAGACCAAACCAAGTGAAATATACAGGGTAGTCCGAAGTCTTGTCAGCCGTTATATATTTTTAAGAGGTAAAATAATTTCATCGTACAATCCAAAATTCTAGAAAATAATCTAATTTTGAAAAATTTTTTTAGAAGTGAAATAATTACATGACTTATAGTTTATATTCTTAAAACAAAAAATATGGAAAATTAAAGGAATATTTAGGAGTGACAAGACTTTCTGACCATCCTGTAGATAATGTCTGTTTCAGGTAAATTGGTAAACACCATGATATAATTTTATTTATAATATATTAAATTTGAAGGCAATTACAATGCGTATGAAAAATAAAAACAAAAAGATGTTATTTTTGTCTTATCGATTTCGAGGCATGAACTTCATCATCAGAGGTTCGTGCTTAAGCACGTACATTTCTGATACGAACCTCTGATGATGAAGTTTATGCTTCGAAATCGATAAGACAAAAATAACATCTTTTTGTTTTTATTTTTCATACGCATTGTAATTGCCTTCAAATTATTAATATATTATAACATACTTAACAATGCTTCAAGCAAATTACCAATTACTTTTATAATTTTATTTCTATGATTTTTTTTTCCAAAAAGAAAAAAAAAATGGAAATAAATTCGAAGCAAAACTACACTCAGCAGACAGAGAGAGAGAGAGAGAGAGTGAGAGAAACAAACAAGCATCTTTTCATTAACAAATAACACTGGGGAAACTGCTATTTTTGGTCTCTTAAAACTCTCAAACTAAACTACAGCAAATGTATTTACAGTTGTACCTTGAATTAGGGATGCCCCAACTTACAAGTTGTTTGAGATACGAGTTACTTATGTTGAGAACTAAAATTTCAGGTACAAATTCAACACAAGACTCCAGTCAGCAGAGAGAGAGAGGGGGGGCATCTTTCAATTGGTTTGGTTTTGTTTTGTTTTACGGCATATCAACCTCAGTGGGTCATTTAATGCTGATAAAGTTTTGAAATAAATCAATTCTTAATGGATAATGCCATTTTGTTTATGAACTCATATTTTTCTATTTAACCCATAGATGAGACCCTAACAGGTACTACCACTCCGAGTCAGAGTGGACCAGGGAGAAATAGTGATGAAGGGGTGCTCCACATTCCCTAAACCTCCAAAACTGGAACCTCACTTTCAGATAGAGTTTAACGTCATTCCCAGGACATGTAGACCTTCAGTCATCGCCTTCTAGCACCCATATGATAAAAAGGGGTTGGGGCTTGCCATAAGGGCAATAGGGTTGGGGAAAATCATATAGGTGCTGGGGCTTGACGTGACCGGCCGATTGATCGGAGGGGGCCTCTCCGACCGCCCGTCTAACCCAAGATAGGGCCAAAGTGGAGTATTGCAAGTCATGGACTGTTCATCCACCTGGGCTCTATCCTTAAGCATCACGGGTCGCCACACACGGATAATGATAATTATCAAATTGTCTGGACTTAAAGGCTGCCTTAGGCAGCTATTACACTTGATGTTGAACCACATCTTATTTACGGAAATGATATTACTAGCTGAAAAGACACCCTTTGGACAATTATTTTCAGTTATATGAATTTTCCAATAATTTCTTTATTCTAAATTTCATTACAACAATAAACATGGGCAAACTGTTAGTATTTATAAATATTGAGAGGTTAATGTTTTTTAAACTCCTGGTGGCCATTGCTCTTACTACAAATACTTTTTATCATATGGGTGCTAGAAGGCAGTGGCTAAGGGTCTTCATGTCCTGGGTATGACATTAAACTGTAACTGATGGTAAGGTTCCAGTCCTGGAGAATGTGGAGCTCCCCTTGATCACCATTGCTCACAGGTCCATTCTGGTTACCTAGCTGATGTTACAGATCCCAGGCTGCACCACTTGGACTTTGACCAAGTACTTATTAAACGTAGGAACCTTCCGACACGAAGGCACCCAAATTCGACAAGAAACACCTGAAGAAGGTCGGAAGGCACATCGACCGAAACGTTTAATATATAACAATAAATATGAGGACAACAGCCCGAAAAATCCTTTGTCTTTACCACCCAAGTTGTTTAGGGGCCGGGTTAGCTCAGTCAGTAGAGCGTTCGGCTAGAAACCACAAGGTTCCTAGTTCGATACCGGTCCCCGCCAACTCAGCGTATGAGTAGCACAGGGATCTGTGCGGTAAAGTAAGGAGCTGATGGTAGGTGTGGCGCCCCACCTCAGATGCTAAAAACAATCTCCTTGGTCTAGCGCTATTGAAAAGGGGATAGACTCCCTCGCTGACTGGCTGATACCGACATTAAGCCGCCCCGTCGACTTTACTTTACTTTATACCTAATGTAAACGCATATATATATATATATATATATATATATATATATATATATAACCTACCTTAAACAAAATAAACTTTGAAATAAGTCAACATATTCTTAAATGCTTATAATTTCCCGCCTGTTCTCCTTCCACTATACCCTCCCCTTCTCACAACTTGTGCCCATCCCCCCAAAAAAAAACACTACTGCATCGCTCGCTCGAACCACTACCATTCCTACAACCTCCCATTACCAATTGTTATTACCTCCCACTTCTAATTCCTTGCTACTACTCGTTCTCGTTAAAAACGAGACACGAAACCATACCATCGTTTCCTACCTGATGATGGCAAACTGTATTGCCGAAAGCGCTCGTTTTGAAACCTTTGGTGGACTGTTACACCAGTTCCACCCCGACACCAAAAAGATGGCCCGAAAATTAGAAAGAATCAACCAAAAACTTGTCCGACAAGAATTGTCTGTACAGTTCAACAAAACTTGTATAAAAGAAAAAATGCTGCCAAAATACACTTATTTTTAATATATATATATATATATATATATATATATATGCAACGTCTATGCGTATAGATATCCATAAAGATACAGTCGTATCTACTTTTACCCAAGTTGCCAGCGTAAGCAGCAGACAAGTTAAATAATTCATTTGGTTAAATTTTTTTTACAGTATGTCTAATGTCAAAAATAGCTTTTATAGGATGTGGCATGTTTAGTTTTTTATAAGATATAGCAGCATTTGTAATGTCGGCTTTTGGCTTCGATATAAAAATGAAGGTGGGGGAATTTCGTGACTTGGTAAAGCTGCGAAAAGTGAACTAGCTTTTGTTTATATTACGAGGATACAGCGAAATCCACAGCCTTTTAAAAAGTACATATTAGACGTCTGCTTAAGTAAAAAATATACTTATAAATTAAATGCGATATGACACACACACACACACACACACACACACACACATATATATATATATATATATATATATATATATATATATATATGAAGATAGGAGAGTTGGGGTAAAATCTGACAGTATGAGGTAGGTAAAAGGATAGTGAACAAAAAATAATAACTCAAAACAAGTCTAAGAGTTGAAATATTTCGTCCTTTCATAAGGACTTCCTCAGTCAACTGGCTTTTATTCAAAGCAAAACTTACGTACATGTGTGTGTTTTGATGAGGGAGTGAGTTAGTAGCGGAAATGAAGGGTAGAGAGGTTAGGGGGAAAATTTTTTGTTCACTGTCCATTTACCTACCTCATATATATATATATATATATATATATATATATATATATATATACTTTGGTGCGGTACCAAGTTTCTTGGTACAAGGTGATTCTAGGCGGGTCCTAATTCTCTACCAGTAGTTTGTTGTAGAGTTCAGGTTCCGTATGAGAGCTCAATGTTTAATTATTGTAAACAGAGCAAAGTTATTTGGGAATAAAAGGCCTTAAATACCATGGGTATCGTGGTTATGGACCATTTCCACTCGTGAGTATGCCCACGACCTTCTTCAGACCACTGATATCATTTATTTAGACAGGCACATGGCCAAACTCATTTTATATTCATACATGGGTGTTCGGGATAAATTTACCATTTTTATATTTGGTTATTTTCTCCGTGGGTTGGGGGTATTGACGCACACGACGTATTTAAAAGCCTGGACCGTTCTTCATTCATATACGTGATGACAGATAAAATGGACGACTGGAAGCCACCTGAATCATGGAAGTGAATAACTTGTACCATGAGGATCTGCGCCGGTCATCAAAATAAGGCTATTATGGTTGCTGCCCAATACTCCCTGAACAATGTAAAAACAATCAGGCATGAACTGGAGAATTGCAATGGAAACTACGAGGCTGTGGCTAGAAGAAAGCAACATAAAAGACGATCATTGCGTTCGTTCAGCAGAATTCCTCAAATTATGCAGTAAAAAGTGTTGGAGGACCCTCAGATGCCTATGTGGAGTTGCTAAACACTGTAGTCAAGCCCTGGATAACAAGGGTAACCAATGGTAGGCTATATGTATGGCAACAGGATTCGTCCTCTTGCCACACCTCTGGGAAAAGTAAAAAATGGTTGTCGGCGATTTTTTACGACTACACTAGTCCCAATGTTTGGCCTGCGAACTCCCCAGATCTTAACCCCAGGGATTATTATGAATGTGGTGCTGTTGAGAAACACACCTATCGCCGTGCCTGTACTACAAAAGATCAGTTCATCAGCAGAATTCAGGTAGTTTTTGAGACCCTTCCTAGCGAAACTGTAACATCAGCTTGCTTCAGGTTCCGGAACAGGATTGAGGCTGCGATCGACGCATATGACGGTTATTTTGAGTGAGACTTGTTGACAGTGGTGTAATCTCCGTGCCTATTGAATTTCTTTACAATACATTAAATTTTGTAGTTACCAAGCACTTTTTCTCCCGAACACCCTGTATATATACTACCATGAATAATGAGATTATTGTCACTTTCGCTTGTCTGTTAGATCAGGATGGTGGTATCAGTTATGTTGGAAAGATTCTGCTAATGACTACGGGATAGTGTTGCCAAAGCAGTATATAAGAAAAAGGCGCAAAATCTTATTTTCTTTTACCTGCAGGATGCCTTAAGTCGTGATCTGTTTCATCCTCTTGGACGGGGACGTTTTTATCCCAAGTTAACCCCGTGCCGCAGAATAATACATTGCAAAAAAATGCTCCAAGCACAGGTATATTTAATCCCACAGAATAAAAAACTAAGAAACACTTCTCAAATATGTGAATCTCTCACAAACTTTCATAACTATGAAGGACATAACAGACGATTATACAATGCAATGGGGGTAGTGTTGGGAGGGGGGCTATAAAAGAAGTTTTGAATAACGAGAAGAGAGCCTCTTTGTTTTCCTTTATCCTGGTTGCCATACCAAGGTTAAAGAGCCCAGTCTGTCCTACTATTTACCCGTAACTGGGGGGGGAATAGTTGGATTCGTACCTTTCTTAAGGGTATTAGCGCTATGTGAAATGCAACATCCGTGTCCTGGATTTGAACTCGTCTAAGCGTTTCCATTTCCTACGAAGGTAACCATTACGCAATGAGCGACTCCAATAATTACTTTTTTCTCCATATAAAGCCCTATTTACTCCGTTTGTCTTCTTCCTATTTAGATTGGAATGGCAATAAAAATTTTGAGTTTTCAAATCACTAGAGAACGTCTAAAAAAAGAATGTAGGAACAATTTGGAAGAGAAACGAAATGAAAAATGGGATATATATATATATAAAGATAAATCTAATGAGTCAGACGAACCTACTAAAAGTTTCGCTTAATGCTCTTCAGGGCTAAGATCTGATTCAGAGTCAGATCTTAGCCCCGAAGAGCATTAAGCGAAACTTTTAGTAGGTTCGTCTGACTCATTAGATTTATCTTTATTATTTGCTCTACTTAGGTATTGAGCACTTTTTACTTATTAGCTTTAGTCTCCTGGCAGTATATATATATCTTATATACATATATATATGAATATAGAATATTTTTTCTTTTGGCCAAAATATTGTACTAATAGATTATTTTTTTGTTGGTACGATTATCTTGGTCTTTTCTTTTTTCCAAAAATTTTTTTTCTTCCCGGTTGATGTTTGGTAGTATATTTTTACAATCAAACTATTTGCTGTTTTTTTCTCACCACGAGGATTTACCAATAAGTTTGGTATATATATATATATATATAATATATATATATATATAGAGAGAGAGAGAGAGCGAGAGAGAGAGAGAGAGAGAGAGAGAAATTACGTAGTGTAGCCCATCTAGTTATTACCTGCAAAAAGTCAAGGTTTGAGCAATACTCGAATTAAGCACAACGACAGAAATTCTCTCGTGATATTGACAGTGGAAATTTCCTGTAACTAAACCAAGCTGCTTTCTCCAGTTAGCGGAAGACTCCAGGATTCGATTTAGTTCCACAGAACCAACAACTAGGAAACCCTTCTCAAATATGTGAATCTCTCACAAACTTTCATATCCATGAAGAACATAACAGAACTGTTACAGGCTGGTTATGTGGAATATATTTAGATTTTTTAATGAAAAAGAAAATGCATCCACAGGTGCGTACCTGGGACGTGTGGATACGATTTCACTGCGTCCGTTTGGATTTTTATGCGCCAGGAATGCAGGACGTGTATTTATCAGTATATCTAGGTTATGCACCTCGGCAAACGCATTGTGAGTTGCCGAATTGTGCCTCACGTTTACAAAATATTGCAAAACTTTTGACTCTCCATAGTAAAATTCAATAACAAAATTATTAAAATGTTGTTACCATTTTTGGTAGCATAGATAAACTTGTGGAAAAATATATTACAAAATTAAAAAGAAAATGATAAAAAACAATAAAACTAAGCTATTCAACCATTAACAATACATACTCACACAAACAAATGGGATTTTTGAAGGGAAGAGCTCTTCAGCAGTTTATTCTAACCTTCTTTTTTGAAGAGTTCATGCGGAGGCAAAAATGATATTGTTTCTACACAGTAAGATATATACAATGGCCTGCTATATTTGAATGGATGTCATAGGGTCGGTGTAAAGCAACAGACCAGTTCAATGATTCATTTTCTCTTTTAGAAACATTCTTCAGCCATCTTCAATTCTCTTCCCTAACTATCCCCACTGACATCCCTTGTCTAGGCCTCGTAGATTTATTTTATGTTTGTATTTCCATTTTTCAATCAACACTATCCAATAAATTTATTTTTTTCACATATATATTTTTAGTCTTAATTTTTGTTCGTTTCCTCCCTCCATTCACTAATTCCTTCCTTTCTTCCTTCCTTTGTTCAAATACTTTCTTCATCCTGTATAAAAGAAGAAAAAAAATCTTTTCCTTCTCAATTTTTATTTCCTTCTTCCCTTTTCCACTTCCATTGAATAACTGTTTCAATTTTTATCTATTTACTAGCTGTACGTTCCCGGCGTTGCCCCGGTTATAGAGTATCCGACGAAATCTAAGCATAAAAAACCCTCTCATCAACGTACTAATAGCGAGAGAGGTGGTCCGTTAAAGTCCGTAGATTGGAAGGGATTATTTTTTAGTCCTAAAACCACTATTAGTAGTTATGATTATAATCTAAATAATATATATATATATATATATTATATTATATATATATATATATATACACACACACACACACACACACATATATATATATATATATATATAATATATATATATATATAAAGTTTTGTTGAACTGTACAGACAATTCCTGTCAGACAAGTTTTTCGCTGATCCGTTCTAATTTTCGGGCCATCTTTCTGGTGTCGGGGTGTAACTGATATAACAGTCCCCCAAAGGTTTCAAAACGAGCGCTTTCGGCAATACAATTTGCCATTCTCAGGTGGGAAACGATGGTATGATTTCTCGTTTTGAAACCTTTGGGGGACTGTTATACCAGTTACACCCCGACACCAGGAAGATGGCCCGAAAATTGGAACGGATCAACGAAAAACTTGTCCGACAGGAATTGTCTGTACAGTTCAACAAAACTTGTATAAACGAAAAAAATCCTGCCAAATACACTTATTTTAATATATATATATATATATATATATATATATATATATATAAATAAGTAAACCACAGACATGTGTTTCGAAGTTTTACCTCTCATCAGTGTGGTTATACCTTAAGAGCTACCCCTGGCCGGGTGGGTTTGAGACCTGAATGAACTTTCGTCCGCCAAGTCTCTTACCCATGCGGCCAGTAGCGGCTGTCAAATATAGGAGAATATTTAATTGATACATTTCTAAGCGGAAATGAATTCACTAGAGTCCTCTGACTTTGTAAACAAAGCGAGGGTTAGCTATGTTATATATATTTATGCTATCCAATGAATTTATTTTTTCACTTATATATTTTTAATCTTAATTTTTGTTCGTTTCCTCCCTCCAGTCACCCATTTCTTCTTTCCTTCCTTCCTTTGTTCGAATATTTTCTTCATCCTGTATTAAAAGAAAAAACAACAACAACTCTTATCTAGTTCTTTTTCCTTCACAACGTTTATTTCCTTCTTTCCTTTTCCTCTTTGAATAACTGTTTCAATTTTTATCTATTTACTAGCTGTACGTTCCCGGCGTTGCCCCGGTTACATAGTATCCAACTAAATTTAAGTATACACAAAAACTTCTCATCAACGGACTAATAGCGGGAGAGGTGGCCCGTAGATTGGAAAGTCCGTAGATTTGGAAGGGATTATTTCTGAGTCATAAAACTACTATAGATAATATCAGTAGTTATGATTATAATATAAATAATATAAAAATATTAAATATACCCCAAAAATCGTCTGCTACGTTTTTAAAAACGAATTAAAATTAATTAAATCTATTATTTAAGGTCAAACTTTTATCTAAAACGCTAAGTAGTAACATAATGACCATCATTAAAAAAAAAGAAAAATATCATTACATATGCAGTTTATTTTTAATAGATTTAAAACGATTTTTTTTGTCAATTTCGACGCGATCCGCCATTTTGTCTCCTTTTCAATGGTTTTAAAGCGCTTGTTTACAATTTTAATGTAACATTCGCGATTGCAAAAAAAAAAAAAAAAAAATACCAAAAATCAGGTAATTATCCGATTTTTATGAAATTTTCAGTATTGATTTATCAATTAATTAATTTTATAATGCATCAGTTGTTCTATTTCAAAACTTTAATTTAGTATTTTTGCTATGAAAAATTAATATATTAAAATTCATTTAAAATATGAAAAGTCTGATGTTAAGTTTAAAATGTTATATTTTTAGATTCTAGAAATAAATATCTATTTAATGCAAACCTTATTTTATTATATCAAAATATACTTTTTGAAGAAAAACTCGATTGAAAATATCCCTCCCCCTTTTTAGCCAGAAAAAATATCGATGTATGATTTTTTTCTTTTATAAGATAATAGCCAATTAAATAATTATCGAAATGAGTAAAAAAGAAATTTCCAAAAAAATAATTATTTATTAGTTTTTTATATTTTATTTTTCGATTTTCGGTACTTATGTTTTCATAGAAAAGCCACCGTAAAAATGTTTTTTTCTATTCATAACTTCGGTCTTTTATCTCTTTATTTATACTGTAATTAGTACAGTATAAGATCAACTCGAAAAATGTTACGCCCCAACATAAGCGGGGGGGGGGGCAAAATTAAGTGACCTGAAAAAATCAGAAAGATTTTAAATAAAATAAATAATGCATTATAAAGATCATACATTGATAAATAAAACACTGAACATTTCATTAAAATCCGATAATTCCCTGATTTTTTATAAATTATTTTCTGTAGGGGGGGGGGGGTAAAGTCATTTCGTCAAAAATGCATTTTTAGGACCATTTTGGATATACCTAAAAATATCAATATGTCATATATACTATCCAATAAATATATTCTTTTCACGCATATATTTTTAGTCTTAATTTTTGTTCGTTTCCTCCCTCCATTCACTAATTCCTTCTTTCCTTCCTTCCTTTGTGCGAATAAACAAAAAACAAACAAAAAAACAAAAACAAAAACAAAACAAAAAACAAAACAAAACAAAAAAACGCTTATCTGCGTTTTTTTCCTTCTCAATTTTTATTTCCTTCTTTCCTTTTCCTCTTTCATTAAATAGCTGTTTCAATTTTTATTTATTTACTAGTTGTTTTTTTTTTGACACTACGCCATCGTCCTTAGTGGACTTAAAGGTGCCAACAACAGCACTTCCAAAATACAGCATGACACACTTACGTAGAATAGCACCGATAGCGTTCTCTATCTCCCAAAGGGAATAATATTAATATATATGGTTTAAGAAATATAATGACATTACATTTATTATAGATACTAGTACAAAATAAATAACACCTTTCGGGCGATGTAAAATAGATTTTTGAAACATATTGCCTGAGGGGTGGGAGTTAAAAATTCAATGTCAACGAGTTTGTACCCTAAGTAAGTAAAATCATCAAGTTCATTAAAGGATTAAAAAATAAAACAATTTGAAATGTAAACTTTAAATATGTATTAAAATAAAACAAACTATATATAGATATATAATACCAGTCATGTATTTATTAAAACTTGTTTTAAAAAACAATGAGCACTGTCTAATGTTGCATGTTAAAATTTTGAGTGTATTTATTCTATGTTATGACGATTTTGGGTAATGTGACGTAAGCAGTGACTTTTTAAAACAAGTTTTAATAAATACATGACTGGTATTATATATCTATATATAGTTTGTTTTATTTCAATACATATTTAAAGTTTACATTTCAAATTGTTTTATTTTCTAATCCTTTAATGAATTTGATGATTTTACTTACTTAGGGTACAAACTCGCTGACATTGAATTTTTTACCACCCCTCAGGCAATATGTTTGAGGGCCTTTTTTTATTTTGTACTAGTATTAATAATGGAGATTTTCTGTATTTCTGTCTGTAACAAAAAACTACGTCATAGCTCTACGTCGCAGCTTACGTCACAATATTCTTATGCTATATACACCCAAAATTTGAGTAAGCAATTTAAAAAAGAATGTTTTTACTCACGCCCCCCCCCCTTTTTTACAGTAACAAGCAGTTAACTAAAAAGTTTACAAATAAATAAATACCTACGATTTTGTGTAAAATCGATGTGGAAAATATTCAAAATAATTGTTTGATTATTACATACACGCAACATTCAATTTGAGAGGGACGGGACTCAGTTTTCATTTCAAAATTGTTTGTTTTTTTTACTCCTTTAATAAATATGAGAATTTTGCTTACTTATGATAACTCCCACTCTCTCGGGCAATGTCTTTCAAAAATTAATTTTTACGACGCCTGGAGGGTGTTTTCTGTTGCTAGTAGTCTTAATAAACAGAATGCTCAATATAGGATTTTATTAAATTTGCAAATTTATCAAAGTTATTCTTCTTAGCCTATTTTTCCTTATTTTCTCACACAGCGGCTGGTAATTTGATATCCTGTGACCCTAAATTTATTCGGGGGTGAATATGAATATCATGGGATTCGTCATAAAATTCTACCCCAGAAAATTTCTTTGAACTTGATACAGAGCATTGTTTTCAATTGCATCTCCAGACAGACACAACACAAATATAGTATAAAATTTCATTGTTTTCTTTTCCTCTGTCAGGATTCATTGAAATTATTTTTTCAGTCATCTATTTCTATAACTTTTATTATCAGTTTCTACTTTCTTCTGCCTTCTTTCATCGTTTTTGTTATCATTTTTTATCTTCATTTTATTATTTTAAAGATTTTCATTCTGATTCTCATCTACGTATTAATAATCATGTTCCTTAATTTTACGACCGTTATCATCTTGCAACACGCCCTGGTTAAAAATGAGACCATCCAAATCCTGATTATCTGGTGTAGCTTAGCCGCTGAATTCTTATTTCTTATGAGTGTCGTCACCTCAACTAGATAATGAACCATTCCGCTTTTATCATAAAGAAAGAGCAAAAAATTTGATAAGAAAGAGAAAAAAAAATAAATAAAAGAGAGTGGGGGGGGAATAAATAGAGAGGGGGTGAGCGTGCGGAAGCGTTAATGCTAATCTGTTTCAATCGAACATAATGAAAAGATGAAAAGAAGGAAAGAAAGCCCTTAAGTAAATATATCAAACATTGTAATAATTACGTTATCATACTGTGGTATATTTACAGGATTTATTGCCCAATACCTGAGACACTTCAAAAAAGAAAGGCCGGGAGGACACATGCAAATTTTAGCACTAGCCTCGCTTGAGCCTCTCTCTCTCTTTCTCTCTCTCTCCTCTCTCTCTCTCTCTCTCTCTCTCTCTCTCTCTATTATCTATCTCTCTTTGGATTTTTATCCCCACTTTCTCTCCTCTTTCTGGGTTCTCCCTCTCTTTCTCTATCTATCTATCTCTGTCTCTCTTTGGATTTATATCCCCACTCTCTCTCTCTCTCTCCTCTTTCTGGGTCTCTCTCTCTCTCTCTCTCTCTCTCTCGCACGCCTTTCTGTTGTTTTTTTTCTCTCTCTCTCTCTTCTTTTTCTGTTTTCTCTCTCTCTCTCCTCTTTCTGGGGTTTTCTTGTCTCTCTCCTCTTTTTCTCTCATTCTCTTTTGCTTTTTCTTCTCTCTCTCTCTCTCTCTCTCTTCTCTTCTCTCTCTCTCTCTTTCTTTTCTCTCTCTCTCTCTTCTCTCTTCTCTCTGGCTTTTCATCTACTTTTCTTCTCTTTTCCTCCTATTTCTTCTTTTATTTTCAATACTTCTCTCCATCTTTGTTTATCTCTTCTCTCTCTTCTTTCCCCCTCACTCTTCTCTATACAATTCTTTTTCTTTCTCTTTCTTCTTCTTTCACCACTTTTTTCCCGCTTATTTCTTCACTCTTAAAAATATTTTTCCTCGTTTTTTTTTTATTATTCCCTTTCTTTTATTTTTCTTTCTTTCTTTCTTTCTAGCTTTTAACATTCGCTCTCTACTAATTCATTCAATTCAATCAGAATTATTTCCTTATTTATATCCTTCTTTTTTAAAATATTTTTCATTCCTTCATTGATTTCTTTCTTTCAATATTTTCATTCCTTCCTGCTACTCTTTCTTTTTCATTGTTTTTCTTTCACTACCCAGACCAATTTTCTTTCACATTACCCTTTTCCTTTCCTTTTTTTATTACTATTTTCGTTCATTAGCCCCCACCCCAGCACTCACCAAAACATTTCCATCCCTTTTCATTCCATCCTTAATTCATTCTTCCCACCTGCTCTCTCTCCTAAAATCTTTCCCTGTCGTATCTCCCATTCAATCTCCAAAATATTAATAGCAACCCCCACAACTTTGTAGCCGATAGAGTTCTCAGACAAAAATCCTCTTTTTTGTGTTATTTTATTTCCATTCTTCTGAGTCATTACCCAACACCATTTTCACAAATAACTATTCATGGCGACCCCCCCGCGCAAAAAGCCAAAAAAAAAAAAAAAAAAAAAAACAAACAAAAAAACTACAAAAAAAAGAAACAAAAAACTGATAATAAAATTAAACAAACACACAAACGAAAAATACAAGGGGAGATAAAAGCTTTTAGATAAAAAAAAACAGCTTCATGGTCAGATATTTTGAGATAGTATCTTGCATGCTTGGTCACTTCATTTAGTGTCCATTATCAGTGACCACGACAAATAACCCCCACCCTTACACCTCAGAAATATATTTGTTTTATTCTTTGGTTTTAACTGTTGATTCACTGTCTGCTTGGTAATGTTTTTTTTCTCGCTGAGAAAGCTTTTAATCAATTTAGAACTTGATATCTATATACGAGGGGAGTCAAAAAGTAATGCCATTTTCTTTATTTCATGGGAAGAGTTTATATATATATATATATATATATATATATATATATATATATATATATATATGAAAAAACAAATGATGTTTACAAATGCATGGGATCATCAGGAGAGAATGTTCACCGTTTCGGGGCCTTCCTCTCAACGGTTTTAAAAAGCACATCGGCCCTCTCACTGAGGTGAGGTCCTCGGAATATCTGTGTCGACCGTATGTAATAGATCGGTCTCAACAAAATAAAACGGGATGAAATGACGTTAGAAAAGAATGAATTGTTAGTCAAGTTGAATTTAAAAAAAATGCGTTGTCTGTATTAAAAATAAAATGAATTTTATTTAAAAATAAAATGAATTTTGTTTTTAATTTTTAAAAATCAGAAGCATTACAGTTTATAATAAGACACAAAAGAGCCTGATGTAAAATTGTTTAAAAAAGTGTATAAATGTATAAAAAGTGTATATTAAAATATCAAAATTGTTCATAATACACTCCAACTATTAAATAAATAACCAATAAGTGTAGGTAAATCCGTGGTGTTTATGGCTAATTATCTTCAGAGGAGTAAACATCCATATGTATTGTTTTTTCGTAGACAAGTATGTGAAATAAAAGGAAATTAATCCGACAGTGTGAATTTGATATATTGAAAAAACAAATGAGTTTACAATGATCCATGCATTTGTAAACATCATTTGTTTTTTTTCAATATATCCAATTCACACTGTCGGATTAATTTCCTTTTATTTCACATATATATATATATATATATATATATATATATATATATATATATATATATAAAACTAAGGTCTACATTGAGACCCTAACGACGCTCAGAGCAAGAATCCAATGAGTAAGACCCAAATCGACAAGGTCCTCCTTCTGCATGACAATGCTCGATCACACACAAGCATCAGGACAAGCGTGAAAATCGTCTCATTCGGGTGGACAACTTACCGCATCCTCCAAACTCACCAGATTTAGCGCCTTCAGACTATCATCTCTTCTGTGCCATGAAAAAGGGTTTTTGAGGCAAACATTGTTCCAGTGACGTCTGTAGTGAAAAAATGTCTCAATTATACCTGTACTAAACAAAAGGGCACTAGGTTTTGACTCACCCTTATATATATATATATTATATATATATATATATATATATATATTAATGTGAGTATGTGTGTGTGTGGGGGGGTAGCTTGACTTACAAGTTTAATTCGTTCCGCTCGTAATTCAATTTCCTAAGTTATCAAATCAATTTTCATCATTGAAATGAACTGAAATGCCATCAATTCGTTTTAGCCCCACCTTAAAAATTAGACGTAATATGTTTTAATGTTTTTTTGTAAATAATGTTTTTCTTTGATTTAATATATATATATTATAATATATATATATATATATATATATATATATATTGTGTGTGTGTGTGTGTGTGTGTGTGTTTTGTGTAAGTTGAAAAATGGAAATGAATCCGACAATATGAAAGGGATAAATAAATAAAGGTAAGAAAATGTTGAATGGATAAAAATGGTTTAATGAAATGCCAACACATGTTTCGGTCGAGAGTTTGTCCATGTATACATTGTATTCTATTTATTACTATTTTAAATATGAAATGAAATAATTACAATAGAAAAATGTAAAATTTTTAAGTATACAGAGAAAACGGCTATCTTCAGGACAAGATGTTTGGGCGGTGGGGTTATTATATATATATATATATATATATATATATATATATATATATACCGAACTTGTTGGTAAACCCTTGCGGTAAGAAAGACCCCGGCAAATAGTTTGATTGTAAAAATATACTACCAAACATCACCTAGGGAGAAAAACAAATTTTCAAAAAAGAAAAGACCAAGATAGTCGTACCAACCGAAAATAATCGGTTGATACAATAATACTTGGCCAAAAGAAAAAACAATTTTGAGTCGTATTTTATGTTTTCGGACAGCGTCTTCTCCCCATTGTGTTGAGTTGGGAAGAGCGTCTGTTCCCACTGTCGAGTTAGGAGCAACATCGGGAAGAGCGTAAGCTCCCCATTGTAGTTTTTCAGCTCTATGGGCCTTTTTATAATTTTCTTTTGTCATTGTCTGCGTGATCATTTAAATTTAATATTGGAATTTTCAAATATCAACTGTTTTCTAATGACGTAAATATCGGATGATTTTGTAACATTCCGATGTCGTACATATTTTCAATGGAATTTAAACAGTTGTTTCTATTGTTGCTAAAATATTTCTAAACTAATATTTATTTGATTATCTTTTGTTTACATAATTCTAAACTTAACTTATATAATTGTAAAACTAATTATTTAAGAAAACTTAATAATTTTAATTTATTCAATTCCACATGCCGTAAAAATACAGGAGCCAATCCCTATATATGTATATATATATATGAAAAATATGTATTCATACAAAAACCGTCAGGATATACTAAAGCTAATAAATAAAGAGTACTCAATACCTAAGTAGAGCAAATAATAAAGATAAACCTAATGAGTCAGATTTACCTACTAAAAGCTTCGATTAGTGCTCTTCAGCGAAACTTTTAGTTGGTATATCTGACTCATTAGGTTTATCTTTATATATATATATATATATATATATATATATATATAAATTGATGGGATTTTGTAATGTAATATCTTGACCAATCATTAGAAGATGAAATGCATTTAAGCATTTCTAGCAACAGAAAACACCCTCTGGGCATCGTAAAAATTAATTTTTGAAAGACATTGCCTGAGAGGGTGGGAGTTAAAGATTCAGTGTCAGAGGGTTTGTATCATAAGTAAGCAAAATCCTCATATTTATCAAAGGGGTAAAAAAAACCAAAAAAAACAAAACAATTTGAAATGAAAACAGAGCCCCGTCCCTCTCAAATAAAATGTTGCGTGCATGTAATAATCAAACAATTATTTTGAATATTTTCCACATCAATTTTACAAAAATCGTAGGTATTTATTTATTTGTAAACTTTTTAGTTAACTTCTTATTACTGTAAAAAAAAAAAAAAAAAAAGGATGAGAGTAAAAAAAAAAGTTTAAAAATTGCTTACTCAAATTTTGGGTAATTTGAATAAGAATAGCATAAGAATATTGTGACGTGAGCTGTGACGTAGAACTATGACGTAGTTTTTGTTACAGACAGAAATACTGACAATCTCTATTATTAATAGATGTTGAATTGTTTGTACTCATTCTGTTAAAATCTAAGATCACTTTAATGACGATTGGTCAAATTATTTGATGACGAAATGATATATCTGTTTCCGAAACATCCTGATTATGTTATATGCTGATATCTTCTATTGGTTTATTGAATGACAACATAATCGTAATTAGTCTGGATACACTAATGTTTCCTTCATTGTACAAATCTCGCTTGGTAAATACAGTTAACAAAACAAACAACCACCCAATCAAACATGACTTTCTATGTTAAATTATTAGATATATATCAATATATCTAATGAGACCATCCAAATAGTCCCAGATGAAATGCTAAAATGCAAATCCTGATTATCTGGTGTTGCTTATCCGTATAATTCTTATTTTATATGAGTGTTGTCACCTCAGCTAAATAATGGACCATTCCATTTTTATTATTAAGAATAAAAGCTAAGAAAAGGAATGTTACAATATATATATATATATATATATATATATATATATATATATATATATATATATATAAAAGAGACTAGGGAAAAGATAGAGATAAGGAGTGAGCACGCAGAAGCGATAACGCTAATCTGTTTCAACTGAACATAATGAAAAGATGAAAAGTAGGAAAGAAACAAAAAAGACTGAGAGAGAGAGAGAGAGAGAGAGAGAGAGAGAGAGAGAGAGAGAGAGAGAGAGAGAGAGAGAGAGAGAGAGAGAGAGAGATTAAATCAAGATTATTATACTTTTACATATTGAAGTATTTGGTAATAGCTCTTAAGTAAACATATCAAATGTTGTAATGATTAAATTATCACTGGTCCTATTAGTCTGTACATATATAAAGGGCAGTTTGTGTGTATGTGTATGTCCGGAGGAAACTTCGAAAATAAAATAATTAACGACAAAGTAAATATATATATATACATTCACTATCACCAGGGCTTGGTTTTTGAGCAAAAATAATGAAGATTTAATTTATATTCGGGAAGATATTTAAAAATCAAAATTTGTATAGTAACAGAAGGTAATTGAAATATGATGTTGATTGATTGAATTAATCGCCTCATTTATATTGTATTTTAAAAAAAATTGTAAATTATTGAATTAAAATTTCTTACTATATTGTTATATATTTGCGTGGGATCTTATGGGGCATCCAGTGAGGATCTAACTTGTGATAAGTAATAATGGATCTGCGGGATTAACTTTTTAAAATTTCACTTGTCTACCCAGGCGATGCAGAGTAGCCACTTCTAGTTAATATATAAAGAACAGAAATTTACCTGGGTTGCATACGTTGTAGGAAAGAAACAAAAGAGAGAGAGAGAGAGAGAGAGAGAGAGAGAGAGAGAGAGAGAGAGAGAGAGAGAGAGAGAGAGAGAGAGAGAGAGAGAGAGAGAGAGAGATTAGATCAAGATTATTATACTTTTACATATTGAAGTATTTGGTAATAGCTCTATATATAGTTAATATATAAAGAACAGAAATTTACCGTGCAGACGGCTTTGGTAAGTACCTATTTACACAGGGTAAAGACTGTTACAATACGGTTCTTCTTAATCTTCTCGAACAGTAAGGATTATCACTGATGTGTTCAGAACAGAGGGAAAATATATTCACTTGCGAATTACATTGTCGCGGGCAGTAAACGTTAAATATACAAGCTCGAATTACTGCCGATTTTCTCATTTGAGCTTAAAATGCACTGACTGAATCCCCTGCAAAAGGGTCAGACCCCCACCCTTAAAAGGGTGTGTCCTGCATCTGAAGGCAAAGCCCCAGTTCTGAAGAGTGTGGAGTACCCCTTAATTGCTATTACCCCTTCTTTCACTTTGTTTCGGAGTGGTAGTACCGTGTTTCCCCCCAAAATAAGACAGAGCTTATATTAATTTTCACACCGACATATAACACAAGGGGTTACGCATTTTTTGCACCCGCCACCCGCAAGCTTCGGTTTGTGGGTGGACCCACATTATTAGGGTTTTGTGCCTAACCCGTACACGTGGGGTACGTGGTAAATACATATAACATTAGAAAGCGCGTGGTGTAATGGTTAAAGTCATGGGAAATGGACTCGTCGCCCCGAGTTCAAATCCTGGATGTGGTAATTTCATTTCAAATACCGCTAATACCCTTGGGAAAGGTATGAATCCAATTCTCTCTCCAGCTATGGTTAAATAGCAGGGCAGACTGGGCTCTAACCATGGCTAGGAAAACAGTCTAGGAGAAGGAATACTCTGAATTCAAACCTGTTAAACTCCACTTAATATATTGACCTTGAATCCTGCTCGTGCGGAGGGGTTGGTAAATATATATAACACTAGTATGGTCACTTACCTCCTATCACACAAACTATCCAAGTAAGACAAACAAGACATGCTGGTCACTGCTGGAGAAGTAAGGACAAACTTATTAGTAATATTCTTCTGTGGAAACCTACACATCAGTGTTGGTCAACAAGCAAAAACTTACATCGATCAGCTCTGTGCAGATACTGAGGACTTGCAGTAATGACCGATAGGGAGAGGTGTCGAGAGATAGTCAAGGGAATCTGTATTGTCAGCCAGACTTACTGATAATGATATGTGAAAATGTGAACATAATTTTCAGACCCACTCGTGTCCATCATCAGCATAATCTGTTAGATATTTGTAATTGAACGGATGTGGAATAAATACATGACATCTAACACATGTGTAGAATGCAATGTATACACTTACATAGTTACATGTATAGTTGCCGTCAAGTGCTTGAGCAGCGTTCATACTTCCAGCAAAAAACAATTGTTTGCTTCATAGACTTTGCCTTAGCAATTCAATTGACCATGGAACTCTTTGGAAGGTTAAGCAAGCAGATGGTATCCTGACAAAACTTCTGAATCTACTAAAAGGCTACTACACCTTCATCTGCACAAAAACTGTGTGTATGGTCAGGAATCTCAATTCTTCAACATCTGCTTTGGTGTTCGACAAAGCTGTATTTTCTCACCCACCTTGTTCAACTATGCTATCAACTGGATCATCTCCCATACACTTGAAAACTTCCTAGGTGTCACTGTTGGCTGTAAATTCAATCGTAAACGTCAGACCAGGAATATGCAGACAACATAGCAATTTTTGGGGAGAACTTCAAGACGATCTCCAATCAGTAGTTGACACGCTTCAGTGTTATGCTTCCAAACTTGAAATGAAAATCAATGCACAGAAAACCAAACTTCTAATTGTTGGATTTCCTCCAACTGAAAAACAATCAATTGCCCCCAACAGGGAAACCCTCAAAGAAGTGAGCAATTTCAAATACCTCAGTTTGGTAGTCACCACAAGACTAAGAGCTTCGTTATAGTCCAAGTGGTGCAGCTGCACAGTAGCACCAACACGACTACAGCTTCGAAGGATTTTCACTTTATTTCCCAAATATTTTATTATAACCTCATTTTTCTTGCATTTTTAAAGTGACCTGTTTCCAAGCGCTAGCAAAAGGGGGATAGACTCCCTTGCTTTTCAGCTGATACCGACAATAGGCCACTCTGCAAACTTTTACTTTATATAAACTAGTATAGTTTCAACTGTTAGCAGGCAGTAGGGCCTCGAGATGCGATCAGATATTTTTAAATAATTGGCCAGACATATTTTCCATGGAATGAAAACATAAACAAAATGAGTGGAAATATCACACTTTAAATTTACCCCATTGAACCACCCATTATATATCACGATTTTATTACAAAATAAAAGTGCTCGAGGGAAACATTGCAGACAATTTTATAAATTTGAATGAAACTTAAATCTTGTAGGATGACATAAAAAAATGGAAAAACATTTGAAAAGATTGTCTGTTTTTTAACTACATATTCCTTATAGAAAGACTTTCTTGCCAATGCGATCATCGAACCAATATATATATATATATATATATATAATAATATAGAGAGAGAAGAGAGAGAGAGAGGAGAGAGAGAGAGAGAGAGAGAGAGAGAGAGAGGGAGAGGTGAAGAGGTTAGGTAACGTGGACATGAAGTCAACGGTGCTTGATAACTGACTTTCACACCACTGCGATTTTCAAAACATCGACCATATATATATATATATATATATATATATATATATATATATATATATATATAAATTTATTAAATATAACTGTTTATATACAGAGGTATTAGGGACCATTTACCTAAGGTTTCTGGCTATTGTCTTCTTCAGAAATGCGCCAAAAACAAATACTAAAAACATCTCAAATATATATACGGCACCAGAAGCATACGGACACGGAAAATCTACAACATATATATATATATATATATATATATATATATATATATATATATATATATATATATATAATATATGTTGTAGATTTTCCGTCTCCGTATGCTTCTGGTGCGTATATATATTTGAGATGTTTTTAGTATTTGTATCCGTTGTTGGAAATACATATACCAAGTTTGGGCATAGGTGTGAAGCATTAACGTATTATATAATGCTAATGTAGTTACCATAATACGTAAGTTAAGGAATAAATATTAGAAAACTTTCTGATATTTATTTCCAACAACGGATATAAATACTAAAATACATCTCAAATATATATATATATATATATATATATATATATATATATATATATATATATATATTATATATATATATATCTGGTTCGATTATCGCATAGGCAAGAAACTCACAGCAAATTTATACATATTCCATCCATGATATTAAGCACTATCTCTCTATATAAAATAATACGAAAAAACAATTGTAAACAAGCCAGTCCTCACCGGGACCCTCTCCGACTGACCATCTAGCCTAAGTAAGAGCCAAAGTGGAGTGTTGCGTGTCATGGACTGCTCAGCCAACAGGATTCCATCCTTAAGAATCACGGGTCGCTACCCATAGCCCACAGGTGGCCCCATTGGAGTTTTTTTTATACTTCTACAGAGCTGCAGTGGGTTTAGTCTTCTGTTCCAGTCAACGGAGCGGGCTTGACACGTGTTAAATCCTGAACATGAAGGTAGATAGGTAGGTATTCATAATGAATATAACCCTATTGATTAAATATGTGTTGCGTATGTCATTAATGGTAGATATACACTAGGATGAAATACAATGAAAATATATTTGCGATTTCTCAGATAAGAAAATCGTATTAAATTTGTGAATGACAAGATAAACCGATAAAGGAAAAAAGAAAAAAAGAAGAAAAGAATTAAAAAATTAAATTAACTTAAATTTGGCTTACAGCTCAGCCAAAAGGATTCCGTCCTCAAGATTCAAGGGTCGCTATCCTCTGGGGGGTGATTTTACTCTTCTGCAGAGGTGCAGTGGGTGTATTCTTCAGTCCTAGCAAACAGGGTGTAGCGTTAGTTTCGTATTTGCCTGAGAGAGTTGTCTGCACGGTTTAGTTTGCTGGTGCCCGCTAGGGGGCTATAGTATTTAAGCGCCGGGTTCAAACCCCTTTCGGCCTCTTTTCCTGTGCCTGATACTACGAGACACATGGGTTAGTTAAGGTCTAACCCGTCTTGTTGGGGCTTTTGGTCCCACTTACATTACTGTAAGTTCTTCACAGCATGGACTATCCCTAGTCTCATGTCTGTACTTGTGTATATCTTGTACCATTCATGAATGTGTATTTATCTGTCTACATGTAACTTGTTTTATCTTGTACTTTGTATCTCGTCATATCCATGTGCTGTACCCTAATAAATGTTTTGTCTGTTAACCGTCGTCGGAGTTTTGTATTCAAAGTATATATAACTTTGAACCATTCTTACAAGGGCAAACGTGATACATGTTAAATCCAGAACATGAAGGTGGGTAGGTAGTTATAATGAATATAACCCAACTGATTAAATGTGTGTTGTATATGTGATGAATGGGAGACTGTACGTCAGTATGAAATACAATGAAAATATATTTGCCATTTCTCAGATAAGAAAATCATATTAAATTTGAGAATGACAAGATGAACCGATAAAAGAAAAAAAAGAGAAAAAAAGAATTTTAAAAACTGAATTAATTCAAATTTGGTTTACGGAAGATAAAGCTTTAAATGGAGCTATCAGGTAAATGAAATGAGGTGTTAAATTAAACTCACCAAAAATCAGCGGGAAAAATAAAAAGAAAAGAAGCAGAAGAAGCTGATAAATATTTCAGTTTGAAATATTTTACGCACGTTTATCACAATGAACGGAAATATTGAAGTAATTTAGAATATCAAAAAACTTTATGATGTTCCGCTTTTTCATCTTTATGGTTCAGTACATTTTGAATTCTAAACTAAAGATAAAACGTAGTCAAGAAAACTGATCCTCTGATTTATCCTCTTGTTATAAATGAAATTACAATACGTAATTATATATATTATATATATATATATATATATATATATATATATATATATTATATATATATATATATATATATATATTCTTCTTTATGGTTCAGTACATTCTGAATTCTAAACTAAAGATAAAATATCAAGAAAGCCGATACTCTGACTTATCCTCTTGTTATAAAGGAAAATACTAATACCTGATTTATATATACTAGCAAATATATGCACCCTCCGGGTGCAAGTATTTAAGCTTTAATGTAATAAAATATTGTATTAAATTAGAAAGGCTAATGAAACTAAATAAGAATACAGATAAAAAGATTTGAAACAGAGGGGGGTATAACAAAAGATTTGAAACAGAGGGAGTATAATAAAAAATGGAACAACTGAATCTTACACTTCCATCACTCTCGTCTTTCATTGTTATTTTTTCTAATTTAAATATTTAGTTATAAGAGGAAGTAAAGAATAAAATGACAGTTATTTTATCTTGTTAATGGATTTCATTTAAGATTCATTTAAGATTTTTGCTTATATTCATTAAAATGAAACCAAACAGTTAGAAAAATCAATAATACTAAGCACATATTTATTAAATTCGATTTTTTTAATATTAATATGCAAATTAGCCTTCCCGTTCACACTATAAACCGCTATTTTTGTTGTATATATAAATATAATTGCATGTTGTCAGTATGTAGACATAGTTAACAGTATTAATAATGTAAGACAATTTTATTAATAATTGAGGTTTAGATAAAAATAAAATCATGGAGAATGTGATGTCAATAACTAAGAGAATTGTGACTTGAGTAGGAATATAGTTTCGGTTACAGACAGAAAAACACACAATCTCCATTATAATAAATATATATATATTATATATATATATATATCTATGGGTACTACTATGTGAACATAGCGTAAGTAGTTAATGCAATAGGGCTCAATATATTGTGAATATAGAGCATTAATAGTTGTAAAAGAAGTTGTTTCCCGACCGCGGTTTCGGTGTTCTCCAACACCTTCATCAGGGGGATTGAGGGGGAATTTATAAATTATATATATGTGTGTGTGTGTATTTAGCCAGCATTTTTTTTTTGTTAATAATGCAGACATTTTTTTATCTGCAAGTTTTGTCCTTTGTTTTTCGTATTGCCGGATTATTTGTAATATATATATATATATATATATATATATATATATATATATATATATATATGAAAAAGTGAATGGAAGTAAATCCGACAGTATGAAATAAATATTTTTAGAAAAAAACAAACAAATGATGTAAAATTCGCTGACAGAAATTTGTTTCGACCTACATTTCGCTCTTGATGAAGACTGCTTTAAATAAAAAGGTCGAAACAGATTTCTGTCAGCGAATTATAACATCGTTTGTTTGTTTTTTCTAAAAATATCTATCTAAATATATATAATATATATATATATATATATTATATATATTTTATATATTCTTAATGGTTCAGTTCATTCTGAATTTTAACTAAAGGTAAAACGTAGTCAAGAAATACGATCTTCTGATTTGTTCTATTGTTATAAATCAAAATAATACGTAACAAGAATATAAATATAAAAAAAAAAAAAAAAAATATATATATATATATATATATTATATATATATATATATATTATATATTATTGTTAATACAGACGCGCATTTTTTAAAAAAATAATTCCAACTTTTGACTAGCAGCATTTTCTGTTTGCTAACGGTCATTTCTTCCCGTCTTATTTTTGTTGAAGACCGATCACAATGCGGTTCGATGCAGATATTGCGAGGTCCTCACATCAGTGAGGAGGACGATGTTGCTTTTTAAAACCGTAGAGGGAAGGCCCCGAAACGGTTTGCACATTCTCTCCTGATGAGCCCATGCATTTGTAAACATCCTTTGTTATTTTCAATATATCATATTCACACACACACACACACACACACACACACATATATATATATATATGCGCACGCGTGCGTGTGTGTGTGTGTGTGTGTGTGTGTGAGTGTGTGTGCGTGTGCGTTAAGAAAATAACACGTAAAAAATCGGACAAAATGTGATTATAAAATTAGAAAGGTGAATAACAAGCAGAAACAATCCAGAGTTCGACAAGAAGGTTCCTGAGTTCGACGAAGAATTTGACAAGAAACATCTGAAATAGGCCAGAGGGCATATCGGTGGAAACGTTGGGTTCATAAAAATAAAGATGAGGACAACAGACCAAAAAATCCAAATAATACAAAATGTTGACACAGGCTTTTTGTTTTGGAAACCAGAGCCAAATCCATGCAGATTATTTCGGATTCATGTTTTAATAAAAATGGCGTTGGAGCGCCGTTAAATTTCAAGACGTGAAAATGGCGGGAATTGTGTCGGGTTAGGGTTTGGAGTCTTGGGGATCTTTCTTCTCCACCCGCTGTTAGAGAATTCAATGGCTTAACAAGGAATTACCCAAAGTCGTCATAACATAGAATAAATACACTCAACAAGGAATGGTAGGTGGTTGAAATGGAGAATAATGAATTACTAGAGGGCCCTGTGCATATCCTACAGTATGATAATTTGATTATTACAACGTTTGATATATTTACTTAATGTGTATTGATATACACAAAAAGTTTAATAATCTTGATTTAACTCTCTCTCCCTCTCGGAAGCGATGACGCTAATCTGTTTCAATCGAACATAATGAAAAGATAAAAAGAAGGAAAGAAAGAAAAAAATCTTTCTTTCCTTCTTTTTATCTTTTCATTATGTTCGATTGAAACAGATTAGCGTCATCGCTTCCGCGCGATCACTCCTCTCTCAATTTTTCAGACGTATCTATATGACCCTGTACCTGGAGCGAACAGGTACTCCAGCTAGTTAATACTAAACTTCTACCACTACTTGACCAGGTTTTGTTTCGTCACCAAACAATTTTTTCCAAGAGCTAGTAATTCGTGATTAACAACCGCCACTGCTTGCTCGACATTAAAAAGGTGTACATCGACTCCAAGTCAATCAGGACCTATATCGCCTGAATATCTTTGCTTGATCACCGTGTGAATAATGAATGACTATGTAGCAAGCTGATCACTCGGGCGTTGAAACCATTTGCCATAGCCAAGAACCGTTAACCCAACACCAACCCACCCACAACTCCTCCACCCAGCCTAATGTTTTTTAATGGGCGAGAAGATCAAAAGAACCATATAAAAAGGGCGCGTGGGTGGGGGTCGGGGGGGGAGAAGGTGAGCGATCGGAGAAGCACCCCCCTACCCGGCTAACCCCCCCCCACTACCCAATTCAATTTGCCGAGCTCGATATTTTTCGTGGTTTGTTTAAGACCCACGGTATCGTGGGCTTGATTATCCTTGTTGACTCATGCTCTCATCTCTCTATCCGGTCGAATCAGTTCTGATTATGAGTTCATATCTCACAGATGGTTAATTCTCTCTCTCTCTCTCTCTCTCTCTCTCTCTCTCTCTCTCTCTCTCTCTCTCTCTCTTTCTCGACCCTAACAGATTGTACCTGTACTAAAACAAACACCCCGTTCTTATTGCCCCCAGGGAGCGAAAAACGCATTGGCCACAAATAAAGACCAGAAATAATGTAGAACACTTCTAGATTTTATCAGTTTTTTTGCTCAATGGTACTTTTATATTATTTAGTACTAGCAAATATATGCACCCTCCGGGTGCAAGTATTTAAGTTTTAATATAATAAAATATCATGTTAAATTAGAAAGGCTAATGAAACTGAATAAGAATTCAGATAAAAATATTTGGAACAGAGGGGGTATAATCGGAAAATAGAACAACTTTGAAACTAACTGTTCCACCATTTTCCCTTATTCCCGTCGTTCAGTGGTAAATTTCCCTAATTTAACTATTTAGTTAAAATAGGAAGAAAAGAATAAAATTACAGTTATTTCTTTATTTTAATAGATTTCTGTTAAGATTTATCCCCGAGATTTTTGCTCATATTTATTAATATAAAACCAAACAATTAGAAATCAATAATACTAAGCATATATTTATTAAAATCAAATTTTTAAAGATCAATATGCAAATTAGCCTTCCCATTCACACTGTAAACCGCTATTTCGTTGAATATATAAATATAATTGCATGCTATTAGTATGTAGATCTTGTTAACAGTCTTAATGATGTAAAACAATTTTACTAATAATTGAGGTTTAAATAAAAAATAAAATCATGGAGAATGTGCGTAAATAACAAAGGGAATTGTGACTTATATAGTTTCGGTTACAGACAGACAAACCCACAATCTCCATTATAATAAGATATAATCAATAATTCTTAATAATAATTATACATACATACCCAACCCGCCCGTAGAGGTGTGGTCGGCGTATTCTACTGCTCCAACTGACAGTAACTATTCATATCAAATAATAATAACTACGTAACACAAATTTTGGATAGTATACCGGCCCAAATTTGGCCCTAGACCTTACAAGCTAACATCGTTGATCCCAGGGGGGCATCCTCTCAGGCAACACATGTCCCCTTGATTTAAAGGGACTGGGCTGGGTTATTGCCCACTGCCTGAGGCGCATCCTTGAGGGGGAATACCTATCGGATCAACGCATTTTTCTGCATACGCCACCCATGAATTTCGGTTCGTGGGTGGTCCCAGATTATTATGACCTTGTGCCTAACAGTTACACGTGAGGTACGTGAATAATGTCTAGTATATATATTTACCAACACTTTCACACGGGCAGGATTTAACACAAGGTCAATTTCTTAAGCGGAGTTTAACAGGTTTTAATTCTGAGTCTTTCTTCTCCTAGATTGGTTACCTAGCCATGGTTAAAAAGTCCAGTCTCCCCTACTATTTATCGATAACTGGAGGGAGATTAGTCGGATACATACCTTTCCCGGGGCTTTTACAGCCTGCTCCAGGATTTGAACTCGCCCGACGAGTCCATTTCCTACGACTCTATCCATTACACCACGCATATCCATCCGTTCCTGGTTAGTATATGTTATTTCTTAATTGATTTTACTAGCAAGACTAGACACCCTTCTGGCGTGAGTTTTTAATGAAATGAAATATATCAAATTAGAAAAACTAACGAAATTAAATTACTCTTATTTTAATCATATTCTAATTCGTTTCTATATAAAATCATTGGTTGCCGTTATAGTATGTGGCCTACCTTTTTGATTCTGTTATAGTATGTGGCCTACCCGATTTAAATGTGTCCTACCTCAGTAAGACTATATTTATAGATATAAGCAGTAGGCAATTTATAGAAAGTAATTATTTTTCACATATATTCAATTTCAAGAAATGCAATTCAGTCATAAACTGTATATAGTAATTAAGAATAATTTCAAAAAAATTATCCATGAACCAGAGATCTATTTAATTCTAAAATATTCTAAAATTCTGAAATAGGGTTAGCGGTTAGGGGTCAGGGTTAATCATTATAACCTTATAATAAGCATTTTATGGTAGGCCACATACTATAAGAGAGACATGATTTTATAGGCTACATTCAAAAGGTAGGCCACATACTATATTGGTACCAAATCATTCATAGGATTGATTTTAATACGTTAGAGAATAAAACAATAATATTAGAGATATGGTAATAACATTTGACCAATCAGAACCTGTGGATATATCACAGAATGATAATTAAATTATTACAACGTTTGATAGGTTTACTTAAGAGCTATTGCTAAATAGTTCAATATGTAAAATTATGATAATCTTGATTAAACTCTCTCTCACACTTTTTCTTTCTATTCTTCTTTTCATCTTTTCATTGTGTGTGATAAAAACATATTAGCGTTATCGCTTCCGTACGCTCACCCCTCTCTCTCTTTCCCTTTCTCTCTTTCTTTCTTTCTTTCTTATTATATTTTTTCTGTGTAGCATGTCCTTTTTCTTCCTTTCTTTCTTTATAATCAAAACGGCATAGTCCATAATTTAGCGTAGGTGACATCACTCATGAGAAATGAGAATTCGACGGTTAAACAACACCAGATAATCAGGATTACATTTTTGCATCTTGGAAGATTTTAACTTTCTGATTTTTAACCAGGGGGTATTGCAAAAGTATGACAATTTCTTAAGCGGAGTTTAACAGGTTTGGATTCAGAGTTTTCCTTCTCCCAGACTGGTTACCTAGCCTTCTTTAGGGTTGGGGTTGCCATTAGAGCAACAGAGTCGGGAAAATCGTATAGGTGCTAGGACTTGACGTGAGCAGCTGATTGATCGCCGTCTCCGACCTCCCGTATCACCCGGGATTCCATGCTTAAGTATCAAGGGTCGCCATCTGCGACCAACATGTAGCCTCTTTGGGGGGGGGGTTCTTACCCCTCTGCAGAGATGCAGTCGGCGTATTCTACAGCCGCAACAGACAGTGTGGAGATCTGTACAGACACTGGATACTGTTCAGAGCAGGGGTCACTAATCCGGCCCCCGTAGTCATTTTATCAGGCCCACCAACGGTACTTGAATTTGTTTGTTAAAACGGAAGGAACGCGAGACGTTATGATACCATTTAAATTTAAATATCATGTTAAGCTTACTTAATCCTGTTAAGTTTCTGACCGATATCCTTGGCCAGTTGAAAAGGACTTAAAGTAAGTAAGTCCTGCGCTATAGAATCCCTTGGTAAGTGAATAAGTCCTGGGTTATGGAATCCTAATGTCAAAGGTCCAGTGATATAATCCTATGTACCGTCGTCCACGAAGGTTCAAGTAGTTGTAAGTAGCTATGATTAGAACAGCCGGTATAAGTAACAATATCAGCAGCAGAGTACTGCCAGTGGTTGGCCAATAGGTTGGTCACATGGTTATCGGCGAGTCTATAAGTAAGAGTGGGCATTTAACACACGCCTTATATGAAAAAATCTCAACACCGCCTCTTTTTAATATAAGGTGGGTGATTCCATTCAGAAATATTAAATCATTTCATTCAGAAATATAAAGTTACAATTTACAATCATTTCATTAAGAAATCTTGAAATTCATAGTAATAGTATTTTTGTTCTATTACTTCTACACCTAATTTTACTAATCCTATTTTGTAAAAAAATTAATTAATTATTGTTATTATTTTGCTATTCCTAATCTAATTCTTAACCTTAATACTGCCAACATTAAACATTACTGTCAAATTAGTATTATATCCCTTTTTCCTTTTTTTTTGTTTTTGTTTTGTTTTTTGATTTTCATAGACTTGATTATTGTAGGTAGGTTACAAAATTTCGTGCGTGTGAGCATTTCACTTGTATCTTACGCGATTCCAAATTTTCACTTGTTACGACTTTTAACGTCTGGTGATCGCCGGTTTAGAGGAATAACAAGAGAGGAAGCCGATAGTGACGGATGGTAAGAGAGAATCAACTAAATCTGTGCAGTCAGCACAGTTTGGTGATGAGCTGGAATTGTCTTATTTGGAGATAGATATCGTGAAAATTGCATTTGCCGAAACCCGGATATGTGCCCGGTAATAGGAAAGTGTTTGACTAAAGGCGTATTCTACAGCCCCAGGGTGGAGATCTTTGCAGACACTGTAAACTGTTTAAAGGAATAACATGAGCAATAGAGGATAGGGACGGATGGTAAGAGAGAATCAACTGAATCTGTGCTGTCAGCGCAGTTTGGTGATGAGTGGGAATTGTCTTATTTGGAGATAGATATCGTGAAAATTGCAATTGCCGAAACCCGGATATGTGCCCGGTAAGAGGAAAGTGTTTGACTAAAGGCGTATTCTACAGCCCCAACAGACGGGGTGGAGATCTTTGCAGACACTGTAAACTGTTTAAAGGAATAACAAGAGCAATAGCGGATAGGGACGGATGGTAAGAGAGAATCAACTGAATCTGTGCTGTCAGCGCAGTTTGGTGATAAGTGGGAATTGTCTTATTTGGAGATAGTTATCGTGAAAATTGCAATTGCAGAAACCCGGATATGTGCCCGGTAAGAGGAAAGTGTTTAACTAAAGGCGTATTCTACAGCCCCAGGGTGGAGATCTTTGCAGACACTGTAAACTGTTTAAAGGAATAACAAGAGCAATAGCGGATAGGGACGGATGGTAAGAGTGAATCCGGGCTGTCCGCGCACTTTGGGGATGATGTCGAGCATGAGTAGGAGTCTTATTTGGAGATAGATATCGTGAAAATTGGTGAAGGAATTTATTTGATCAGATAAGGTTTCTCTCTTTATTTTTGTTATGCCTCCTTGGACATCTCCCCTTATTTTTCATATATTCACGCATCAACCTTAAACAAAAATTAAAAACAAACAAACAAAACAAACAAGTCCTAGCATATTGTTGATATAATATCTATATACAGATCAAATTTTGTTAAATAATTAATCCGGTAGTGCCCAAAAATGACCTTTTAAATTATTCATCATGCTATTTTTTTGTGAAATCATTCAAATTAATCTAAAAGTTTTGTAGGCTATGGCTGTTTTTGATCAGATAAGGCAAGCTGCTTATATATATTATATAATATATATATATATATATATATATATATATATTACCAGCATATATATATATATATATATATATATATATATATATATATATATATGCTGGTGTCCTGGCAAACTGTCTTGATATGAGGCAGACATCGAGGCCCTTGTGGATGTCAGTTTCAGCGATGAGGACCCATTAACAGAAGTGGGGGCTGGTTACACATACTTCTATACTCCAGAAAGGGCAGGCCGATGGTAGCTGTAAGAGGTTTGATGTAAAGCGGATAGAGCATCCCATCCTGAATCAGTCTCTACCTAAGCGGCACATGACGGACGTCACGGACACATTTCATACAGAAAAAGACTGACCTGTGTGACAGGGCCTGCCTATCGAGGGCTGGGTTTCGTATCGTTGCATACGAGAGGAATACGGGGAGGGAATTAATGTGTGACAGGGTATGTAAAAGCAAATCTGGATCCGTGGGTCATCTGTGTGCTCACAACCAAACTACTTGTAGAAATGGCTTTCTTCTGTGAAGAGTGGCAATCACCATATATATATATATAAACAACTTCCCTAATCTTATATATATATATATATATATATATATATTATATATATATATATAATATTATATATATATATGTAACAGTTATATATACAGACAGATGTGTGTGTTAAACAGTTAAAATCCCCTTCCCATTCTGGAAGTTACAATAGACGAGCGGTTAATGTGTCCGACTGATGTTGAATCAATAGGATTTCTATCCCGGCTGTAGGTAGCTTACAAATGTCTAGCCATACTGAACAGACGTGATACGTCAAAACACGGTGTCTATGGATGACTATACACATATATATATATGAGGAAGAATGAATAAAGAAAAGAAAGAATAGAATGGATAATAAAAGATGAATTTAATCAATATCACTTACACATGTGTTTCGGTCAGTTCATCTGTATGAAAATATTCTGCACACAGAAGATTCGACCTTCATCACAGTGAAATTTTATTTTGAATGAAAAAATTCGTTGGGGGAAAAACGGAGAATTTTTAGAAATGTTAGAAATAGAGAATTTTTAAAAAATCACATTTGGAACGCTGAAATAGACCGTTAGAATTTGGATATTTGATTTTTCTAGGGGTTATGGTAGAAATAATTTTGTATTGCAAAAATAAAGTGTTATTATTTATCCCTAACATGTTGAAAATTTCTCGGAGCCTAGTTTATGTTATTGTTTTAAAAAAAAAAAAAAAAAAAAAAAACAAAAAAACAACGGTGAGATCATTAAAAAGTATTCGTTCATAAAAAGAACTTAACTTTGATAATAGATAATTAAAAAAAAAACTAGATATGAGTATACATATATAACAACTATATATAAGTATATATCTGTTATATATATATAGCTATATCCTTCCCTTTCCTTTTAGATTGTCCGTCGCAGATGATGATGTCACTCCATATATTCAACAGTTGTGGACGCTCAAGTGGCAAGTATATTTATATAGTTTATGAAGTCCTCTTTTTAAAAAGTTTTAACTTGTAGCCCTTTTATGTTCAATATTACACCAATTTCTCTTTGTTTTTAACATGGGCGTAGAGTGCTGGGGTCCGAAAAGGGCGCGTGGCCAAAACTGTCGAAAATAATTGGGTCATTTCCAACTAACACGAATGATCTGTGTTCGATCTTCAGACAAGGGGCTATTTTGGCTCATCTAATTATAATCGTATTTTTGACAGGTTAGAAAAATATGACGTTTTTGCAGAGAATTTGTACTCGTGCTAAAGAGAGTATTACCTTTTCTGCTCTCTCTCTCTCTCTCTCTCTCTCTCTCTCTCTCTATCTATATATATATATATATATATAAATATATATATTATATATATATATTATATTATAATATATATATATATATTATATATATAATATATATTATATATATATGCTTATATAAATATTTATATATATAGTTATATATATATACTTATATATTAGTTATATATATATATATATATACTTATGAGAGTAAGTAAACAAACAAATGTGTTTATTTGATATGGCTTTTTTTAGCCGACATTTATTGAGGGATATGTGCTTAATTGAAGTCATACCTAATTTTGAAAATTAATTAGTTAATAATTAATGAATTTAGGCGGGCATATATATTCAAATGTAAAGCTAAACAAATCAAGAACATGTCAATCCCTGAATGTACATTTCGACCTATTAGGTCTCATCAGCAAGGTTATAGACATGGGAGACTGCTCCGTGTGTGACTCGAAACCTCGATTGCCAAGCTGGTCATTCCCAGATTCTTCGTTTGTTTTGAACTTATTTATATTCCACTTTTTATTGACTTGCTACACAGTTAGGTATGACTTCAATTAAGCACATATCCCCCAAAAATATATACTTATATATATATATATATATATATATATATATATATATATATATATATGTACAGACTTATATATATACTTAGATATATATTTATATATATTTATTTATTTATCTATATACTTATATATATATTATTATTTATATATATATACTTATATATATATATATGTATATATACTTATATATATATTCTTATATATATATAAATATATATATATATACATATTTATATATATATATATATATATACATTTATATATAAATACATATTATTTATTAATATATACATATATACATATAATTATTTATTTATTATATAATATATAGATATCTATTTATATATACATGTATACATTTATTTTATTCATTTATTTATACATACTTATATACATATCTATATATACATATTTTTATATACATATATATATACTTATATATACATATACTTATTTATATATATATATATACTTATTGTTGACATTTCCTAATATAAGGTGTGTGCTGGATGACCGTTTCTACTTATAGACTCGCCGACAATCATTTGACCAACCTCTTGGCCAATCACTGGCGGTGCTCTGCTGCTGTTATAATATTTATATTGGCTGTTCTACACAACTACTTTGAACCTTCGTGGACGACGGAACATAAGATTATATCACTGGACCTTTGACATTACGTAGGATTCCATAACACAGGCCTTATACACTTACCAAAGGATTCCATAGCGCAGGACTTACTTACTTTAAGTCCTTTTCAACCAAGTGTGGGTTTCCACGTATGCTTCTTATATAAATTTGATGAATATGAAGTGGCCTATATATTTAACTAATGTTTATTTCAAACGATTAATTTCTTCCAGTAATTTCAAACCAATTCATAGCGAGGTGTATGTATGAAATACCAGCGATTTTAGAAAAAGAAATCAGCAAATTATAGTTTCTAGTAACCATTCTTGATACAATTAAATCTTTGTCTACTTTAAGCCGCTCACAGCGATACTATGGCAGCGGCTCTTGCATGTGTCACTTGCTTACACTGAAAATTCACTTCTTGTTCTCCACTGTCATCTTTTGTTTTGTCTATGAACCAACTCTGAGATTGGCACTAGATCCTTTTGCAATCTGGAACCAGTCGTGGGGGAAATTTGGTAGGTAATGAGTTAATTTACAGACAGACTGTCGATCATACTGAAATCTGATATCTCTGATAAGATAAAGCAAAAATTCTTCCAACATCTAGCCGTGTAAGAACTACTGTTTGGTTGCACCACCTGGATTCTAACGAAACGCTGCGAGAAAAAGCTATATGCGAAATATACAAGAACAAGAAGAAACAATAAAAAGAAAGAATAAAAAGATAAAGAAAAAAATGAATGAGAAAAAGATAAAAAGAAAGAATAAAAAGAGAAAGAAAAAGAGAAAGAAAGAATAAAAAGTAAAGGAAAAGTGAAAGAAAGAATATAAAGAGAAAGAAAAAGAGAAAAAAGGAATAAAAAGAAAAAGAAAAAGAAAAAAAGAAAAAAGGAATGAAAAGAAAAAGAGATAGAAGGAATAAAAAGAAAAAGAAAAAGAAAAAGAGAAAGAAGGAATAAAAAGAATGAATGAGAAAGAATAAGAGAAAGAAGGAATAAAAAGAAAGAATAAGAAAGAATAGAGAAAGAATGATAAAAAAGAAAGAATAAGAAAAGAATAAGGAAAGAAGGATAAAAGAAAGAATAAAGAGAAAGAAGAAGAAAGGAATAAAGAAAAGAAAAAAAAAGAAAGAATAAGAAGAATAGGAGAAAGAAAATGAAAAGAAAGAATAGAGAAAGAAAAAAAGAAAGAAAGAGAAAGAAGGAGAAAGAATAAGAAAGGAAGGGAATGAAAAGAAAGAATAAGAAAGAATAAGAGAAAGAAGGAGAAAGAATAAGAAAGAGAGGAGAAAGAAGAATAAAAAGAAAGAATAAGAAAGAATAAGAGAAAGAAAAGAAGGAATAAAAGAAAGAATAAGAGAAAGAAGGAATAAAAAGAAAAGAATAAGAAAGAATAGGAGAAAGAAGGAATGAAAAGAAAGAATAAGAGAAAGAAGGGATAAAAAGAAAGAATAAGAGAAAGAAGGAATAAAAAGAAAAGAATAAGAAAGAATAGGAGAAAGAAGGAATGAAAAGAAAAGAAGAATAAGAGAAAGAAGAATAAAGAAGAATAAGAAAGAATAAGAGAAAGAAGGAATAAAAAAGAAAGAATAAGAGAAAGAAGGAATAAAAGAAAGAATAAGAGAAAGAAGGAATAAAAGAAAAGAAAGAAGAATAAGGAAAAGAAGGAATAAAAAGAAAAAGAAATAAGAAAGAAAAGAAGGAAAAAAAAAGAATAAGAGAAAGAAGGAATAAAAGAAAGAATAAGAGAATAAAAGAAGGAATAAAAAGAAAGAATAAGAAAGAATAAGAGAAAGAAGGAATAAAAGAAAGAATAAGAAAGAATAAGAGAAAAGAAGAATAAAAAGAAGAATAAGAGAAAGAAGAAGAATAAAAAGAAAGAATAAGAGAAGAGGAATAAAAAAGAAAGAATAAGAAGAATAGGAGAAAGAAGGAATGAAAAAGAAAGAATAGAAAGAATAGAGAAAGAAGGATAAAAAGAAAGATAAGAAAGAGTAAGAGAAAGAAGGAATAAAAAGAAAGAATAAGAGAAAGAAGGAATAAAAAGAAAGAATAGAGAAAGAAGGAATAAAAAGAAGAATAAGAAAGAATAGGAGAAAGAAGGAATAAAAAGAAAGAATAAGAAGAATAAGAGAAAGAAGGAATAAAAAAAGAAAAAGAATAAGAAAAGAAGAATAAAAAAAAAAGAATAGAGAGAAAGAAGGAATAAAAGAAAGAATAAGAAAGAATAGGAGAAAGAAGGAATAAAAAGAAGAATAAAAAGAATAAGAGAAAGAAGGAATAAAAAGAAAGAATAAGAAAGAATAAGAGAAAGAAAGGAATAAAAGAAAGAATAAGAGAAAGAAGGAATAAAAAGAAAAGAATAAGAGAAAGAAGGAATAAAAGAAAGAATAAGAAAGAATAGGAGAAAGAAGGGAATGAAAAGAAAGAATAAGAGAAAGAAGGATAAAAAAAAAGATAAGAAAGAATAAGAGAAAGAAGGAATAAAAAGAAAGAATAAGAGAAAGAAGGAATAAAGAAAGAATTAGAGAAGAAGGAATAAAAAGAAAGAATAAGAAAGAATAGAGAAAGAAGGAATAAAAAAGAAAAAAAGAAAGAAATAAGAAAGAAGGAAAAAAATAAGAATAGAAAGAATAAGAGAAAGAAGGAATAAAAGAAAGAATAGAGAAAGAAGAATAAAAAGAAAGAAAAGAGAAAGAAGAATAAAAGAAAGAAAGAATAAAGAGGAAAAGAAAGGAATAAAAAGAAGAATAAGAGAAAGAAGGAATAAAAAAGAAAGAATAAGAAAGAAAAGAGAAAGAAGGAATAAAAAGAAGAATAAGAATAAGAAAGAAGGAATAAGAAGAATAAGAAAGAAGGAATAAAAAGAAAGAATAAGAAAGAATAGGAAGGAAAGGAAAAGAAAAAAGAAAGAATAAGAGAAAGAAGGAATAAAAAGAAAGAATAAGAAAGAATAGGAGAAAGAAGGAATAAAAGAAAGAATAAGAAAGAAAAGAGAAAGAATAAAAAAAGAAGAATAGGAGAAAGAAGGAATAAAAAAGAAAGAATAAGAGAAAGAAGGAATAAAAAGAAAATAAGAAGAATAAGATAAAGAGAAAGAAGGAATAAAAAGAAAGAATAAGAGAAAGAGGAATAAAAAGAAAGAATAAGAAAGAATAAGAGAAAGAAAGAAAAAAAGAAAGAATAAGAGAAAGAATTAGAGAAAGAGAAGAAGGAATGACAGAAAAATTAAAAAATAATAAAAAGTTAAGACAGTCTTAATGTCTCCATAACTTTGTGCAAGCAGATACACGTGTCACGAGAAAAAAAAAAAAAAAAAAAAATGAAAAAATGAAAAAAAAAAAAAGAAGAAAAAAAAAATCCAGAAAAGTCCATTATATTTTGGTATCAACTATGCTCGTATATAAAACCGGCAGTATAATTCTGACTTTTCTGTATTGGATTAATTTTCGTATGAATATAAATGCCCATATTCGCTTCGACATTTGGTAATTTTAATAAAAGATGCCGATAGAGAGGACTAAAAAGAAGAAGAAAAAAAGAACACCTTAAAACCAAGTCTACAGAATTTAAGTGTGCAAATAAAATACAAGGTTTTCCATTAGGAGACGCAAAAATCCATTTGATTTTATTAATAAAATCTAAAATTGATTTTGAATATAGTCACATATATATGTATGTAAATCAATATACATATATATGAATTATATATATATATATATATATATATATTATATATATATATATGACTATTTAAAAATCAATTATATATATATATTATATATATATGTATATATAGTATATCTGTTAGGAGTCTCTATATATGTGTATATATTATGAATATATGCATTATTCCTATATATCTATATCATATATTTGGGAAAATAATTTTTAGTTAGAAGTATGAAAATATGAATACAAAACAATCAAAACAAAATCATATATATATATATATATATATATATATATATATATATTATATATAAGGAGAGAGAGAGAGAGAGAGAGAGAGAGAGAGAGAGAGAGAGAGAGAGAGAGAGCGGCAAAGATAGATATATATATTAAAATAATAAAATTCGAAGGCAATACAATGCGTAAAAAATAAAGACAAAAAGATTTTTTATATGTCTAATCGATTTCAAAGCAAAGCTTTATCATCAGAGTTTAATTTCTGAAATTAAACTCTGATGATAAAGTTTTGCTTTGAAATCGATTAGACATATAAAACATCTTTTTGTCTTTATTTTTTACGCATTGTATTGCCTTCGAATTTTATTATTTCATAACATACTTAACAATGCTTCAAGCAAATTACCAATTACTTTTATATATATATATATATATATATATATATATATATTATATATTATATATAGAGAGAGAGAGAGAGAGAGAGAGAGAGCTTCGGATATACTAACGAAAAAGCATACCTTGATTCCATAGCAACATAATATATAATAGAGTATACTATACACACACATTGTCCATGATAAAAATACAACTGTACGTGCATAATAATGGAAATACTCACGCCCACTGATTACATAGTTCCCCATTAGATAAAAACAAATTAAAAAAATAGTAAATTCCATGTACTTATATAGTGGTGGAGGCGCATGGTGTAATGCTTAGGTTTGTAGGAAAATGGACTCGTCAACCTGAGTTCAAATCCTGGACGAGGTTGTTTGCATTTCACATAGCGTTAATACTCTTGGGAAAGATATGCATCAAACTACTCTTCCTCCAGCTATGGTTAAATAGTAAGACAGACAGGGCAACCCATCTAGTAGAAGGAAAACTCTGAATTCAAACATGTTAAACCCCGCTTAAGATATTGACCCTGTGTCACATCCTGCTCGTGTGGAGGGGTTGGTAAATACATGTACTTATGCAATGGTTCCTTGAAGTTGTAAGCCGTGAAAAATTATGACAGACCTCAGTTCAAACCAGGATCACTGTTTTATTTATCACTATTAGGTTGTTACAAAAATAATGGCCGATTGAAGTGCTCGGTTTTGAAATGTCATTATAACATAGAATTTGTTGTTTATTTCAGGTGAATTTTTGCATATACAATAATTAATGTGTGCTCAAAAATAAAATTTAATTTATTTTCAGATAAAAAACATTTTTGAAAAATAGGAGCCTTCAAAGATGAACATGCCTAAACATGATCTTCGCCTTCTTATGTTGCATGAGTTCAAGCTTGGGCACATGTTGCACGATTGACTGTACAGAAACTCATAGACTTGGGATACGAGACCTTACCACATCCTCCATATTCTCTCGATCTTTCACCTACTGATTATCATTTTTTAAGCACATTTTTAAATGGTAAACTTTCGATCTAAAGAAGAGGTGGAATCATCATTTAAATATTTTGTAGCATCACAGCCAATAACTTTTTACCAATGCGGAATAAATTACCTCGTAGATCGATGGCAGAGATGCATAGCTGCCCAAGGATCGTATTTTGACTAATTTTAACATTTCTATTGTTAATGTTTCAACAATAAATGTATGTATTTGAAATCGGCCATTATTTTTGTAACAACCTAATATTTTGAATAGCATGAAAACTGATATATTTGTAAGATTAAAATTGTTGTGGCCTAGTTAGGCTCCAGAATAAAGACAAAAGACAGGAAATATGTTAAACAAATATATTCACAAAGAACAGTAACACAAATATATACCAATGAGTCGGTCACACGCGAGACTGTCTTATCGGCTATCCGCTGAAATATTAACTCTCGCTTAAGTGCAGAACCTGCTGCTATTTATAGTTGGAATAGTTCGTGCATGCGTGGTAAATTACCATAACACTAATCATGTTTGCCATAAACCAATTCCAAACAATACAGTGTTTAAATTGAAAAAATAGTTTTGCTTAATAAAAAAGAATATCTTCATTTATTGAATGCCCCACGTATATACATGCGTACACAGACGAAAAAAAAACCCAATAAACACGGAATGTAGCGTCTACTTTTATAAAAGCTGATTCCCCAGTTACTTTTTAAAATATTCTAAATGTAAACAAAAAAATGTAATTCATGAGGAAGTGCGTCCGGTCTCGTGCCTCAAAAATTGCTACCGGGTGTCTATCAAAATAACAACCCCAGCTTGTTTATTTATCGTAATTTGTCGTAATTCTTGTTGTTTAGATATGAAGATGGATATATAGTTTGGAATAGACTCAGATAGATAGATAGATAGATAGATAAACAAACAAAATAATATAGATAGATATGAACAAATGGAGATAGATAGATATTTTCGACAAGTAAATGTATGTATTTGAAACCGGCCATTATTTTTGTAACAACCTAATATTTTGAATAGCATCAAAACTGATATATTTGCAAGATTAAAAATGGGGGGGGGGGTCGCATCTTTTTTTTGTCGTAATTCTTGTTTATGTAAACTAAAAACAAGACATTAAACAAACATGAAATGAAAAATCTTAGTATTTAAAGTAATATAGATAAATATGAACAAATTGAGATAGATAGATAGATAGATAGATATGAAGATGGATAGTTTTGAATAGACTGAGCTGGGTTGTTATTTTAATAGTCACGGGTAGCAATTTTTGAGGCAGGAGACCGGGACGCACTTCCTAAAATTACCCCCCCCCAAAAAAAAAAAACAACGATTCATAAATTCTTTGCGATTAAAAAAAAGTATGAACCACAATTTTCCCCATAAAATTCCACTCCCCACACTATATTTTAACACAATGAAACTTGCATAACGGTTAATATTAATCTTGAAAACATTTTGTTCATTCAAAAGAAGAAACATTAAAACTCTTGATGATCTAAAAAAAAATTTCAGTTTACGAAAATAATGAAAATTATGAACGAAAACAATGTTTACATTTTCGCACCGTTTAATCAATTAAAATTTAACGTAGCTAAAAACAAGTTACGACTAGAGGCTTTTTTAATTCTAGAAATGTTTACGATTGAAAATAAATTGAGCACGTTTCGTCATTCCACTCATAAGTTGTACGTTGAAAAATATAAAAGGGATTGTCAGTGGTCAGGAATAAAGGCAACTGGTACTGGTAGACAAGATTGGTTTATTTGTTTTACACATATTGTTATATAATTGATGGGTTGTCGGTCGGAGAGGGTCCCCTCCAATCAATCGACTGGCCACGTCAAGCCTTAGACCCTATACGATTGCCCTTGATTGTATTGCTCTTATGGTAACATCTGACCCTTTTTGTCATATTTGCTAGAAGGCAGTTTCTGAGAGTCTTCGTGCCTTGGGTATAAAGTTTAATTGCATCTAGTGGTTGGCTTACGAGTTTAATTTTTCCCGCTCGTAACTCAGTTTCCTCGCATATTTTTCTTTTTGTAAAATATTTTTTTTTTGGCGTAGTAAATTTGGAAATTTGAAAGGTTTTAGAGAGCGTATTAACATAAGCGTATCCGAAGCTCACCAGTACCACAAATTTTAACTCTCAACACAAAGCAAAAAAAATTGACCTAGCGACAGATCGTAACTCGAAGATTCGTAAGTGAAGGTACCTATATAATATATATAAAGTCGTCGGGGGATGGCCTAAAGTCGGTATCAGCCAATCAGCGAGGGAGTATATCCCCATTTCACTACAGCTAGACCAAGGAGATTGTCTGAGGTGGAGTGCCACACCTACCATTAGCTTCTTAATTTACCGCACAGATCCCTGTGCTACTCATATGCTGAGTTGGCGAGGGCCTGTATCGAACTAGGAACCTTGTGGTTTCTAGCCGAATGCTCTACCGATATATATATATATATATATATATATATTAGAGAGAGAGAGAGAGAGAGAGAGAGAGAGAGAGAGAGAGAGAGAGAGAGAGAGATTGGAGTGGGTGGGGTTATGATCGTTTCTTGATAACCAGATGAACCACCTTCCTTGTCCTCAGTAATCCCTTCATTGTAATTACATTGCTTCGAAAATTTGTTTGCAAGAAAATCCAGCAAACTAAAGATTACACACACACACACACACACACACACACACACACACACACACACACACACACACACAAAACAACAACAAAAAAGAAAATTCATGCATAAAAGAGTAACAAGTTAAAAATGAAAAATGTTTCCACCGCCTCTTCCTCTCCCTCGTCCCCCGCGCTGGGAATGCGAACAACGTTAAATTTGAGAAGCAGCGTAAATGGACAACAAAACCAGCAAGAAGTCTTTCCAGTTGACACAGCTGTGCAACCGGTGCCAGATTAAAAACAAAGAAGAAAATCTGAAGGAAGATAGTCATTTATTTTTAGCGGTGGGGGTGGGGGGTCTGTTCTTTTATTCATAACGATGTGGTCTTTCCTTCTCTCTCTCTCTCTCTCTCTCCCTCTCACTCTCTCTATTTCTTTCTTTCTTTCTATCTATCTTCTATCTTCTATCTTCTATCTATCTATTTATCTATCTGTCTGTGTCTATCTATCTATTTATCTATCATTTGTCTCTCTCTCTCTCAATCCTTTCCAGACATTTCTTGCCTTCTCTCTCTGTTCTCTGAACCTCTCTTATCGCTTTCTCTCACCCTATCTCACTCTCTCTCTCTCTCTCTCTCTCCTCTCTCTCTCTCTCTAATTCTTCACATACATGTTTGCTTTATCTCTTTCTCTTTCTCTTTCTCTTCTCTCTCTTAATCCTTCCAGACTTTCTGTTTACTTTATCTATTTCTGTATCTGTTTCTGTTTTACCCCCCTCTCTCTCAATTCTTCACATACATGTTTGCTTTATCTCTTTCTCTTTCTCTTTCTCTTTCTCTCTCTTAATCCTTCCAAGACTTTCTGTTTACTTTATCTATTTCTGTATCTGTTTCTGTTTTACCCCCCTCTCTCTCAATTCTTCACATACATGTTTGCTTTATCTCTTTCTCTTCTCTTTTTCGCTCTCTCTCAATCTTCAGAGCTTCTGTTTACCTTATCTCTTTCTGTCTTTCTTTCTCTTTCTCTTTTCTTTCTCCCTTCACCTCTCTCTCTCTCTCGATTTCTCACAGACGTTCTTGCATTTTCTCTCTATATTTATTCCTTGCTTTCTCACCCCCCCTCTCTCTCTCTCAATCCTTCCCTGACCCCTTTGCCTTATCTCTTTCTCCCCCCTCTCTCAGTTCTTCACAGGCCTTCTCCTTGCATTTTCTTTCTATCTCAATTTTCCTTGCTCTCTCTCTCTCTCTCTCTCTCTTCTCTCTCTCTCTCTCTCTCTCTCTCTCTCAATCCTTTCCAGAGCTTCTCTTTGCCATCTTCCTCTCCCCACCTCTCTCTCTCAATTCTTTCTAGACCTTTACCATGCCTTCTCTCTCGCTCTCAATGCTTTCCAGACAGTCCTCCTGGCGTAATGGCAGACGTGCTAGACTGCGACATTGTAGTAAGTGAGTTCGTTTACTCTCGAACTTGGAAAAGGTATGTATTTTTCTAGGCGCAGTTTTTGTATGTTCATGTCATTCCATCTCGACGCCATATCGTTGAGGAAGCGTTGAACTCTTCATCGTTGCAAACTCCCTACACACACGTTTTAGCATCCATGCACGACTTGCAATACATTTCCGTTAATTGGCGATGAATTTCAGTCAATTTAATGCCTGTTGTGTTCAAAAACCGAATAACGGCGCCAGCTTCAAACTTGGCGGCAGCTTCAATCGGGAGCTCCATCATTAACGACTACCAAGCTAAGACTGAGCGTGGCAGGGACAGGACGATGCACAACACGCACAACATTGTTGACAATAGCCGCACGAACAGTTTCAATGCGTCCCTAGCACTTTTTAGAACTTATTAATTATATTTTAACCAATATCATATAATATCGTGACAAAAACGATACACAAAACCCTTACTTCAATTTCATAGATGAATCTTTATATTATGAGTTGTGTTCCTTAAAAATACGACGGTTATCATCTCGCAATACAATCTGGTTAAAAATTAGACCGTTCAAATCGTCAAAGATGAAATTAAAAAATGTAAATCCTGATTATCTGGTGTTGCTTATCCACCGAAGTGTTATGTCGTAACCTCAGCTGGGACCATTCTGTTTTGATTATAAGTAAAGAAAAGAAAGTATGCTACACAGAGAAGTATGATAAGAAACAAATAAGTATGGGAAAGGTAGCGAGAGGGGAGAGCACGCGGAAGTGATGACGCTAATCTTTTTCAATGGAACACAATGAAAAGATAAAAAAATACAGAAAGAAAGAAGAAAAAAAGAATATGAGAGAGAGAGAGAGAGAGAGAGAGAGAGAGAGAGGAGAGAGAGAGAGAGAGAGAGAGAGAGAGAGAGAGAGAGTTAAATCAAGATTGTTATACTTTTTATATATTGATAAAATATATAGCAATGGCTCTCAAGTAAACATATCAAACGTTGTAATAATCAAATTATCATACTGTGGTATATCCACAGGTACTGCTAGTTTCTATCATTACCCAACATATCACCTGGGCTATTATCCCTATTTGAATTATTTTTGTACCTTTTTGGCTAATTTTCATAACCGACACTCCAATTAGATTAAATCGATATCTAATTACCTTACCAGGGAGGCACAACGTGACGCAGAGTCCTTTTAATGCATGGACTCCACAGGCGTCCACAAGGTTTAGAAAAAGAAATTGCACAATCCTCGTAACCAGTATAACGAACATACTCAGACTACTGCATTTTCCACCCTTTGTGCAATGGAGGGGAACATTCTGAAAAAAAAAACCTTTTACACTTTAAAACAAGGATGCGGCGTGGCACGGCGTCCCTGTCTTGGTTGATCGATTGAATTTAACGACATATCAATCCGTCCACTTGATTCCTTGTAAAAACGCAATAAATAATTCTCATCCTCATCAGGAAACTGCTGGAGAAGCAAGAACGAACCAGAAGTGACGTTCTCCATTGAACCACTAGACATGCACAAATATTGTCTCACCAGTAAAACCCCACATCGATCAGCACTATGCGGATTCTGAATGTATTTACCACGCATCCCACGTATTTTAATGTGGGACCACCCACTAACCGAAGCTCATTGGTGGCGGGTGTAAAAATGCGTTGATCCCATCGGCATTCCCTCTAAATGGCGCCTTAGAAACTGGGAAATAAACCCAACCCTGTCCCTTTAAATCAAGGGGGCATCTGTTGCCTAGGGATGGCCCCGTGGGATCAACGCTGTTAATTACTTCACCGGTCCAGGGCCGAAACGGATGTCGTGCAGAATACCTGCTAGGAGCGAAGACCGATAGTGTCGGGTGGCCGGAGATGTCTTCCGTATGACATCCAGAATTCACGCAGAGCTAATCGATATATTTTTTTTCTGGTTGGTCTACACTGGTGTGTCCATGTGTAGGTGTCCCCAGGAGAGTGTTCTAATGAGTTTGCCCTTGCTTCTTCAACAGTTTCCTTAATTTGTGTAATGTGAAGTAAGGGACCTTACAACTGCCTTTGGGTGCTGCTTCCAGGATTTTTTCAAGACAGCACGCAGCGACCTTGTGTATTTCATATCTAGCTATATATACAGGCTGTCCCAGAAGTCGCGCACCATATATTTTTTTTTTATAGATTTTATTGGATATGGGTGAGAAATTAACAATACAAGAAAGAGTTAAATTGGTTTTTATGTTTGGAAGAGATGGGGCTACATACCGCTCCGTAGCTGAAGAATTCAACCGCACTCATCCCGAGTGAGAAAAAACATTGATTCATACCACAGTCTCCCGTTTGATAAAACGTTTCCAAGAAACTGGCTCAGTTGCTGACCGCGAGAGATGTGGTCGACGAAAGAGAGCAACTGATGAAGCAACATCAACTATGGTTTTGGCGAATGTTGCTAGAAGCCCTGTGAAATCAGTAAGGAAAATAAGCCAGGAGCTTACGATTAGCAAATCATCAGTACATCGTATTCTTAAGACACATACATTTCATTTTTATAAAGAGAACTGATGTATGTATCAATGGAGAGGGTGAACAATTTGAGCATCTATTATGATTATGATGAATAAAATTGATATTCATATGTCTTTTTATACTTTTTATATGTATTTTCATACATGGTGCGCGACTTCTGGGACACCCTGTATATATATATATATATATATATATATATATATATATATATATATATATATATATATATGTAAACAAGTTATGTTTGGAATGGCTTTTTTGCCGACAATTTTAGGAGAATATGTGCTTAATTGGAGTCGTACCTAATTTTGAAAATTAATTAATTAATAATGAATTAGGCGGGAATGCGTATTTAAATGTATGGCTAAACAAATTGAGAAAAATCAATCACTGTATGTACATTTCGGCCTATTAGGCCTCATCAGCAGAGCTATAGATAGGAAGGCCGCCCTGTGCGTGATTTGAAACCGGACTGCCAAGCTGACAGGCCGATAACATAACCCCTACACCAAACGGACTTCTTAGAGTTTACGATTTGTTTAGAGTAGGTTAATATTCCTCTTCTAGTGACTTTTATTACACGACGATATGATAAGTTGTAAACAAGGTATGTTTGGAATGGCTTTTTTACCGACAATTTTAGGAGAATATGTGCTTAATTGGAGTCGAACCTAATTTTGAAAATTAATTAATTAATAATGAATTAGGCGGGAATGCCTATTTAAATGTATGGCTAAACAAATCGAGAAAAATCAATCTCTGTATGTACATTTCGGCCTATTAGGCCTCATCAGCAGAGCTATATATATATTCTCTAGGCGCTTCATTAGAGTCAAAGTAGTGCAGCCGTATAGTAACGCTGAATACGGCTACAACTTGGAAGAATTCTCTCTTTATCCTATCAGAGAGAACAGATTCCCATAAGATCGATCAGAAGACAAGACCGAGTAATTGATTAAAAAAGAAAAAGAGAACTTCTCAAGTGGTAGATTTTGCAGTTTCCTGCTGGTCACAGGGTGGAGATGAAGGAAAACGAAAAGATTGACAAGTACTTGACCTCGCTAGAGAATTGAAAAAGCTGTGGAATATGAGCAAAAAGAAAAAAATCAAAGAAAATGAGTCAAATGAAAAGAAATAAAAAAAGAAAAAAGTTAAAGGATAAATCTCTAATGAAAAAATCTAAATGAATATTTGACAAAGCCACGGTTATAACTGCTGCTAAACCGACCAGTTAATTATGTCTTATTTTTATATAGTTATTTTTGTTTATAGACATTAACTACAATCACAGTATTCAATTTAGAGTAGTTTAATGGGTTTAATACCATTTGGTGCCGACCACTGATTGGTACAATATGAACGGTTCCCAAAAGCTTAAAAAAGACTAGAGGAATTTAAGAATTTAGACCATCCAGACAACAGCATTGTTGAAATCAGCTGGAAGACTTGTAGCGGATCGTAGCGGATTGGGTGATTTGTCAGTATTTCTAAGAGACCAGACCTATTGTTTATTAAAAAAGAATAAAAGAACTTTTCATATTGTGGATTTAGTCTCGCTGTTCCATTACAATTAAATAGAAAGTTCGATCCTCGTTGAACTTCGCATTATGGTGACCATATTAGGCAAATACCTACTTTAGCCTATTATGTTATTATTGGCATTTCAGTCTCGGAAGACTATAAAATAGTTTTTGTGTCCCTGAAGTTACAGCGTCTCCTGTGAGTGTATAGTCCAATGTTAAAAAAAACATTCTCGACCACAGATGTCGCATGTGAAGGCTGTCCCTGAACATGTTGATGTGCCGGTTTCTTGTTGCCGCTGCTTTCTTCTGGACCTCTTAGCTTCACGATGTGGTGTACCAGGGTGACCCCAGACATGAATAGTTCTCTACAGAGAGCCTGCCGCCACCGAAGGCGGTCCTGAGCCAAATTTTCCCAGCTGGAAGGGGCAATGCTAAAGCGCCTGAGATCGTTCTTGCAGACACCCTTGAAACGCAGCTGGGGGTGACCAATCTGTCTCTTACTAGACGAAAGCTTTGCATAAAGGGTATTCTTCAGTATCAGTCCATTCGGCGGACATGTTCCGGCCATCGGAGAGATGTTATGTAACGTATTTTTGAACTGTATAAATTTGGGTTTCTCCTCTTTTCAAATTGCTTTAATAATGGTACCGAAAACTTGTTTTTTAACCATCGTCTTGGCCATTTTATTTTATTTGGTACCAGCGGGGATATCCGGCATTGGCCGGTATTATAACAAATTAACACCATTCATGGAATTTTTTTATTTAAAAAGATAATTATAAAACATAATTTGAGACAAAAAAGAGGAATTTGTTTTTAAATCAGAAAAGAATTTGCGGATGCCCAATATTTATTACAATTTTTTTGACATTCGACTTGAACGACCATTTTCTTTTATTTTGTCTATTTTGTTTTTCTTGGTGGAGAATTGCATTCTGGTCGTCAAGTTTAATCATAAGTTTCTAATTAACTATCAGTGTCAACCAAGCACTGATAACATGACAGGAAACTATTTAAAATAATCGTTGAAAAAGAAAAAGAAAAAAAAGGAATAAAGGAATAAAGAAAAAAAAAAGAAAAAAAGGAATAAGGAAAAAGGAATAAAGAAAAAATGGAAAAAAGGAAAAAAAAAAAAAAATAAAGAAAATAAGGAATAACCAAAAAAGAAAAAAGAATGAAAAGTAAACAGAAAAGAAAAAAGAGAAAAGAAAACGAAAAAAAGGAATAGAGAAAAAAGAAGACAAAAAGAAAGAAAAAAGAAAAAGAAAGGAAGAAAAGGAATAAAGGAATAAAGAAACAACGAAAGAAAAAAGAAAAATAATGAGGAAAAAAGAATAAAGAAAAAGAAATGAAGAAAAAAGAAAAAAGGAAGGAATTTGAAAAAAAAAGGAATAAAGAAAAAAAGAAGGAATGAAGAAAAAACAAGGAATAAAGAGAAGAGGAATGAAGAAAAAAGAAAGAATTAAGAAAAAAGAAAAGGAATAAAGAAAAAAGAAAAAAAAAAAAAAAAGAATTAGAAAAAAGAATAAAGAAAAAGAAATTAGAAAAAAGAAAGAAGACAAAAGAAATGTAAAAAGAAAAATGGAAAAGAAAAAAGAAAAGAAAAAAGGTATAAAGAAAAAGAAAAACGAAAGAAAAAGTAAAAAGAAAAGTAAAAAGAAAAGAAAAACTAAAAACGGAAAAAGGAATATAGAAAGAAGAAAGAAAAGAAAGAAAAAGAAATAAAGAAAAGGAATAAAGGAATAAAGAAAAAGAAAGAAAAAAGAAAAAGAATAAGGAAAAGGGAATAAAGAAAAAAGAAAAGAAAAAAGGAAGAAAACCTAAAGAAAAAAGGAATAAAGAAAAAAGAAGGAAAAAGAAAAAGAAAGAATGAGGAAAAAAGAAGGATTAAAGAAAAAAGAAATTAGAAAAAAAGAAATGGAAAAAAAAAAAAGAAAAAGAAATAAAAAAAAACGAAAAAAGGAATAAACAAAAAAGAAAAGAAAAAGTGATTAAGAAAAAAGAAATTATGAAAAGAGAAAGAAGGAATCAAAAAAAAAAAAAAGAAAAAAAAAAAGAAAAATGAACAAAAAAAGAATAAAGAAAAAAAGAAAAGAAAAAGGAATCTAACTTCCTTATAGAACACCAGTCTCTCTCTCTCTCTCTATCTCTCTCTCTCTCTCTCTCTCTCTCTCTCTCTCTCTCTCTAAAAAAAACGAAGAAAAAAACTCCTAAACCCATCAGACTACCTCGCACAAAACAACAAAACAAAAACAATAAAAAACAACCATAAAAACAATAAAAACAAGCAAAAAAAAAAGAAAAAAAATCACATACTTCCCAACAAATACAGCAAATGGTGGCAGTTAATCATAGCAGTTCTCATAACTATAGATGTTTACGTTATTCATACTCTGATTCTAGGGTCGATTAGCAAGCTAGTCTCGCAGATCCATTACTACGAAATAGCGAAGTCGATCCTCACTTGATGCCCCAGACTTGCGACCTTATATCACATCTTAACCGTAGTGAACGGGTTGGGTAAATACTTACTCAGATTCTATAGGAGAAATCTATTTTAATTTTTTTTCACAAAAACATTTACAAGGATGACGCCAACGATAATGAATATGAATTCAGTGGTACCTTAAGTTACGAGTGCTCCAGCCGAGGAGTCTTCCAAATTACGAGCTGTAACTCAGTCTTTTTTTTTTTGCTTCGTGTTGAGAGATAAAATTTGAGGTACGTGCGAACTTCAGATACGCTTATGTTTAATAAAAATGGTAAGTTCTTTTCTTGTTAATTAATAATTAATAATAATTAATAGTTAATTGATTGTTAATCTAGTTTTATTATCATCATCATCATCTATGAGAAATATGGGTTATCCTCCCCTGACTCGGCACCGAAAGTAAGGGACCGGAAGTGTGAAGGCGAAGACCCTCGAAATAGTTAGAACAGTAAAAGTACGGGACGAAGTCGGGCGTTTCGACTATCAGAACAGTAAAGGTATTCAGAGAGGGACCACGTTCCTCCTGAGAGAACAGAACCTGACAGCAATCACCACCACTGACTACTAGAACGAACACAGACAGCACCCCTACTTTGGGTGAACGAATATAGCAGCAGACACGACACCGAATGGTCCCTACAGCAGAATTCTTCACCCTAAAAGAACTCAAAAAAGATAAGTGTTCATTACTTGTTACTCTCTCTGTCTGTCTGTCTGTCTGTCTGTCTGTCTCTCTCTCTCTCTATATATATATATATGAGACTTAAAGACCGCTAAAAGTATTAAGTTTTAGCAAACCCTTCCAGCCGCAAAATAAACCCCCTTTACAAAAGACAATATGTGTCTTGTCTTTATTCCTTTCTTATGACAAAATTTCTGTTACATCATCCTTATTCAAGTCTATGCGGGGTTTTCACACCAGTTTCAACTAGTGGCTTTTCATTGGATTCTGAGTTTTTCCAAATTTGTTACGCCAAAGAAAAAATTATAAAAAAATAAGCATTAGAAATTACATTCTATTTTATGTTTTTAAACAATACAGTTCTATTTTTCTTATTAAAAAAAACATAATATATATACTTTTTTGGGGGGGAATATGTGCTTGATTGAAGTCGTACCTAATTTTGAAAATTAATTAATTAATGATTAGTTAATTAGCGGGCATACCTATTCAAATGTAAGGCTAAACAAATCGAGAAAAATCAATCTCTGTATGTACATTTCGGGAAGGGCCGGTTGGTGTAATGGTTACGGTCTCCGCCTGTCAGCTTGACAGTCGGGGTTCGAGTCACGCACAAAGCAGTCTTCCTGTCTATAGCTCTGCTGATGAGGCCTAATAGAATTTTCAGATCCTCTAGTCTTTTTTCCAAGTTTATTGGGACCGTTCGAAGTACACCAGCTACAGTCGGTATCACTTTCACTCTCATATTCCACAGTTTTTTCAATTCTCTGACAAAATCCAAATGTAAACGATGTATTAAGTAAATGTAGCAAACTTGCACAACGGGAATACAAAGATAGGCTCGACTGGGTTTGGAAGGTGATCCACTTGGAATTGTGCAAAAAATTATTTTGACCATACAACAAAATGGTATATGCATAAACTAGAAACTGTTCTTGAGAATGAAATGCATAAAATTCTCTGGGACTTTGAGATAAAGACGGATAACCCTATCCCAGGCAGGAGTCCAGACCTAGTGTTGATTATCAAAAAAAAAAAGAAAAAAAAAAGAAGAGAAAACTTGTCAACCGGTGGACTTGCTGTTCCAGAAAATCATAGGTGAATTATTATTATTATTATTATTATTATTATTATTATTATTATTATTCACTTCTGTCTTTTTTCCTTTTTACCGATTCACCATCATCTTCTCATTAATCTTATTATAAATGTAACTGTCATTATTAGAGTTGTTGATATTATTTATTCTCTGATTCGAGGGGAGAAATTTATTTTCACTCTTTTTTTTCATCAAACCATTCTCAAAGAAGACGCCAATAATAATGAATATGAATATATTCTTTATAGATAAATGAATAATCATAAAATATAAGTAAAACGATAAAGACGACAATGAGTATCATCAAAATATTTATCGACTAAAAATGATAATTCTAATGATATACGCAATATTAATCGCAAGAAAAAAAAAACAAGAAAGAAAAACAAGAAAAAGAAAAAAAAAGAAGAAAAAGAAAGAAGTAAAGCAAATAAAAGAAACCCAATTATCTTGTGCTAATATATAGAAAAATAACAAATCTCGTTTTCGTGGGGAAGAGATGAGATTATAAATCACTTCATACGTGAATAATAAGTGGCTGGACAAAAGAAAAATATAAAGCAAGCATGACTGGTGAGGATAAGTCATATTTTGGGAACTGTGCAAACGATTTGTTTTAATCATTCAGACAAAATATGTACACCAACCAGGCGTTTTCTAGAAAAGGCAATTGTTGGATAGTACATTTTTTCCACCTGGAGTTTGTGCTTTCTGTATTAAACAAGAAGGCAAAATTTAGATTGTTTTAAACTATATTTATTGAATTACTTTTATATATATATATAATATATATATATAATATATATATAATATATATATATATTATATATGTGAGTGTGTGTGTGTGTGTGTGTGTGTGTGTGTGTGTGAAGAGAAGGCAGTGAATCCGACGGTATGCAGTATATTAAGAAAATTGAAAAAACACAGGTTTAAATAAGTTGAGTGGTAAGTTTCACACGCGCAGCCACACACACAAAACACCTAAAAATACACAAAGCCTTTTTTCGATACACACACTCACACACTCTCATACTCACACCGTAAAAGAGAATATTTGACGTCATATTTCAAACCGTCCACTTTTTTCAGCGTTCTTTTTTCAGACGTCAAATGTTGAACAGACTGATAAACAAGGACTATCACTTGCTTTTCTTGTTATTCTGTGATAAAATTTTTTTTATCACCTTCCATATACTAACAAATGCCCTGAAGATTATCTAATTAATAGATCGAAACACTGCAGCGTCGGCCAATAAACTTACCACTCAACTTATTTAAAAGTGTGTTTTTTCAATTTTTCTTAATATACTACAATATATATATATATATATATATATATATATATATATTATAATATATATATATATATTTAGTAAATGAAGAAAAACTCTAAACTTGCTTCATTACAATAATTTATTTCAACCGTATTAATACGGCATCTTCAGGTAATCACAAGAACATGACTCTTACTCTTAAAGAGTCATGTTCTTGTGCTTACCTGAAGATGCGTATTAATACGGTTGAAATAAATTATTGTAATGAAGCAAGTTTAGAGTTTTTTCTTCATTTACTAAATATCTTTGCTCTGTCCTTTTACTCACTGGTATTAGGTACATTGAGCTCTCCCTTAATGGTCTACCTGCATCAGCTTGGTTAAACCACACATGGAAAGACCCTAACTACGGAAAAAAACTATATATATATTATTATATATAATATTATATATATATATATATATTATATATATTATATATCCCGTGATGTAGGAATAACAAATGATTATAAAACAGTGAAATATGTTTTAACATATAACAATATTTGTTTTATTTATTTTCACTGACAGGAATACAGTGGGTTGCTTTGGATAGATTTCAACTGTGTGTATTATGTGTGGTGGTCACACATGGCCCAGTCCTTGTCTGCCTGACGACTTGTCAGTTTTCTATCTCACTGCTAGTCAGTGAATATATCCGGTGGAGAATCGTTAGGGGAGATAACTCTCCCTATGATACATATAATATATAATATATATATATATATATATATATATATATATATATATGTGTGTGTGTGGTGTGTGTGTGGAACTGAAGAGATATCAATATACGCATAGGAAATTCATGGACTGCTAGTGAAGTTTGATCTCAAATAAGATGTATAAGAGGATTTTTCTAAGCTGTAGCCGTGTCAGTACTACATCATATTTGCATTACTTGGACTTTAACACTTTGTTTACCAAATTACCACTATGGCTGTACCAAATTTTCTTGGCATTTTTACGTATCTTGAGATATTTCAATGTTCAATATCTATTCACCTCAGAATTCTTTCTATTCAAATAGAGTCCTATCATTATTGCAATCTGAGTCCTTTTGCTTAATATATATATGTATATATATATATATATATATATATTATATATTATATATATAATATATATGTGTGTGTGTGTGTGTGTGTGTGTGTGTGTGAGTGAAGAGATGGAAGTGAATCGACGGAATGTACTATATTAAGAAAATTGAAAAAACACAGGTTAAAATAAGTTAGTGGTAAGTTTATTGGCCGACGCTGCAGTGTTTCGATCTATTAATTAGATCATCTTCAGGGCATTTGTTGGTATATATATATATATATATATATATATATGTTGTGGTGTGTGTGTGTGTGTGTGAAGAGATGGAAGCGAATCCGAATCTTACAGTAGAATCACGGTGGTAGGAGAGCAGCTGCGAGCAGCCAAAAGTAGGCAAAGAGTTAACAAATCCCTTAGATAAAAAGCTAAATGAGAACTACTGTCATTGTGATTACATACATTTCTCAATTTTATAGCAGTTTTTCATTCTTTTTGTAACGATTTTTTCAAAGGTACGACAGTTACCATCGGTTTCAAAGCAGCATATTTGCCACTTATCGTCAATAACTAGTGGCAACATTGGTGGGGGTCTTACACTTCTGCAGAGATACAGTCCGTGTATTCTAAAGATCCAGCCAACAGCAGTGGTGGAAGAGCAGCTGTGAGCGGCTTAAAGTTGACAAAGAGTTAATGAAACGTTTAGAGAAAAAGAGAACTATTGTTAATTTTATCGCAGTTTTATCATTTTTTTTTGTAGCGGTACAAATTCGCTCCAGATTTCTATTGTTCCTCGAGATGTGTTCCAGCCTTAAAACACGTGGTGCTACGCAGAAAGTTCACGTTCTTGGCTATTTGTTCTCTTAAATTACTAAATAAATTACTTATAACCGTCATTTTGATTTCTACACTATTGCACATAAATATTAGGTATCTAATAATTATGTAACATTAGAAAAGATTATGAAGTTTCTTTGTGGGCATTATAAAGGCCAACAGGTTGGTAAATTTGTTAAGTGTTACAAAAAGAAATTTGTCATCTGCATCGAAAGAATCCACAAAGAAAAGGCTAATGGTGCCTCTGTTCGTGTTGGCCCATCCACCCATCCAATGTGGTTATTGTTAAATCAAAATTTGACAAGGACCCCAAACACATTTTGGACTGAAGGAGTCATTCACGTGTTATAATAATAATAATAATAATAATAATAATAATAATAATAATAATAATAATAATAATAATAATAATATCTTTTCAGCTAGTATATTAGGTCTGAGACTTGTCAGCTGTTCCATATAAATATTCATTTTAATTCCACAGAATATTTATAATCATTCCACAGATTATCCAACTTTGCCTTGAAGAAGTTTAGAGATGGGGCATTCACTACTGATGAAGGTAGTTTATTCCATGTATTCACCACCATGTTGCTAAAATAATTTTGTCTTGCGTTTGCTTTACAAGATTTTTTAAGGAGTTTTAATTCATGTCACCTTGTATAGATATTTTGAGCAATGTTTAAGAGGTCAGAGTTTGTTGAATAAAAACCATGCGTGTATTTGTAGGCATCAATCATTACTTATTATATAACTGTTACGTACTGGGGTTCTCACAGTACCAAATCATCATAATGTCGTATACCCTTTCTTACTTCTTACTCTGGTCGTATTTTCTTCTGGCTGGCTTTGCTTCTGATCGTCTATCATCTATCTTGGTCTGGTATATCTTCTAAGGTCTGGTCTGGTCTTCTATTGAGGGACTTCGGGTCTGGTTTCTGTTAGGGATTTCTTGTTATCAGAAGCCCTGTGTCATTGTTAGTTTTTAGGTAATAAACACAAGACTTCGATTTACGTTGATGTTACTTTATTTGTAAATCCCCCAACAGACATTCTGCGCAGTGAGACTCACATCTTACAAGCTCGCTTCTAACTTCTAACTGACTTAAACTTACTATATCCTTAAACCGGAAGAGAGCCTTCTATGGGGGATCCGGTTCTCACGATCCATCCCCGCAAGGCAAGGTGAGATTGAGGTCAAGTGCCGTCACTCACCCTCAAGGCCATCAGCTGTACTAATCGCCATTATGATTTCTACAATACCTTATAAAAGCATTAGGGATCCAATAATTATGTAATACAACAAGCCAGCCAATTCCACAGAAAGACACAAACAGTGAAATGCTATTGTGGTTTATCTTAGATTAATGGTTCTGTTGCGTAATCCATGTGGTGGCAGATTATTGACAACCCCCTGTATTTCTGCAGGGATGATCCCTTTCATATTACTGACAATTGAAGTCTCGCACGTCACGTGATTTTGAATTAGACTCAGTTCGAGCCGATATATAGAGCAGGGGAGACATCACGTTTGCTTCGGCTGACTCAACTCAGCGCGCTATGTTTTATTTAGTAAGAAAAGAAACTTAGTTAGTAAATAAAAGGTTTTTTTTTAAAAGAACAGTATGGCGTTGTTGGTTGATGCATGCTTTAGTTAGAAGACCGACCAGAAAGAAAATGAATCAAGATGAACAACCAACAAGAACCTAGAAATAGAAGTCAATATGACGAGAAAGAATAGAAGCTAGACGATCGAATGGCCGAACACACGAAGAAGAAAGAAAGTTAGTTATGCATCTCATCTCTATCTGTCTACCTCTCTCCCCCCTCTCTCTCTTCTCTCTCTCTGACACAGAAAAACACTTGCGTATATACTTAACCATGTGGGTATATAACAGTTCAAGTCCTAGGCTGGTGGTAAGCTAGACGAGGTCAACACTTTATAAATACAGGGTCAGGCAAAATGATCTGACACATTTGTAGGTTTAATAAAATGCAAATGAAGTAAAGAAACAAAAAAGTGTTTTTATTTTCGAAAAGTACATATAATGCCATTTTTTTTTATATAATGCCATTTTGTGTTGTTTTCTTTATAATGCCATTGTTTTTCGTTTCTTTTTTCAGTTGCTGCCATGAATTGGAACTGATGAGCATCGCGCTTTCATTGTGGAAACGTTATCAAAAACAAACGAATCTGTAACTTCAACACAAAGAGCGTTCCGTTTGCACTTCAATCTTGGTAGACATGATCCCGTGCCAGCTCGAAACACGATCTTGTTATGGGTTACCAACTTCAGAGCTACTGGATCTGCATTGAACGAAATCAACCGGCCGACCTCGAACCGCCAGAATCCAGAAAATGTCGCAGCGGTAAGAGCTTCAGTTCAACAGTCTCCACTCCGCTCCACATTTAAACGCGCCCAGGCTCTTAGACTTTCCGAAAGAAGTTTGCGAAGAATTCTTCACAATGATCTTCAAATGCATCCATACAAAATGATGTTGATAAATGTTTTTTTACTTCATTTGCATTTATTAAACCTACAAATGTGTCAGATCATTTTGCCTGACCTATTCTTCTGTTCTCTTTTGTAGATTTGGTTTGGTTGGTTGGAATTTACGGCATGTCAACACTTGTTGGGTTATTTCATGCCGAAGACCTTTTGTTTTATTCATTCTTGTTGGGCATTTAATTTTGTTTTCTAACTCAATTTAAAAAGAAATACGTTTTTAAAACTCATTCATCATCTATTTAAACAATAGATGACACCATAACAAGCTCTACAACTACAATAATTGAACACCGATTGCCCCATCCATTTCCCATAATTACACCACGTGCCTGTCTGTCTATCTGTCTGTCTCTCTCTCTCTCTCTATATATATATATATATGTGTGTGTGTGTGTGTGTATGTGTGAGAGAGTGTTTCATCCAAAACATAGACCTTCCCGCCTCATTCAAAGAAACTAACCCTGCCCATTCCAAACCCTTCCTCCCCTAAATTGATAGATTTAAAAGAGATGTTACTTTGGGAAATTCTCAGTAAGAGTCATGTTCTTGTGATTACCTGAAGATGCCGTATTAATACGGTTGAAATAAATTATTGTAATGAAGCAAGTTTAGAGTTTTTTCTTCATTTACTAAATATCTTGCTCTGTCATTTTACTCACTGGTATTAGGCACATTGAGCTCTCCTTATGGTCTACCTGCATCAACTTGGTTAAACCACACATGGAAGACCCTAACTACGGGAAAAACTAAATATATTATATATAATAGTATAGAGAGAGAGAGAGAGAGTGAGAGAGGAGAGAGAGAGAGAGAGAGAGAGAGAGAGAGAGAGAAGAGGGAGAGATCAAAGAACAACTTTTTTTTATTTTAGGTTTTGCTGTTCTTAAACTACTGAAATTTAAACTCTTGTCGATACACTAGTTTATTAGTGTGAGCTATTTTGATAAGAAATGTTACTCAGACTCGAAATTTTTTGATGGTCGCAGGCTGTTCACATAAAAATCCCAAACCAGGAATCTTCGAGATTACTTAATTCGCCTAATCTATTCCTGGAGACGTTCATGAGAAATACCGTCCCAAGCTTATCTGCCTGCTGAAAATTTATTGCAATCAAACGAGAAGCCCCAACAAAAGCCATGACCAAATCAGGTTAGAGATTTCCCCCTACCACACCACAACACCGTTTAAATATTTCTTTTATTTTCTTTTATTTTCAATTTCTACATTTTTAGTTATTTGTAATTCGAAAACGATGCTTGCCTTAGAGGGTCGTTCGGTAAAAGTCTCATTATATATTATATTAATATATATATAGTATATATATATATATATATATGGGGAGTAGATATGGAGATAAATCCGACAATATTAAGAATTTGAAAAAAACAAGTGTTCCAAAAATAAGATGAATTTATTTTATCGACGCTTAAACGTTTCGGTTTCTTTAAACCTTCATCAGATGTATTATGAGGTGAAGAAATTGATGGATGTTTTATAGATGACAGGAGATAAAAAAATCTTTATTAAATTTTAAGCGTCGATAAATAAATTCATCTTATTTTTGGAACACTTGTTTTTTTTCAAATTTCTTAAATTTATATATATATATAAATATATATATATATATATATATACATGGTAGGACACGTAGATAG
>CM042163.1:39964329-39969329 GCA_023376005.1 Doryteuthis pealeii
GGAGAGAGATAAAAAATCCGCAACCAGAGAAACTTCGAGATTACTTAATTCGCCTAATCTATTCCTGGAGACGTTCATGAGAAATACCGTCCCCAAGCTTATCTGCACTGCTGAAAATTTATTGCAATCAAAACGAGAAGCCCCAACAAAAGCCATGACCAAATCAGGTTAGAGATTCCCCCTACCACACCACAACAACCGTTTAAATATTTTCTTTTATTTCTTTTATTTTCATTCTACATTTTAGTTATTTGTAATTCGAAAACGATGCTTGCCTTAGAGGGTCGTTCGGTAAAGTCTCATTATATATATATATATATATATATATATATATATATATATATATATATATATATATGTGTGGAGTAATATGGAAATAAATCCGACAATATTAAGAAATTTGAAAAAACAAGTGTCCAAAAATAAGATGAATTTATTTATCAACGCTTAAACGTTTCGGTTTCTTTAAACATTCATCCAGGATTATTATGAGGTGAAGAAATTGATGGATGTTTATAGATGACAGGAGATAAAAAATCTTTATTAATTTTTTAAGCGTCGATAAATAAATGAATCTTATTTTTGGAACACTTGTTTTTTTCAAATTTCTATATATATATATATATATATAATATATATATATATATATATATATATACACTAATAGGACACGTAGATATAACACAGTATGAATATCTAATATAAAAACGTTTGATATGTTTATTTAAAGCTATTGCTAAATAGTTAAAAAAATGTTATCTGCATTATTCGGACTATTGTCCCATCCTCATTGTTTTTTGTACAACGTTTCGGCCGATATGCCCTCCGGCCTTCTTCAGTATTTCTTGTCGAACTCAGGAAACCTTCTCGGATTCGGGAACCTTCTTTTCGAACTCGGGAACTTTCTTGTCGTAATCGGGAGCCAAGACAGAACTTTGAACTTAACCTTATTATTTAGTCCCACGGGGTATCCTGTTATCATTCCGCTAACCATAGCTGGGTAGGAGTTGTGTTAATTATTTTTCTATGTTACTGCTCAGGATTGAACCCGGAATCGAGAGATAACTGTCACTTAGAACTGTCTTATCCTCTATGCCATGTGTCCAATTGGACAATTGAGTGTGAATTTTGGAAACTTATAAACCTAATGTCTTGTTTTGGCTAGAATATTACCTATTCATTTTTTATGTATGATTTTTTACCTAGACTCATATTTTTTTTTTTCTCTCTCTCTCCTTTCTCAATCTGATCTAGCCTTCTTAATTATGGGTTTCCGAATAACGCAGATAATACTACTAATCAAGCCTCATCTCAAACATTCAGAGAAATAGTTTAAAAAAAGTGTAATAATCTTGATTTAACTCTCTCTTTCTTTTCTTTCAAGTTCAAGTTTTTTTGATTATATCAGATTGAAATAGATAAGCGTTATCGCTTCGGCGTGCTCACATCCTCTCTCCTGTCCTTTTTCTTCTGTTTATTTTTATAAAAAAAACGGAATGGTCTATTATTTAGCTGAGGTGACGACACTCATAAGCAATTTTGTGTTTCTATTGTGATTATATAAATATATATCGCTGTAGGAAGCGCGTGGTGTAATGGTTAAAGTCATGGGAAATGAACTCGTCGCCCCGAGTTCAAATCCTGGACGTGTGGTAATTGCATTTAACTTAGCGTTAATACCCTTGGGAAAGGTATGAATCCTACTCTCCCTACAGCTATGGGTAAATAGTAGGGCAGACTGGGCTCTTTAATCTTGATTAGGCAACCGGTCTAGGAGAAGGAAAACTCTGAATTCAAACCTGCTGAAATTTTCCGCTTAAGAAATTGACTTTGTGTCGCATCCTGCTCGTGCTCGGTTGGTAAATATATATATATATATATATATATATATATTGCTGGCGTGGTCATGTCAAGAGGATGGACAAAGGCTCCATCCCCAAAGACCTACTGTATAGCGAATTAGTAGAAGGAACCCGACCGGTAGAGAGACCACGCCTACACTTTAAAGACGTCTGCAAGAAGGATATGAAGACATGCCACATCAACAATACATGGGAGGCTGGTGCAAAAAAACAAGCGTCTGGTACTCCTTGTCAAACAAGGGACGAAGGGGAGTGAAAAAGAGAGGAAGAAGCCGCCACAGAAAGAGAGCAGAAGGAAGGAGAGACAATAGTAACTCCAGGAAGCATTACTGTTTGTTTGCAGTCACTGTACCAGAGATTGCCATTCAAAAATGGCCTGTTCAGCTACTCGCGCAAATACAGTTAAAAAAAGAATTGTGGCCACCACGGCATCATCTTTAGTGTTAGTGTTAATGTGGCATATCTTCATATCCTTCTCGCCGATTTCTTTAAAGCGTAGGCAGGGTCTTCCTACCGGTCGGGTGCCTTCTACGAATTCGCCATACAGTAGGTCATTAGGATACCAACACACACACACACACACACAACACACACATATATTAATATATATATATATATATATATAATATATATAGTATATTAAGAAAAATTGAAAAAACACAGGTTTAAATGAGTTGAGTGGTAAGTTTATTGGTCGACGCTGCAGTGTTTCGATCTATTATTTAGATCATCTTCAGGGCATTTGTTGGTATATGGAAGGTGATAAAAAATTTCTATCACAGATTAACGAGGAAAGCGAGTGATAAAAAATTTTTGTGATAAAACTTTTTATCACCTTCCATATACCAACAAATGCCCTGAAGATGATCTAAATAATAGATCGAAACACTGCAGCGTTGGCCAATAAACTTACCACTGCAACTCATTTAAATCGTGTTTTTTCAATTTTTCTAATATACTACATACCGTCGGATTCACTTCCTTTTCTTCACACACACATATATATGTGTGTATGTCTCTCTCTCTCTCTCTCTCTCTCTCTCTCTCTCTCTCTCTCTTCTCTCTGTATGTGTATGTAGACGAACAGGGAGGGACTCAGGTGTCTCAGGACTAATAATTTACTCATTAACCTTTGACCAAGGTCTTTACCAAGGAAAAGCCTGCCAGTCATATAATGAGAGTGTTAGACTGGGGGTGGTCATGTGATAACTTGAATTACTACTAACTACAATTATTGAGAATAATTTTAATGAAGACTTGCTGTTAATATCCATTAATTAGCTGGTTAAGAACGACTAAGTGTTTTTAGTATTTAATTTGGGAATTGGAAGGTGTAGTCTATGCCATCTACAGTAGGGAATAAAAAGAAGAAAAAACAAACGATAACAACTGAGAAAAGAAAAATAACGGGGGGTATGTGTGGGGAAGAAAACAAAGAAAAGAAAACAATGTGAGAGAGAAAAATAACAAAAATGCACTAGAGAGAGAGAGAGAGAGAGAGAGAGAGAGAGAGAGAGAGAGAGAGAGAAGAGAGAGAGAGAGAGAGCTGGCGAAAAGAGAAATATATATATATATATATATATAATATATATATATATAATGTGTATATGTATGCTAAAAAACAATCTCCTTGGTCTAGCACTATTGAAAAGGGGATATACTCCCTCGCTGACTGGCTAATACCGACTTTAGGCTGCCCCGTCGACTTATATATATATATATATATATATAGAGAGAGAGAGAGAGAAAGAAAGAGAAAGAGAGAGGGTGTATGTGTGTGTGTGTGTGTGTTGTGTGTGTGTATGTGTGCCCGTGTGTGTGTGTGCTACAAAGAGAGAGAAAGACAGACAGACAGACAGAAGACAGACAGAGCAGTATATAGAGAGAACTGCTAACGACACACACACACACACACACACATACAGAGAGAGAGAGAGAGAGAGAGAGAGAGAGAGAGAGAGAGAGAGAGAGAGAGAGAGAAGAAAAAAGAGACAAAGATGAGAGACAAAGATAGAGAGAGACAAAGAGAAAAGAGAGAAAAGAGAGACAGACAGACAGCTAACGAAAGAGAGAGAGAGAGAGAGAGAGAGAGAGAGAGAGAGAGAGAGAGAGAGAGAGAGAGAGAGAGAGTTCTTTTGTAAGTCAAAACATTTTTTTCCTAGAGAAACCCTCCTAATATTTTCTTATGAATATAATCAAATTGTTTATAAAATAAAATAAATACAAAAACAACAACTGCATATATTTTCTTTCCCTTGCTCAATTGTCTGTTCGATTAGGTTAACCGGCCCCTTCCCCACCGCATCTCACCTGGATGGACCTTCAAAATATTAGAGTTGAAAAATTAAGGCCACGAAAAATATTTTTTTTCAAAACGTTGTCACGTGACTACAACGAAAACATCTGATTGGTTCGAATCCTCTTCCTACCACCCTTTACGTTATAATATAATTTTCTTATCGGCCATTAAGGTTTCTTTTTTTTCTTTTACATTATGTTCTTTTTTTTAATGTTTTTTTTTTCTTCGGGACATTTTTTATTTTTTTCATTTTCTTTATTCAAAAAAAAAAAAATGTTCGTTTAGCAGCAGTCGATGTTTAGCGGAAACAGACAAAAATCCCAGTGAAATTTAATATTAATAACAAGGTTCGTGTCTGAGAGGAGGGGGAGGGCGGGAGTTGAGAAGGGTGGGAAGGAGGAAGGCATGAGAGCGTCCCTGCCAAATTATTTCCAAAATTGTGGGTTTTCTTTCAATTGAATTTAGCAAGTCTTGGCAACCAGATGCAATCATCATCATCATCCCCTCTCCTCCTCCTCCTTCTCCTCCTCCTCCTTCTCCTCCTCCCCTCATCATCATCATTATTATTATTATGTCGTGATGGCAGCACAGATATCAACGACTCTCACTCGCCAACCGTCCCTATCGGTCATCGCCCCAGAGAGGTCTTCTACTCAGCATCCGGAATCCGCACAGAGCTGATTATTGTGCGTTTTTGCTGGTCGGCCTACACTGGCGTGTCCATGTGGTGTCCGCAAGTGAACGTGCCTTGCTTCTCTAGCAGTGTCCAGAATGTTGTGTTCGTCTTACTCGGATGGGTTGTTTGATGGAGGCAAGAGGTGGAACTCCTACTTTCTTGT
>CM042163.1:39979329-40004329 GCA_023376005.1 Doryteuthis pealeii
CGGTATCAGCCAAACAGCGTATCCTCTTTTCACGAACAATGAGATTTTTTGCGTCTGAAGTGGAGCACCGCATCTACCATCAGTTTTTTCCTTTACCGCCCAGATCCTAGTGCTACTCATTCGCTGATTTGGCGAGAGTCGGTATCGAACCAGGAACACAAACACGCCACACACACACACACACACACACACATATATATATATATATATATATATATATGAAGATGTAAAGATGATATATATGTGTCAGTACTGCTGTATGGTTGCACTACCTGGACCCTAACGAAGCGCCTAGAGAATAAACTAGATGGGAGCTGCTCAAGAATGCAGCGGGTGATCCTGAACAAGACGTGGAAGCAACACCCCACGAGAAAACAGCTATACGGCCACCTGCCACATATCACCCAAACCATCTGAGTAAGACGGACAAGGCACGCGGGACACTGCTGGAGAAGCAAGGACGAACTCATAAGCGACGTCCTCCTGTGGAAGCCAGCACATGGGCACGCCAGTGTGGGCCGACCAGCAAAGATGTACATTGATCAGCTCTGTGCGGATCCAGGATGCTGCATAGAGGACCTCCAGAGAATGATGAGCGATAGGGACGGATGGAGAGAGATTGTCATGGAAATCCGTGCCAACAGCGCGACATGATGATGATGATGAAGATATGTACCTCTATCTATGTATGAAAAAAAGTGTTATGGACACCCCGCATATCATGGATATATATATATATATATATATATATATATATATATATATGTGTGTGTGTGTGTGTGTGTATTTGGGCAGCATTCATTCATTTATACATGTAGAATTAAACAAAAGGCAAATCTCCCGTTTAATGATTTTATTTTTGATCTTTTCTAATTGTCTGGCCAACTTTTTAATGCTTTTTAATTGTTTTATGTATAAAGCTTCTAGTATCTCCAAATCCTAGAAGCTTTATACATAAAACAATACAAACTATCCTTAAACAAAATTAATTTCCAATACAGTACACACATTCTAAAATGCCTATAATACCTTTCTCACCAATTCTTCTCTTTCCAGCCTCCACATTAATATAATTAAAAAAAAAAAAAAAACTGGAACACATCACCCCTGATGATGGCACTTCGAAGTGCCGAAAGTACTCGGGAACTGAACTTTGGTGGACTTATCCACCAATTCCACCCAAACACTAAAAAGTTGGCCAGACAATTAGAAAATATCAAAATAAAATTATTAAACAGGAAATGTGCCTTTTGTTTAATTCTGCATATATATATATATATATATATATATATATATTATATATATATATCCATGATTTTGTTTAAGTACTTATGACAAGTACATTTTTAGATGTATTTTTGATTATTATTAGTAGAAGAGAGAAAGGGGAGAGGGTGGGAAGTAAAAGAGAGAAAATATAGAAAATAGAAAAGGAAAGAGAACATAGAAGAGGAAAGAGGAGGAAAGAAAAAGAGAGGGAAAGAGTAAAGAGAGGGGAGGAGAAGAGAGCATAAGAGTCAAGATAGAGGAGGTGAAAAGAGAGGTACGTAAAAGCGCAAAAAACGTATTTAAAAAACCCAAAAAAAACAGCACAAGGTCAATTGGCAATATATCCCACACTTCACTGATTTTTCAACCTCATATTAACCCAAAATGAAATAAATACGCACAGTTTGACTTAGATTTTTGTTTCTAACAATGGAATTATTAATATCAGGTACCATTTTGGCGACAAAATATTAGCAATTTAAAGAAAAAAATTTGATTATGTTTGTTTTCAGAATAGTCGAAGCAGAAACAAATGAATTTACATAGTGTTCGGCTGGGAACTGCAAGGTTCCTGGTTCGATACCGGCTCTCGACAACTCAGCGAGTGAGTAGCACAGGAATCTGTACGGTAAAGTGATGAGCTGAAAGCAGGTGTGGCGCCCCGTCGCAGACGCTAAAAACAGTATCCTAGTCTAGCGCTAGTGAAAATGGGAGTTATTCCCTCGTTGTCTGGCTGATACCGACTTTAGGCCACTCCGACGATTTAAAAACTTTTTTTTTTTTTTTTTTTTTTTTTACTTATGTGTATATATGAGATAAGTTTTGATATGAATGATTATTAATATTTTCGGACTGTTTTCCTCATCTTTATGTGTATAAATGAGATAAGGTATTGATATGAATAATCATGATATTCGGACTGTTTATCCTCATCTTTATTGTGTATAAACGAAAACGTTCAGGCCAATGTAACCTCGGGCTCTGTTGTAGGTGTTATCTTATTTATTATTTTAATTACCTTAAAATAAGTAATCTTCAGACGATTACTCACAAATTCAAAAGTAGTTTCGGAGTTTAATCTTAAGTGGTTGCTCTTATCACTAAACACCTCACCAAACCAATTGCATTTTTTCCCTATACGTTTAACCATTTTCTGTGAATTTCTAAATTATTTTTTGAAGGACCATTTTCCCTTTTGGGGGAATTTAACCCCTCGTTACATTTTAACTTAAAAACCTTGCCTTTTTTAACAATTTTACCAATCTTCTTTTAGGAAATGGTTTTTTAAAAGTAATGATTCCATTCCTTTCTGCTCTATTTTCACGAACTTGCAATATTCCACTTTAGGCCTCTTGGGCCAAATATATATATAAACACATTATATTATAAATCATATATATATATAATATATTTATGGTAAAGAAATACAGGGAAACAAGTGGGACCAAAAAACCAAAACTCCAAAACAAGGTAGATGTAGCGAGATATATTTCGTTTTGCATTGAGCAAGACCTTCAGTCATAATAAAGCAGTAGTGCAACATACATTTGTATTTCATAGAGAGAAAACTTCTCTTTATAAGACTACAAGTGTATGTTGCACTGATGTTTAATAAAATGACTGATAAGTCCTGCCTCAAAGCAGAACGAAATATATCTTTGGTTTTTGCTCTTTTGCTCCACTGTTTCCTTTTAGTTCTTACGCAATCTGGATTTTACCTCAACCCTCCTACGCTCATATATATATATATATATATATATATATATAATATAGTATTACAGTGTGTATTGAAATAACCTACTCGAGTTTCCACATAAAAGGATTTCAGGTTAATTCCAACTCAGATTAAATCACGAATGATAGAATTACAGCTAATTGCGGAAGTTATATTGCAATTATGGACCATTGAAAAGCAGTTTCGCAGTGAATGGACACTATTGCACCATTTGGAAGTTGAATGCTTCAAACACCAATGGTTTTGCGATTACAGGACTATAATCAAGCTAGTTTATAATATATAAATCTTCTAGAGCGAGCTTAATCACCGCCAAGATGGTTTTAAGTTAGTTTCATCTCAAGAATGTAGTTATTTTTAGAACTAGATATTCTTCTTTAAATTTGCAAAACAAACAGTTGTGAGAACAATGTTTTCGATTTTTCAAGTAGCGTTATGATGTACAAGTGCGTAAGACCTTGCAGAAAAATGTTGAAAAAAAAAAAAAAAAAAAAAAAAAAAAAAAAAAAAAAAAACAAAAAAATAAAAAAAAAAAAAAAAAAAAAAAAAATAAAAAACAAAAAAAAAAAAAAAAAAAAAAAAAAAAAAAAAAAAAAAAAAAAAAAAAAAAAAAAAAAAAAAAAAAAAAAAACAAAAAAAAAAAAAACAAAAAACCAAACAAAACAAAAAAAAAAAAACACACAAATACTACAAAATACAAAAAATTATTTATAGAAAAAAAGTAAAAATACAAAAAGACGATCGAATTACACACACACACACACAGCACGCACGACGCACAAGACACACCACACACACACAAATATATATATATATATATTATACGATTCATACATATATTACGCATAGACACATAGATACATCACACACCAAAATGCTTTTTTTATATATGCACACATATTTTCATACACCCATGACAAAACGTAAACGCAGACACACATCACATGCTTATCAATATATTATATATATAGACTCGCACACACACAAAACACACACACACACACAATACAATATACACTACTTATATCAGTATATATATATACACTAGCGCACAATTAGAAACAATATTAATATTTAATTATATATAATATATATATATATACTCGTACCACACACACATACATATAAACACATTCACAAGAGCGCACACTTTGCAAAACACAAACGCACACACACTCATATATATATACTTAACGCAAAACATGTATTACACTCAGCAATACAATATGTAACAGTGAGTAAAGACCGGCGAAAATGGCAAAAAAAAACACCCCACTTAATATACAAAAACCAAAAAATTATTATAGAACAACAAAAAAAAGTTAAAAATACAAAAGACCTTCAAGTACACACACACACATCACACACACACACACACCACACACACCACACACAATATGATATCATACAATATTAAGTATATACACATAGATATATGTTATGGATATACTAACACACCAAAAGGGTTTTTTTTAATATATGCACACATATATTTTCATTACTCCCATGTACAAACGTATACACAAACACACACATGCATATGTATAATATATATATAACTATATATATATATATATATATATAAGACTCCACACACACACACACACACACACCACACATATATTATTATATATATTATATATATGATATATATACTAGCGCATGTCACACACACATTTATATTAATACTTTGCACGCTCACACCATATACATTATACCCGCACGCACATACAAACATATATAAGAATAGTTATATATATATATTATATATATATATATATATAATATATATATATTATATATACTCGCTACACCACACATACAAATATACACATTCACAAGTGCGTACACTGGCAAACACAAAACGCAGACCACACTCATACTATATATACTTACGCAAAAACATGTATACCTAGCCAATACATATATACACAAACTCACAAAACGCGAAACACTTCCAAAACATTACACACACACCACCACACACATAAACATACACAAGACACACACACAACCCACACACACGCGCATATATATATATATATTATATATTAAAATATATAAATATATATTATACTCAACGCACACATAGATATACACTCGCAATCTATATGTACCAGATATTATGTATATATAATATATATATAATATATATATAATTAATATACAATCTATGCATATCTGGCAAGATTTAGACGATTGTAAAATATAATATATAAGTATACACACACACACTCATATATGATATATACTTACGCACCATGTATACACTCGCAATACATATATACACAAACTCACAAACGGAAATGCTTCCAAAACACACACACACACACACCACACACACACATGAACACACACACACAACAACACATAATATATTTATATATATATATATATATATACTCACCACACATATTATATTACACTCGCCAATCATATATGTTACAGATATCTATGCATATATCATATATATATATATGATAATATATATATATATATATATGCATATCATGAAGAAATTTAACGATGAAAAATATCCCGTTCTCGGTTGAGCACTCTATTTAGAAGGTATATAATTGCAGATTCACCGTATCGCGCTCGGCCAATCTCACTTTGTTTACATAGTTTGAGAACTCTAGGGTGAAGGTCATTTCCCCTTAGAATATAGCAATTAAAAATAAGCCTGCGTATAACTTGGCGACTGACTGTGGATGTTGTGGGTTAAGAAAGCTTGGGCGAGCGTAAGTTCGTTCGGGTTTCGAACCCAGCCAGAGGCAGCTGCTGAAAACCGTCTATAAATACTGATGAGAGGTGATACCTCGAAAACACGTTTCTATAGTTTACCCCCCTTGATACGCATTCCCGTTCTCCGGTTGAGCACTCTATTTTAGAAAGGTATATAATTGCGATTTCACCGTATTCGGCTCGGCCAAATCTCACTTGTTTACATAGTTTGAGAACTCTAGGTGAGGTTCATTTCCCCTTAGAAATATAGCAATTAAATAGCCTGCTATTACTTGGCGACTGACTGTGCGAATGTGCTGCGGTAAGAAGGCTTGGGCGAGCGTAAGTTCGTTTCGGGCTTCGAACCCAAGCCAGAGGCAGCTGCTAAAACCGTATAACTATTATGATGAGACGGTGATACCTCGAAACACGTGTCTATAAGTTTTACCCCCTTTATACGCTTCCCGTTCTCGCGTGAGCACTCTATTTAGAAGGTATATAATGCCAGATTCTCCGTATTCGGCTCCGGCAAATCTCACTTTGTTTACATTTAGTTTGAGAACTCTAGGTGAAGGTCATTCACCCTTAGAAAATATAGCAATAATAGCCTGCCTATACTTGGCGACTGACTGTGATGCTGTGGGTAAGAGCTTGGCGAGCGTAAGTTCGTTCGGGTTTCGAACCCAGCCAGCAGGCAGCTGCTAAAAACCGTATAACTTACTGTATGAGAGGTGATACCTCGAAACACGTGTCTATAGTTTACCCCCCCTAGTATTATATATATATATATAAAAAAAATGTATTATTAGACTCCCCATATACTTCCAGCCTTACCACAGTTAGACAAAGTGAAGGTGGATTATATTAAATAAAGAGTGAAGCTTCAGAGCAAAAAGGAAAAAGACCAACTTTTAACCTGTTTTACATTTGCAAGAAAATGTAAATATATTAATATATTTACATTATTTAGAGCCTCGGTGAAAATTAACAGTCATAAACAGATTTGAAGGAACAAGATAGAAAATCAATTGACCAAAAAACAAAAAATAACTACAAAAACCCCCCCCCAAAAAAAAAGAAAAAAAAAAAAAAAGAAAAAACAGTATTTAAATTTCCACATTCGCAAACATCTTCGAAGTTTGTTAAGATAAGAATATAAAGATTTGCTAAAAAGAACAGATTTAATATATATTATTATATATATATATATATATATATTATATATATATATATATATATTGTGTGGTTGTGTGAAGCTGTGCGTGTTGTGTTTTGTGTTCAATTTACACTGACTTACACGAGAAATATATATATATATATATATATATATATATATATGTGTGTGTGGCAGTATATATATATATATATATACATGTATATAATATATATATATATATATATATATTATATAAAGTAGTCGGGGTGGCCAAAGTCGTATCAGCCCAAAACAGCGTATCCTCTTTCCACGAACAATGAGATTTTTTGCGTCTGAAGTGGACACCGCATCTACCATCAGTTTTTTTCCCTTTACCGCCCCAGATCCTAGTGCTACTCATTCGGCGATTGGCGAGGTCGGAACACACACACACACACACACACACACACACACACACACACATCATATATTTATATTAGCTATATATATTATACCTTAACTATTATATATTATATATATATATATAAACTAAACCTTTAAACTAACTTTTGCTTTCCTAAAGGCCTTTTGTTACCTCGTATTTAGCATTATTATTCTGCACCACTGAAATATCATTATACTAAATTTCTTCATCCCTCCGTACTTTAGTGTCACCCGAGCATATTCGTGACGGTTTATGACTGTTTGAAAAAAAATCCCGTTTCGTTTTAAATTGTTCTAATTTGCAATTAAGTAAAAAAAAACTATGACCCAAATCTCTTACTTACTCATGTTTGCCTATCTCTTTCTTCCCCTCTATGCATCTCTTGATTCCCTCCCTCGTTATATAATGTTTAGTTTCTCTGTATATTCTCTCTCTCTCTCTCTCTCTCGTCTCCTCTCTGCTCCTCTCTCTCTCTCTCTCTCTTACTCACTTTCTTTGTCTTTTAGGTTTCATGTGGTGAGTGGGGCAAGCCTCCCTCTATGTGATTCATTCCTGTCCATATTTGAGAGAGATAAAATCTTTCGCCAACTTGAGTTTGTTCGTTTTGGAGCGTTGTCATCATCTCTCCTCTCTCTCTCTCTTCTCCTTCGATCTGCGGGAAATTCCATCGTCTGCAGCATCCAGGAATCCACAGAGAGAGCTCCTGATTGGTGGAGGTTTATTGATGGCCAAACCTGAGATTTGCCATCTCGCGTCATCGATACATACACTCCTTAGCTGCACCCTTACTCCATCACAATTCCCCTCTTCCTACATACCCCCACTCTCCCTGCAACCCTATGTGCATCACACTGAAGCGCCTGCAATCAAGCATTTCCAACTCCCACCTCCTCTCAACCCATCTTATCCCTCACGTCCCCCTCATCACTTCATGCGAGACACATGACCCATCGCCTCGCTCATCATTCTCCTCTAAGAATATATTCGTCATCTATAATCTGTCATCTCCACTCTACTTCCCCTTACTCGACGCATGCCACTAATCCTCCTTCAGCCGCCACCACCACAAACCTCATCTTCCACTCCAGACCCGTAATCTATCCTGTCCCCACACGAGATGACCTTTCCTTCCTTGTGTGTACGTCGCCTATCGTACTCCATAACAAGCGCCGCCATGTGTTGTGCCCTGATAACTCCTTGTCACATCCCTCGTGCATGTGTGTGCGTGTCTTCGCTGCGGATTTAGTCTTTCTTTGTCTTCTCTTTGACTTTCTTGTACTTCTTCTCTATTCTTTTCCCCCTCTCACTCTCTCTCTCCTTTCTCTCTCTTTCCTCTCTCGTTCACTCTAACTCTCTATCTTTCTCTTCTCCGTCTTTCTCTCTATCTCTCTCTTCTCATCTCCATTACCGGCTCCACCCCACTCTTCTCTATCTCTCCTCTCTCTCTCTCTCTCTTTTTTCCCCTCTCTCCCAGTCGTTCGTCTGCTCTTCTCTCTCACACTTTCTATATTTCTCTCTCTTCTCTCCCTCTCTCCTCTCTCTTCTCTCTCTCTTCTCTCTCTCTCTCTCTCTGACTTCCCTTTATATCTCCATAATTTCTCCCACATTTCTTTCACTTTCTCCCCTCTGCCTTTTCTACCCTCTATCTACCCCTCCTCCTCCCCTCTCTCTCACCAATCCCTCTTCTCTCTCTCTTACTCACTCTCCTCTCTCTCTCTCCTCTCTCTCGTCTCTGGACTTCTTTATCTCTCACTACTTCTCCCTTCTCTTCTTACAACTTTCTCTCTGCTCTTTTTTTTCTACCTTTCTCTCTCTCTACTATGTGTACACTCCCTCGCCTTCCTCGCTTTGCATCCTTACTTTCTCTCTTCCTCTCTCTCCTCTCTCTCTCTCTCTGTGTTCTTTATCTCTCACACCTTAAATATTTTCTCCTCTTCTGCTTCTACTTCTCTCTCTGCCCTTCTTCCAAATATTTCTCTTAACATTTCTACTCTCTCTCGTCGTCTCCCTTCCAATCTCCTCTCTCTCCTCTCTCTCTCGTCTCCTCTCTCTCTCTCGTCTCTGTCTCGCTGTCGTCTCTCTCTCTCTCTCCTCTCTCCTGCTTCTTTAGCCTCCCTCGAAGTTTTATCCTCTGTCTTCTTCTTCACTCTTCTCCTCACCTTCCTGCCTCTTTTCCTTATCTTTCTCTACCCCCCTCCTCTTTCCTCTTCTCTCCTCTCTCCTCCTTCCTCTTACTCTCTCTCTCTTCTCTCTGTCTGTCTTCTCATTTCCTATCTCTCTACTTTCTCTCCTCATCTCTTCCCTTCACTTTCTCTCTGCTGTGCGCCTATTTTCTAGTTCTTTGGTTCTTTTTCTAGCTCTCTCTCTCTCTGCACTCCTACTTCTCTCTCTCTCCTCTCTTATTCTCTCTCTCTCTCTCTCTCTCCTCTGTTCCTCTGCTTCTTATCCCTCACTATCTTTCTCCACTTCTTCTTCCCTGCTCAGCTCTGCCTTTCCTTCATCTTTCCTCTACCAACTCTCTCTCTCTCTCTCTCATATCTCCCTTCTCCTCTGCTTCCTCTCTCCTCTCTTCTCTCTTCTCTCTCTCTTCTCTCTGCTTCTTCAGTTATCCCTCACCATTTCTCTTCTTCTTCACATTCTTTCTCTGTTCTTTTCTACCCTCGTCTCCTCTCTCTCTCGTCTGCTCTCTGTCTCTCGTCTCTCCTCTCGTCTCGTCGTCTTTCTCTCTCTCTGCTTATTTCTCTCTGGACTATTGCTCTGTTGTCGTCTGCGCTTTCACTTTCTCTCTCCTGCCTTTCTCTCCTCTCTCTCTCTCTCTCTCTCTCTAATCTATCTCTCTCTCTCTCTCTCTTCTTACCTCTCTCACACCCCAAGAAACTGGGCACTTTCGCAGCCAACGGACATCCCACACATATTCCAGCGTCGTAGGTGCCGGTCCGGCCGGCCGCGGTGATGGCGGCAGGTGTAGAAGGGGTGGGTATGGGGTGGTGGCTCAGAAGCATTTTTATTTAGATGCTTTCTATCTATCAGCCGTACATCTCGCGTGCGGGTGGTGCGATTTCTGGCGTGTCATTTTTATTAAAAATATCTTTGAACGCCATGATGGATGGACGGCCTCCTGTGAAAATCCTGACTACTGACCAGACCCTCTTTGCTATTAACCGGAGTAAGCAGCGGCAGAACACAACAAAACACAATACAAACAAAAGTAGCTGAGTATAGATAATAGGTATGAGTATATACTATATATATATATATCATATATATATGAGGACTGTAGTATTAGAATTAATGTGCTGCTCTTTGCCTGAATGAACTCGGTAAACTCCATAGACATGCAATATATCAAAGACAAGATGAGCAACCGAGAACTGAAAGTTTTGGCGGGAGAAAAAAAAGAAGGATAATCTATCTAAGAGTTTTAAGCGAGAAGAGGGGGGGGAATGCTATAGTGGATAAAGAAATCGAAGGGAGGAAGGAAGAGCGAGAGAAAAGAACGTATGTAATGGCGTAAACGAAGGAGAGAGAAAGAGGCTTAGTGAAGCGGAATATAAAAGGAGAGCAAACTGAAAAAGCAATAATTGAATTAAAGCTAAAACATTCCGTCCATAAGCCCGTGTGTAAGAGCCGAGTAGAAAGTTAAAAAAAAGAGGAAAGAAGGAGCGTGGAAGAATTGCGAATATGCTTAAAACAAAAAAGATGGGAAAATTAAACGAAAGGAAAAATGAGAAAGGATACGTATTACATTTACCAATAAAACTTTCTTTGGGGCTTTTTGTTCTTATTTATTGTTTTTTTATCTATTTTTTGTCCTTAACTTTAGACAATCTATGTGTCTCCGCTTTTGTTTGATTGTTTTTGGGCTTTATGTGTGTGTTTGATGTGTGGGGGGGGGGGGTGTTGTGTGTGTGTGCTGTGTTTGTGTATGTGTGTGTGTTGATAGAGAGAGGAGGGTAGTAGAGATATATTACGTTTCATTTGTTGTATTTTGGGTTTCATGTGTGTGTGTGTGTGTGTTGTGTAGGTATGTTTGTATGTTGTGTGTGCGCACTGTGTTTGTGCTGTTGGTGTGTCTGCACAGAGATGAGGAGATCGTGATGTGAGTGAATATCTTTCTTCATTGTGGTAGTTTGCATGTGTGCCTGTGTGTGTGTGACAGAGAGAGATGGGAAGAATATCTTTCATTTTTATTTGGTGTTTTTTCGGGGATTCGCGGTGTGGTGTGTGTGTTTGTGTGTAGTGCGGTGGTTGTTGTGGGCTATGTGCGTGTTTGGGATGGAGTCGTGTTGTTGTTTGTGTGTGTGTGTGTGTTACAAGAGAGAAGGGGAGTGAAGATATCTTCGTTTCATTGTTGGTTTATTTTGGGTTCCATGGTGTGTGTGTGTGTGTATGTGTACTGACAGAGATAGAGCAAGAGAGAGGACAGCACAGACAGCAGGACAGAGAAGACAGACGAGTAGAGTAGAGATAACTTTCATTTTTATTTGTTTGTTTTTGGGATTTCGATTAACAATGGGTGTATGAGTATATTTGTGTAGTGGATCTGACAGAGAGCGAGGGTGAGGTAGAGATATCTTTCGTTTCATTGTTGTATTTTTGGTCCGTTTCAATATGTGTGCGTGTGTGTCTGTGTATGTGTGTGACCAGAGAGAGAGAGAGGAGAAGAGATATCTTTCATTTTATTTGCTTTTTTTGGGTTTTTTTTATTCGTCTGTTGTGTATGTGTGTGTTATGTGTGTGTATGTGCGTGTGTGTGTGTATGTGTGCCGAGGCAGAGAGTGAGAAGAGATTTCGTTTCATTTGTTTTTCTGGTTATTGTGTACGTGCCGTATTGTGGATGTTGGGTTTGTGTGTGACGGAGGAGCAGAGAGCAGAGAGAGGAGAGAGAGAGAGAGAAAAGAGAGAAGAGAGAGATATATCTTTCATTTTTATTTGTTTTTCTTTTGGGGGGGTTTCTGTGTATGTGTGTGGTATGTCTGTAGTGTGGTGTGTGTGGAACAGAGAGAGAGAGAGAGAGTGAGAGAGTGAGAGAGAGAAGATTTCTTCATTGTTGTTTTGGGTTTCTATGTGTTGTATATGTCTGTTTGTGCTTATGTGTGTGGTCACAAGAAAAGAGAGATGAGAGAGTAGAGAAGATAGAGAGAGATTTCATTTCATTGTTTGAATTTAGCGTTTCATGAGAGAGAGAGAGAAGAGAAGAGAGAGAGAATAAGAGAGAGATCTTTCGTTTGGCTTTTTGTTTTTGCTGTTTCATGTCTCGTCTCTCTCTCTCTTTTCTCCTTTTCGATCTGGGAGGTCCATCGCGCAGCATCCAGAATCCGAGAGAGCTGATTGGGAGGTTATTGATGGCCGACCTACCTTTTGTGTGCCCATGTGTAGGTGTTCTACCGGAGAACGTCACATGAGTTCGTCCTTACTTCTCTAGCAGTGTCCAACATGATTTCATCGTCTTACTCGGATTGGTATGAATGATAAGGGCAGTTGCAGTATACTGTTTTTTTTTCTTTTGTGGTACTGCTCTTCAAGGATGAATTTAAACCCCGCTAAGAAATTGATCTCGTGTTCACATCCTGCTCATGAGGAGGGGTTGGAAGATATATATACATATACATACACACACACACGTGCACACACACATATGTGTGTGTATAATATATATATTATACCAACCCTTTCTCATGAGCAGATGGGACACAAGGTCAATTTCTTAAGCGGAGTTTAACAGGTTTGAAATCAGAGTTTCCTTCTCCAAGACTGGTAACCTAGCCATGGTTAAAGAGGCCAGTCTGCCCTGCTATTTACCCATAGCTGAAAGGAGAATTGGATTCATACATTTCCCAAGGGTATTAGCGGTATGTGAAATGCCACCAGATTCGTCCAGGGATTGAACTCGGGCCGACGAGTCCATTTCCTATGACTCTAACCATTAGACCACGAGCCTCCATAAAAAAAAGATGATAACGCTCCACGAATTTGCGTGTCATCTTTGCGCAGGGGCCATGCTAATCTTTTCTGTATCGTTCCAATTTAATATATGTACTGCCGAAGCTAGTGTAGGTGTGTGTATATTTATGTTTTAGCCCTTCTTTTGGGGACGTGTTTAGCTTTTCTTTTTCGTGTTTTTTAAACTTATTCTATAAGCTTTCTATCAGGACTCTTCTCGTGTTCTCCATCCCACACGTATTCGTACGTATACAGAAATGTTTCGTGTACACCTATCATGTGCGTGCGTGTGCACACAAGTGGGTTCCCGTGTACGCTGGCAAAGGGACAAATCTGTTGCATCCAGAACGTTTTTACATATGATCCTTTCCAATTCATTCATGAAACTCTCATCCACTTGACGTTTTATTATCGTCCGATTTTCCCCGAGACAACCAACTAATCTGTTATCCACCAAGATTTTTTTTCCAGTTTTTTTTAAGAGGGGTGGTCAAGGATTTACGAAGCAGTTGTCCTTCTAAAAGAAAAATACACATCCATTTTCCCCCTTTCTCTCTCTCACTGTCCTTAGCATTCACTCTCTCTCTCTCTCACTCTTTCGTTAGCTCTCTCTCTCTCTCTTTCTTTCTCTCTCACTCTCCTTTACGTTAGCACACTCTCTCTTTCTCTCTTTCCCGTTCTCTTGTGTTAGCTATTTCTCTCTCTGTCTCTCTGTCTCTCTCTGTCTGTCTGTCTGCCTGTCTGTCTGTCTCTCTCTCTCTCTCTCTCTCTCTCTCACTGTCCTTAGCATTCACTATCTCTCTCTCTCTCTCTTTCGCTATCTCTCTCTCTCTCTCTTTCGTTATCTCTCTCTCTTTCGTTATCTCTCCCTTACGTTAGCACACACACTCTCTCTCTCTTTCTCTCTCTCTCTCTGTCTCCCCCATTTTCTCTCGTTAGCTATTCTTCTCTCTCTCTCTCTCTTTCTCTCCCTTTCTCTCTCGTTAGCTATCCCTCTCTCTTTCTCTCTTTTGTTAGCTCTCTCTCTCTCTCTCTCCGTTCACGTTAGCACTCTCTCTCTCTCTCTCTCTCTCTCTCTCTCTCTCTATCTATCTATCTATCTCGTTAGGTCTCTCTCTTTCTCTCTCGTTAGATATGGTCTCTCTCTCTCTTCTCTCTCTTATCCTCTCTCTTCTCTCTCTCTCTCTAGCTGTCCTTAGCATTCACTCTCTCTTTCTCCTTTCGTCTAAGCTCTCTCTCTCTCTCTCTCTCTCTCTCTCTCTCTCTCTCTCTCTCTCTCTCTCTCTCTCTGCTATCGCGTGCACTGTCCAATTTAAGACTGTCCAACATTTTATGACTAAAACGGGCGTTTAGAGCTGATTCATAAAATTGCCACATTTTAATCCTTACATAATTCCTCAAATCCTCCCAAAACTTTGTTGCCTGCAAAGAAGAAAATCTGATCTCAAATAAAACTCTGGTTTTGCTGAAATTTGGCGAGTCATGTGGTTCTATCTCGGTATGTTCGTGTGGTCAACTAATACACTGGTTTGGCTAAATTTTCGAGACTTGATGCTGCTTGTATCTCGCTGTGTTCGTCTGTCAAATACTACGCGGTTTGGCTAAAGGTTTGGGGTGGTATGTTTGTCTAGTCAAACATAATACTCTGGTTTGGTTAAAGATTTGGAGGATTCATGTTGCATGTATCTGCGTCTGTTCGTCTGGTCAAATAATACTCTGGTTTGTCTAAAGATTTTGGAGTGGCTCATTTTGCCTGTATCTCGTATGTTCGTCTGGTCAAATAATACTCTGTTTGTCTAAGATTTTGGGAGGGCATCATTTGCCGTATCTTGTCTGTCGTCTGGTCAAATAATACTCTTTGTCTAAAGATTTTGGAGGGCCACCATTTTGCCTTGTATCTCGGTCTGTTCGTCTGGTCAAATAATACTCTGGTTTGTCTAAAGATTTTGGAGGGCATCATTTTGCCTGGTGATCTCGGTATGTTCGTCTGGTCAAATAATACACTGGTTTGGCTAAAAGAGTTGGAAGGAGCATCATTTTGCCTGTATCTCGGTATGTCGTCTGGTCAAAATAATACCTGGTTTGTCTAAAGATTTTGGGAGGGCATCATTTTGCCTGTATCTTGGTCTGTTCGTCTGGTCAAATAATACTCTGTTTGTCTAAAGATTTTGGGGAGCACCATTTTGCCTGTATCTCGGTCTGTTCGTCTGTCAAATAATACTCTGGTTTGTCTAAAGATTTTGGGAGGGGCATCATTTTGCCTTTATCTCGGTATGTTCGTCTGGTCAAATAATACACTGGTTTGGCTAAAGATTTTGGAGGGGCATCATTTTGCCTGTATCTCGTATGTTCGTCTGGTCAAATAATTTCTAGGTTGGCTAAAAAAATTTGGGAGCGTCATTGTGGCTTACCTCGGCATGTTCATCTAGTCAAATAATACTCGATTTGGGGGGGGGCGTACGTCATTTCGCGATGTTTATCTGGTCAAATAATACTCTAATTTGGTTCAAGATTTGAGAGCATCATCTGACGTGTATCTCAGTATGTTCGTCTATGTCGAATAATACCCTGGATTGGCTACATTCTAAAGATTTGGTATGTTCGTCTGGTCAAATAATATTCTAGTTTGGCTAAAGATTTTGTGTTCGTGTTTGGAACATACCGAAATACATACAACATGACGCCCTTCAAATTCAAATATTACTCTTGTTTGGCTAAAAAAAATTGGGAGCGTCATGTGTCATGTGGTGTGTACCTCGGTATGTTCATCTAGTCAAATAATACTCGATTTGGGGGGTGCTGTCATGTGGCTTGTGTCTCGATATGTTTGCCTTGATAATAGCTTAAACGTGTAAATCGTGTGTTTGCTGTTAAAACGTTTTTTTAGGAGTTGTGAATCTGTAATTACAATACAGGGTGTATTTTGCGCTCATTTCATATTAACTGGTGCTCTTCCAGATAGAATTCTCAACCAATAGCAGTATCGATTTTCTATCCGGAACAGCATAATATCGACGTAAAATGAAATGAGCATGAAAAGCTCTTTGTCGCAATTACTTATCAACCAGTCTTAAAGAGTCGTTTCAACCGCAAAAATTTGTGTTAAATTCAAACAGCCAAATCTTCGCTGATTTTAATGTTTGCCTATTGTTTACTCATAGCTGGAGGAAGAATATTTGGTTGCATATCTTTCCCAAGAGTATTAGCGCTATGTGAAATGCAAACAGTCTAGTCTATGATTTGAACTCACGTCACCCTGTTCATTTCCTACGATAACCATTACATCACACATTTCCACCACCCAACTTCACTATACAGCATTTGAAATATCATCATACAATCTTAGAGATATTGTCTCTATACATAATACAAGCAAAAAAAAAACACCCTCCGGGCGATGTAAAAATACATTTTTGAAAGATATTGCTTGAGAAGGTGGAAGTTGAAAATTAAATGTCGGAGAGTTTGAACCATAAATCATGATATCATCAAATTTATTAAAATGAGTAAAAAAATGTAACAATTCAAAACTAAGTTCTATTAACTTTGAATATCTATTAAAATAAAACAAACTATATATAAATATATGATACCGGGGATGTATCTATTAAAACTTATTTTAAAAAACAATGAGGACTGTCTAATGTTGCATGCTCAAATTTTGAGTGCATTTATTCTATGTTATGACGATTTCGGGTATAGTGACGTAAGCAGTGACGTAGTTTTTTGTTACAGACAAAAACCGGAAGCGAATCTCCATTATTAATTACTAGTACAAAATAAAAAACGTCCTCCAGGCGATGTAAAAATAGATTTTTGAAACATATTGACTGAGGGGTGGGAGTAAAAAATTCAATGCCAGAGAGTTTGTACCCTAAGTAAGTAAAATCATCAAATTCATTAAAGGATTAGAAAATAAAACAATTTGAAATGTAAACTTTAAAAATGTATTAAAAGAAAACAAACTATATATAGATATATAATACCAGTCATGTTTTTATCAAAACTTGTTTTAAAAAACAATGAGGACTGTCTAATTTTTTGTGTATTTATTCTATGTTATGACGATTTTGAGTAATGTGGCGTAGGCAGTGACGTAATTTTTGTTACAGACAAAAACCGGAAGCGAATCTCCATTATTAATAGATATGTAGAGACAGCATTCACAACATTCGGTACAGCTTTAGATGTTTCTCCAATCTTGTCAGCTCTGACGGCTGGGGCCTGTAGAATACGGTGACAGCACCTCCATGATAACCCCTTCCATGGGTCCACCTGTTTGCCGTGGGTGGTGACCTGGGATTCAAGATCGAATCGTGATGGCTGAGCAGTCCATTACTTACAACACTCCACTTTGACTCTTACTTCGGCTAGACGGGTGGTCAGAGAGGCGCCCTCCGATAAATTGGCTGGTCACATGGTCAAATATGATTGTGCAGACCGTATGACTCTTATGGTAAACCCAAAAGCTTTTTATCATATATATATTTATCAACCCCTCCGCACGAGCAGGATGCGACTCAAGGTCAATTTTTAAGCGGAGTTCATCAGGTTTGAATAAAGAGTTTTCCTTCTCCTAGACTGGTTACCGAACCATGGTTAAAGAGCCCAGTCTACCCTGCTATTTACCCATAGCTGGAGGGAGAATTGGATTCATACTTTTCCTAAAGGTATTAGCGCCATGTGAAAAGCCAGCAGCTTCGTCCAGGAATTGAACACGGGTCGACGAGTCCATTTCCCACGACTCTAACCATTAGACCAGGCGCTTTTTATCATATATGTGGCTGAGGGTCTTAGTGTGCTGTGTATGGTGTTAAATGTATCTACTGGTCAGTTTCCAATTCTGGAATGTTTGGAAATAGGGTGTTGTCCTTCATCGCCATTACTCCCAGGTCAATTGTGACCCCGAATGGAAGTACCGGTTAAGGTCTCATCTATATGTTAAATAGATTAAAAAAATGTTTTTAATGACTTTTTAAAAATTGAGTACTCAACAAGAATGAATAAATCAAAAACGTCTTCGGCATAAAATAACCCAACAAGGGTTGACATGCAGTAAAAAATCCAACCAACTAACCTTTGGGGGCCCATGTATGGGTTAAATAGATTTTTTTTTAAATAAGTTTAAAAAATTTTGAATACCCAACAATAATGAATAAAAACATAAACGTCTTTGGCATAAAATAAGCCATGGGTTGACATACCGAAAAATCCAACCAACCAACTTATTATTTCTCTGATTGTTTGAGATGGGTCTAGGTAAAAAATCATACATAAGTAAAATAGGTAGATATTCTGGCCAAATCAAGACATTAGGTTTATAAGTTCCCAAAATTCACACTCAATTGACCAATTGGACACATGGCCGAGTGGATTTGGCAGTGAGGTTAAGACAGTTCTAAGTGACAGTTATCTCTGGTATCCGAGTTCAATCCTGAGTGAAAGCAGTTAGAAAAATAACTAATTAACACAACTCCTACCCCAGCTATGGTTAGCGGAATGAGAACAGGATACCCCATGGAATAAATAAAGGGTTAGGTTCAAAGTTCTGTGATGGCTCCCGAATACGACAAGAAAGTTCCCAAGTTCGAAAAGAAGGTTCCCGAATCCGAGAAGGTTCCCGAGTCCGACAAGAAATACCAGAAGAAGGCCGGAGGGTATATCGGCTGAAACGTTGTCCAAATAACAATGAAGATGGGGACAATAGTCCGAATAACGCAGATAATACTAATCTTCAAGCCTCATCTCAAACATTCAGAGAAATAGTATAAACGTCTTTGGCATAAAATAAACCATGGGTTGACATGCCGAAAAATCCAACCAACCAACTTATTTTGTTTCTTTTAAGAACTTTGATTTTGATAGAAGCATCTGTGTAGACACTCCTGAAAAAATTGGCAAAGGAATATTGGCATCGTTAGCTTCAACTACTAAGTTTAGTATGGTGAGTCTTAGTTAAAGTAGTTTATAAGTGTTTCCGGGGCTAGGACACCTTGCTGATCAGCTGCGACAACGAGTGGAGTTTATTTCCCACCGTAGTCTACCACATTACAAAAAAGAGGCCAGAAGATTAAAGCTATTCAATGCTTAATTTGAATGACCAGTTTATCTTACATTAGTATACTCATCTTGTATATAACTTTTTTCTATTTTTTAGGCTGTCTCTACGGTTTGGGTTGGTTTGGTTTGGTTTTACGGCATATCAACCTCAGTGGGTCATTTAATACCGATAAAGTTTTGAAATAAATCTATTCTTAATGGATAAATCAAGTTTTTTTATTGATACATTTTCTATTTAACCCATAGTGGGGACTCTAAATATACTACCACTTCGGGTCAGAGTGGACCAGGGAGCAATGGTGATGAAGGGGTGCTCCACAAACTGGAACCTCACTATCAGATAGAGTTTAACGTCATTCCCAGGACATATAGACCCTCAGCCACCGTCTTTTAGCACCCATATGATAAAAAGGGGTGGGGCTTGCCATAAGGACAATAGGCAACCGGTTATGGAGAAGGAAAACCTCTTGAATTTCAAACCTGTTAAAATCGCGCTTAAGAAATTGACCTTGTGTTACATCCTGCTCGTCCCTAATTTTTAAACTGTCACCTATGTGGTGAAAGTAAACATAGGCAAGTGGCAATAGTAGCTCAATCTTGCTAGTGTCATACCATTTTGTCAGATACGATCAGTTATGATCATGACCTGAACTGGTGCACACCGTGTTGATTGCTATTGAAAAGTTTTTAACATTAGAGAAACTGTAATTGCTACACTGAGAGCATTTTTGTGTTCATTTTATGTTACGTTTGAGGTGATGCTGTTTCTGATAGAATTGAACCCTATAGACATATCGATTTTCTATCCGGAACAGCATCACTCGGACATAAAATAATAATTGAGCACGAAAGGCTACGTTACAAGAAATTAACATTGTGTCGCATCCGCTCGTGCGGAGGGTTAGTTAAATATATATATATTATTTCCCATTCTCACCACCACCCACCCATATATATATATATATAATATATATATATATTATTGGGTTGTGTGTGTGTGGAATGGGAAATGAATCCGACAATATTGGCAGGAAAAAATGAGTAAAGAAAAGAAATGTAGATGGATAAAAATTATTTTATCGATATGTATATCGTATATATATATTAATATATATATATATATATATATATATAAATAAGTAATTGGTAATTGCTCTGAGCATTGTTAAGTATGTATAATGTATTAATTGAAAGCATACAAAAAAAAAAAAAAAAAAAAAAAAATTGGCAAGTAAAAATAAAACAAAAAAGATGTTTTTTTTGTGTCCTATCGATTTCAAAGTAAAAACTGTTATCTTCAGAGACGATTTTTCGGATATATATTATATATATTATATATATTATATAATATATATATATATATATATATATCCATTGCGCAGTGTCGAACTGTACAAACCATTTTATGACAAATACAAGAAACACATGTTTAAGGTTTGAATTTTTAAAACATGATGGAAAAAGCAAAATTAGAGAAGGGAACACATTCTGAACGAGCGAATGTCAGTCTATCGTGTTTGAGAAGAAATTTAATCAATAATTTTATCCTAAGTGAAATTGATAATCGGCCGTCCTGTGGCCTTATCTCATCTTTCTGGACGAATCAGTGGGAGATAATTCTAATATAAATACGAATAACGGCAGAGTTACATATATTTTGCCGCTAGACCAACCGGGTGTCGTGTATGTCTTGGCTTGTTGGTCTTAAGGAATCTTGCGTCTGGCAAGAAGCCTGGTGCCGTAGCATAGATCATTCGCTGAAAACACCGACACGGCACACACAGAGAGAGAGAGAGAGAGGAGAGAGAGATGAGAGAGAGGAGAGAGAGAGAGAGAATTTAAAGAATCAATAGTCCAAGCTATTGTCTTAGAGGCAGAGATGTCGGCCAATGTAAAACCAAGTGCTGGTCATTGGTTTGATTACAGTGACTGACCACCTCATACAGAGCGATGGACAATGCTTATCATAATTTATCATTATTATTATTATTATTATTATTATTTATTATTATTAGAGCCTCTAGTGTTTGTTACGTGCCAATTGTGTTTAGAGACAGTATTTTTTTTGGTATTGTTGCGACCATACGTTTATGGCAATGTTTGTTAAAGAGTATTGGACTGGAGGGCTATGAAGGGAGGTTCCATTGCCAATTAGGTTTACGTTAACGAGTCTGGCGTGTCTGTGGAGAAAGGGGCGCCTCCCCCCGACAATTGAAAAGTGATGAATTGGCACTGATAATTTTAAAACAAAGATGACCAGGATTATTAACATCACTGCTTCCTGTGGGTGTTTCTGTTGACGCCTAGAGGACTGGGGATTTTATGAGAGAAAGGGGGTGTTGAGGGGAGGGGGAATGTTGGGACAATAGGGTGGATAAGGGAGAAGGGGTAAAAGACAAACTGTTGAAAAAGAGATCGAGGAAGGGGGGACAGTAAAGGGTTAGGCGAAACGAAGGAAATCTATATTTAATATTATGTATTATATATATATATATATATTATATATATTATATATATGTCTGTATATATATATATATATATATATATATATATATATATTATAATGTATGTATGTATGTATGTATGATGTATGTATGTATATGTTGTTGTGGAGTCGCGTATGCTTCTTTGTTGATATATCAGGTGAGTGTAATTTTCAATATATATATTTGTATATATTGTTATATATATATATATATATATATATATTTGGGATTTAGTGTGAAGCATATGTAAAGTGTGTGAAATAAATGAGAAAAACTGAGTTAGATGTTATGTGTTAAGTTCCATTTTATTTGATCCAAAATTTCGGGGAAATGATCCCTCTTTTACAAGGATTTTTTCTTTTAACTGATTGACAGTCAACCAGTCCCAAAAAATCCTTAGGTTGTGCTAGCAGTACGGATATACAAGACTCTCTCTCTCTCTCTCTCTCTCTTCTCTCTCTCTCTCTCTCTCTCTCTCTCTCTTCTCTCTCCTCTCCATTTCTATCGGTTCATTGCCCCAGGGTGGTCCTCCACGCAGCGTCCAGTATTCTTAAAGAGTTGATTGATTTGGGTTTTTGCTGGTCGGCCTCTACTGGTGTGTCCAATCATGGGTAATGATATGCAATCTAGTCTCGCAAATCCATTGCTGCTTAATAGCGAGTTCGATCCATCCTTACGACCTTGTGTCACATTCTACTCGTGATGAACGGGTTGATTAAATGCCTACTGGTGTTTCCATGGTTAGTTTGTCCTTGCTTCTCCAACAGTGTCAAGCATGTCTTGTTCGTCTTACACGGATGGTTTGTGTGATACAGAGCAACTGGCCAACAACTGCTTTCTTGGGGAGTACTGCTTCCAAGATGTGTTCAAGTCAGCATCCTTGTGTACCTATTATCTAGCTTTTTCTCTCAGAGCTTCTGTTACATAATCTATGCGGTTGCATAAGATTATTGTCAATCCCCTGTATTTCTAAAGGGATGGTCCTTTTCATATCACGGGTGGGACTTTCCATGGAATAGTAACAGAAAGCCCGCGAAATACGTGAAGTCACTGGACCTGGTTGAGATCCCCAGTTTTCAGTTTGGACGTCAGGCAGTAAAGATTTGCCTGCCTTAACTGTAAATCACTCTGCATACGCGCACTATGTTAGTCAGATGTTTAGTTACATGAAATGTTTAGTTAAGTAAATAAAAGCTTAAGAGAAATAACACGGTTTTGTGTCTTGGTAACAAGACTGATCTAGAAGAAGAAATGAGTTAAGTGCGACGACCACCAAGAGAAGTCCAGGCGCTAGAAGAGATGTTAGAAGAAGACGTAAGATAGAAAAGACGTCAGAAGAAAAATAGAAGTAAGTAAAGAAAAGAGGTATGCAACACATTCGTTAGATCAAAGTCGTGTAAGCTGTACAGTAGCACCCAAACCATATTAATATTGTGGGTCATAAATTACCCGAGAAATTGCGATTTGAAACAATTAAGGGGGAAAATTATCTATGTCAAACGAATTTTTCGAAACGAGCTGGCAATGCTTCACATACATTGTCTCTAAATTAATGTGAGAGCAAAATATTGATAACTGAGACAGATATGGTTAAATAAGGTTTCTCTTTGTGCTGTATTTTCTATCACTGATTTGAGAATGTTAGTAACTATTCATTCTCTCTTTTGTTGTTTGTTATCATCTTGTGTTTGTTTTACAGGTGGAACTTACTTGCCTGTTGATGATAATCAATGTACACATTTTTAACAGAATAAGTCATAAAAAATTCAAAAGGAACTCTCACCCATCAGCATTCTCATTCATATGCAGACGTTTTACCATCAAACTTTACGGAAATGTACAATGTCCAGATATGAGTCTTGTAGACAGACTTGACATTTCTCTGACGTGGGTTGACACGAAATGGAGTAGCTCTGTATATACCTGTGACCCGTAACACGATCAACCAGGTTGGACTTTGTCAACCAAATCATTGTGGGCATACATCACAATGGTTGCGGGTGTCTGACCTGGGCATGTCCTCTATAAAAAAATTTTTTTTAAATCAGTAACCAATCAAGGAATTAAAGAGAGCTTTTATTGACAATTACATTATTATATAATCAAGGTATTTCATGAGGTAATAGACAATCAGCCAATTTTGCTTAAACTATGGACAAGGTTGCCTATTTAGCAGCTGATACAAAACTTGATGTTTATATTTGAATGGAATTTTCGGTATTTATTCCGCAGAGTTCCATCCCAGCCTCCTGCCTAAAAGACTATGGTTTAGGGTTGGGGTTTAGGGTTAGTTTAATGGGAAAATAAATAAATAATTTTGGCTCTGTTTTTTCTGGGTCACCCTGTATACAGGGTGCCCTAAGTTGGTTGTTTTTTTTCTTCAAGTGACACCGCTACAGACTTCAACCGGCTAGCGGTTTTTGAGGCAGGAGGCCAGGACAGAACTCTGTGAATATTACTGTAATTTCTATCCAGAATGTATCCAGAAAACATTAAGCCAAAAGGTTTTGTTGTTGAGCTGAAGTAAGTTTCTCTTTTTATACTTAAAAAGTAAAGAAAGAAATTGTGTGTCTCGAGCCTATCATAGAAAAAATTGTGAATCCAATACTGTTTTTTTTTAATGTCTTTATGCTCTTACTTATACATATTTATATATTTTCAACACTTGAAAAATAGATGGAAATTAATCCGACAGTATTAAATTTAACATTTTGAAAAAAACAAATGATGTTTGTTATGTAATTGCTGACAGAATCTGTTTCGACCAAATCGATGAATTTGTCTTCATCACGAGCAACATAGACGGGAAAGAAAGATATCCGTTAAAAGACTGTTTACAAAACGAACGCCTGTATTCAACCGCTGAAAGTTTTAAAAATGGCATGTCTGTTTTAAAAAATAAAATTAATTTATATTTTTAATTCTTAAAAAATCAGAAAAGCTTATAGTTTATAGTAAACTCAAAAGGTTTATATAAATTTTACAATAACTCTTTTTGAGTTTCACTATAACTATATCATCGATTTGGGTTCGAAACAGATTCTGTTCAGCAAATTACATAACAAAGATCATTTGTTTTTTCAAAATGTTAATTTCATTTTTAACCACTTATACAGCTTACGGCTTGGAAGATTCTCGCTTTATCTTAAATGTTCAATCCACATTTTCCATTATGCTCGACAATCTTTCCGTCCTTTCTTATG
>CM042163.1:40009746-40024746 GCA_023376005.1 Doryteuthis pealeii
TGGTTACTTTTACATTTGTTTAATAATTCAGAATGTACATGGAAAAAAAAAAAGCCAGAAAAAATACAGAAGCAAGAAAACATTGCAAATTACTTGACATCTGCTGTCATCTTTATTTTGAAAATCGAATCCGTTTTGTGGTTAGAAAAAGTGTTTACTTACTCGATATACATGATATATCTCCGAAAAAAAAATTGAAAATGAATATTAAGTCAGGGTCCAGTTTATTACTACATTTTTATTGGTGAATTGAACATCAAGTGTTTTGAAATAAATGGAGAAAAATAAATCAGTAATTCAATTTTACGTCTATTGTTCATAGCAATCATGCTAAAAATCGAGTTTCACTATCGCAATTATTTTTTGAATAATATAATATATATATATATATATATATTATATATATATATAGAGAGAGAGAGATAGAGAAGAGAGAAATAAATAGAGAGAAGAGAGAGAGAGAGAGAGCGAAGAGAGAGAGAGAGAGAGGGGGGGGACACAGTTGAGCTCTCTGGGGTAAAAATTTGATTGTTGTCGGTCGTAAATTAAGCTTAAAAAATGACAAGGTTCTCCTAAAAATAGGATGTGACCCCTCTGACGGCTGTAACATACATACCTATGCATATATTTATCAGTTAAAATCTACCCCTTCCCTGTAGGTGATGGCTAAGTGGTTAAGACACCGGACTAATGGAAAATCAATCGGGGTTCTATCCCGGCCGGGGGTAGCTTGCAGTGTCTAGCTACACAGAGGAGACGTGATACGTCGAACACGGTGTCTTTGGATAAAACCCCCCATCTCACAAACCATCAGAGCGAGACGGACTAGGCATGCAGGACACTGAAACAAGGACGAGCTCATCAGCGACATTCTCATGTGGAAGCCAACACATGGACATGCTAACATGTGCCGCCCACCAAGGACCTACATTGACCAACTATGTGAGGATGCTGGTTGCTGCGCAGAAGACCTCAAAGGAGCAATGAATGATAGAGAAGGTTGGCGAGAGATTGTCATGGATATCCGTAGTCCTTGCGTGACATGATGATAATATGTATGTGTGTGTGTGTGTGTGTGTGTAAGTTGAAAATGGAAGCGAATCCGACTGTATGTTGAAATTAAAAATAAAAGGAAAGAAAATGTTGAATGGATAAAATATGATTTTTTTATTTTACTGACACGTGTTTCGGCCAGGAGTTTATCCATGCATACATGTATTCTATCTATCATTAATTTAAATACAAAATAAAATAAAATAACAATAAGAATTTCCGAGATTTCTGTGTTTTTTTTTCTATTATTTTTATTGTTATTTTATTTTGTATTTAAAATAATAATAGATAGAATACATGTGTGCTTGGATAAACTCCTGGCCGAAACACGTATCAGTAAAATAAAATAACATAAAATAAATCCTAATTTTAACCATTCAACATTTTCTTTCCTTTATTTTTTCATTTCAATATATATATATATATATATATATATATATATATATATATATATATATTTTGAAAAAGGAAAAACACCCTTTTAAACGATAGTAATAATTTGTGAATCGTAACTTCAAAGAACTATTCATAATACAAATAATTTGCTCACATTTATATGGTGTCAAATATTTCGGTCTAATCTATTATTAATGGAGATTCGCTTCCGGTTTTTGTCTGTAACAAAAACTACGTCACTGCTTACGTCACTATACCCGAAATCGTCATAACAGAAAAAATACACTCAAAATTTGAGCGTGCAACATTAGACAGTCCTCGTTTGTTTTTTTAAAACAAGTTTTAATAGATACATCCGTATCATATATTTATGATTTAGTTTGTTTTAGATTTTAATAGATATTCAAAGTTAATAGAACTTAGTTTCGATTTCAAATTGTTTTTTTTGTTGTTTGTTTTTTTACTACTTTAATAAATCTGATGATTTCATGATTTATGGTTCAAACTCTCCGACATTTAATTTTTAACTTTCATCTCAAGAAATATCTTTCAAAAATTTATTTTTACATCGCCCGGAGGGTGTTTTTTATTTTGCTAGTACACTTAATTTTCTATTCGACCCATCGATGGGACTACTACTACTACTACTACTACCAGCAGACCTGGGTGCAATGGCAACGATGGAGAGACTCCACACTCCCCAGAGCTCCAGAACCGGAGCCTTACCCCAATAGTGCGTATGCTCCCAAAAGCAAGTTACACACTGCTTACAGTATATAAACTATTCCGTACACACTTCAAAATCTCATTTTTAAGTTTAACATTTATTTCAGCTGTATCCTAAAGTCCTTTAGGGAGACTCAATAAATGTGTACCTATTGTAATGAATACTTGAAAATTGTAAGCAGATATTCGCTTTTGAAAATCTGTGCCTCAGATACACAAAATTCAATTTACTGTAATCATTTTGCACAATAAAATGATATGATACTTCGCGACGAAACATGGAATGAATTGGGGGAATGACTATAGTAAGAAAATACGAAAAGCGTTCACCTGCTGCTGAGTTTTTTGTCAAAGAGAAAATGGGTCAATACGTACAGTATTTTTCGATATTTTTTTATCGGCAGTAAATATTTTATTTCATCTTTTTCTTTATTCTATTTATTTCATTTCAGCTGAATTCATTTCTTATCATAGTCCTTGAAAGATGACATTAACATAAGTAATTTGATAATAAAAACAGAAATTATTATAATTCAATTTTATATACTTTCTCGAATACATTTAATTTTGTTTTGAAAGGTAGGCTCGGAGGTTAATTGTAAATACCCTCCCCCTAAAAAATAATGAGAAAAATACATAAAAATAAATAAGTAAATAAATAAACAAATAAATATAAATGAAAAAAGACAAAGAAAAAAATCAGTGTTAATGTTACAAGAAATAGCAGGGTATTAGTTACTCATAATGCGTTATGCTATCAAAATGATAACCAAACACTAAATAATCGCTAGGATAAAGACAAAGACAGTGTATCTGTAAACAACAGACATCATTGCTTTATTACGTCTGGTGTGAAAAGTCAATTAACATCGCTCCTCGAGAGCTCTACCGGTTTTGCGAGCATACAATAATATATATATAATATATATATATATATATATATATATATATGTGTGTGTGTGTGTGTGTGTGTGTGTGTGTGTGTACGTGTGTGTGTTTTTGGCTATATTCACAAATAAAGGGGGATCAATATCGACTATAGAACATGTAGGTATCCACCAACCTGCTCGCCACGGTAAAAGAATAAGGTTGCAAGTATGGGAGATCCAGCGAATGATCGAACTCCCGATTCGTAAATTATGGAGCTGCGAGATTAGCTTTCAAACTGTTACGCGCTATAGTGTCAACAATATGTGCGTTAGGACATTCAAAGACACTTAGTGTCTTCCAGTTTCTAGCCAAGACCAGACTTTGTTCCCTGCAGAGATAATCGAAGAGGCGAGAAACTGACAGTCACCAAGCGTCGTTGATCGAATCTACCTAACGTAGATATACCTTCTCTATTAATTAATTACTTGCGTGTCAGTCCTCAATTCTTTAGAAGGTAAAACTTGGTTTGTTAGCTGGCTGGCTGGCTGGCTGGTTGTTTGGTTGGAGTTTATGGCACATCAACCATTGGGTTATTTTATGCCGAAGATATTTTTGTTTTATTTGTTCTTCTTTGGTATTCAGTTCTTTTAAACTCATTTTTTAAACACATTTTTTAAAATTCGTTTTTGGGTCCATTTAACTTATTGATGTGACCCTAAAAGGTACTACCTTTCCGGGTTAGAGTGGGCCTGGGAATAATGGCAATGAAGAGATCCTCCACACTCTCCAGAGCTTCATAATTGGAACAACACCAATAGGTGTAGTTTAACGTCATGCAAATTACACCTACACTGGATGGTAAGCCTCTGAAATTGATAGATCAGTTCATATACCTAGGTAGTAATATCCCTATTACACCTACGGCAGGCCGGGAGTCTATTTCACTTCCTTTACCGTAACACTCCTGCATTCGCTGCACTTATCTCGCTGGCCATGAATCGTCCGTGTCATTTGCTAACTCAGGACCTGTTGTGTCCGCGACAAATACTCCCGGTAGCCTCCTCCCGAAAGGTGAACAAACAAATATTACAAAGAGAGAAAGAGATGAACAAACAAACAGTCAAGTCAGGTGAACATCAAAATTGGCAAAATACTCGCATTCATTCTTTCCTACTATGTAAGGCCGGTCCGAGGGGGTGGGGAAAATCCCAAACAATTTCTTTCTTTACTTTTTATGTATAAAAAGAGAAACTTACTTCAGCTCGAACAACAAAACCTTTTGGCTTTATGTTTTCTGGGAGAATGCTTACAGCATGATCATCAACTACAAGATGTGTACATTGATCATCATCAACAGGCAAGTAAGTTCCACCTGTAAAATAAACACAAGATGATAACAAACAACAAAAGAGAGAATGAATAGTTACTAACATTCTCAAATCAGTGATAGAAAATACAGCACAAAGAGAAACCTTATTTAACCTTATCTGTCTCAGTTATCAATATTTTGCTCTCACATTAATTTAGAGACAATGTATGTGAAGCATTGCCAGCTCGTTTCGAAAATTCGTTTGACATAGATAATTTTCCCCCTTAATTGGTTCAAATCGCAATTTCTCGGGTAATTATGACCCACAATATTAATATGGTTGGTGCTACTGTACGGCTACACGACTTTGATCTAACGAAGTGTTGCATACCTCTTTTCTTTACTTACTTCTATTTTTCTTCTGACGTCTTTTCTATCTTACGTCTTCTTCTAACATCTCTTCTAGCGCCTGGACTTCTCTTGGTGGTCGGTCGCACTTAACTCATTTCTTCTTCTAGATCAGTCTTGTTACCAAGACACAAAACCGTGTTATTTTCTTAAGCTTTTATTTACTTAACTAAACATTTCATGTAACTAAACATCTGACTAACATAGTGCGCGTGTGCAGTGAGTTCCAGTTAAGGCAGGACATCTTCTCTGCCCGACGTCAAACTGAAAACTGAGGACCCAACCAGGTCCCACATGACTTCATGTATTTCGCGGGCTTTCTGTACTATTCCATGGAAAGTCGCGCCTATGATATGAAAAGGGCCATCCCTTTAGAAATACAGGGTATTGACAATAATCTTATGCAACCGCATAGATTATGTAACAGAAGCTCTGAGTGAAAAAGCTAGATAGTAGCTACACAAGGATGCTGACTTGAACACATCTTGGAAGCAGTACTCTCCAAGAAAGCAGTTGTTGACCAGTTGCTCTGTATCACACAAACCATCCGTGTAAGACGAACAAGACATGCTTGACACTTTTGGAGAAGCAAGGACAAACTAACCATGGAAACACCAGTGTAGGCATTTAATCAACCCGTTCATCACGAGTAGAATGTGACACAAGGTCGTAAGTATGGATCGAACTCGCTATCAAGTAGCAATGGATTTGCGAGACTAGATTGCATATCATTACCCCATGATGGGACACACCAGTAGAGGCCGACCAGCAAAAACCCAAATCAATCAACACTTTAAGAATACTGGACGCTGCGTGGAGGACCACCCTGGGGGCAATGACCGATAGAAACGGAGAGAGAGAGAGAGAGAGAGAGAGAGAGAGAGAGAGAGAGAGAGAGAGAGAGAGAGAGAGTGGTTGTGCCTTTTATATCCGTACTGCTAGCTCAACCTAAGGTTTTTTTTGGGGACTGGTTGACTATCAATCAGTTAAAAGAAAAGAAATCCTTGTAAAAGAGGGATCATTTCCTCGAAATCTTGGATCAAATAAAATGGAACTTAACACATAACATCTAACTCAGTTTCTTCTTTATTTATTGCACACTTTACATATGCTTCACACTAAATCCCAAATATATATATTATATATATATATATATATATATATATATATATATATATAACAAATATATACAAATATATATATTGAAAATTACACTCACCTGATATATCAACAAAGAAGCATACGTGGACTCCACAACAACATATATATATATATATATATATATATATATATATATATATATATATATATATTATACTCACATATATATAAATATACACATGCATATATATATATAATTTCCTTCGTTTCCCTAACCCTTTACTGTCCCCCTTCCTCGACCTTTCAACAGTTTGTCTTTTACCCCCTTCCCCTTATCCCACCCTATTGTCCCCAACATTCCCACCCCTCCCCTCAACACCCCCTTTCTCTCTCATAAAACCCCCAGTCCTCTAGGCGTCAACAGAAAACACCACAGGAAGCAGTGATGTTAATAATCCTGGTCATCTTTGTTTTAAATTATCAGTGCCAATTCATCACTTTTCATTGTCGGGGGGAGGCGGCCCCTTTCTCCACAGACACGCCAGACTCGTTAACGTAAACCTAATTGGCAATGGAACCTCCCTTCATAGCCTCCAGTCCAATACTCTTTACAAACATTGCCATAAACGTATGGTCCCAACAATACCAAAAAAATACTGTCTCTAACACAATTGGCACGTAACAAACACTAGAGGCTCTAATAATAATAATAATAATAATAATAATAATAATAATAATAATAAAAAAATTATAATGATAAGCATTGTCCATCGCTCTGTATGAGGTGGTCAGTCACTGTAATCAAACCAATGACCAGCACTTGGTTTTACATTGGCCGACATCTCTGCCTCTAAGACAATAGCTTGGACTATTGATTCTTTAAATTCTCTCTCTCTCTCTCTCTCTCTCTCTCTCTCTCTCTCTCTCTCTCTCTCTCTCTTCTCTGTGTGCGTGTCGGTGTTTCCAGCGAATGATCTATGCTACGGCCCCAGGCTTCTTGCCAAGACGCAAGATTCCTTAAGACCAACAAGCCAAGACATAACACGACACCCGTTGGTCCTAGCGGCAAATATATGTAAACTCTGCCGTTAGTCGTATTTATATTAGAATTATCTCCCACTGATTCGTCCAGAATAGATGAGATAAGGCCACAGGGTACGGCCGATTATCAATTTCACTTAGGGATAAATTATTGATTTTAAATTTCTTCTCAAACACGATAGACTGACATTGCTCGTTCAGAATTTGTTCCTTCTCTAATGTTTGCTTTTTCCAATCATGATTTTAAAAATTCAAACCTTAAACATGTTTTTTCTGTTATTTGTCATAATTTTTGTACAGTTCGAACACCTGGCGCAATGGATATATATATATATATATATATATATATATATATATATATATATATCAACTCAAATATATATATATATATATATAATATATATATATATTATCGATAAAATTCATTTTTATCCATCTACATTTTTTTCTTTACTCATTTTTTCCTCATATTGTCGGATTCATTTCCTATTCTCACACACACACACCCATATAATATATATATATATATATATATATATATATTTACTAACTCCGCACGAGCATGATGCGACACAAGGTAAATTTCTTGTAAACGTAGCCTTTCGTGCTCATTTATTTTATGTCGAGTGATGCTGTTCCGGATAGAAAATCGATATGTCTATGGGTTCAAAATTCTATCAGAAACAGCATCACCTCAACGTAACATAAAATGAACACAAAATGCTCTCAGTGTAGCAATTACAGTTTCTCTAATGTTAAAAACTTTTCAATAGCAATCACGCAGTATGCACCAGTTCAGGTCATGATCATAACTGATCGTATCTGACAAAAATGGTATGACACTAGCAAGATTGAGCTACTATTGCCACTTGCCTATGTTTACTTTCACCACATAGGTGACAGTTTAAAAATTAGGGACGAGCAGGATGTAACACAAGGTCAATTTCTTAAGCGGAGTTTAACAGGTTTGAATTCAGAGTTTTCCTTCTCCTAGACCGGTTGCCTAACCACGGTTAAAGAGCCCAGTCTGCCCAGCTATTTACCCATAGCTGGTGGGAGAGTAGGATTCATATCTTTCCCAAGGGTATTAGCGCTAAGTGAAATGCAATTACCACGTCCATGATTTGAACCAGCCACCCACCCATAGATGAAGAAGGAGACTCGACAGATAGCAGACCCTGGGGCGTTAGAACACACCGACTGCACACCTAAAGAGGGGTAAGAGTCCCCCAATGGGGTCACTTGTTGGCCGTGGGTGGCGACTTGTGATGCTAAAGGATAGAGCCCAGGTGGATGAGCAGTTCATGACTTGCAATAATCCACTTTGGCTAGACGGGCGGTCGGAGAGGCCCCCTCTGATCAATCGGCTGGTAAACTCAAACCCTAGCACCTTTTTCCCCAACCCTATTGCCCTTATGGCAAGCCCCAACCCATTTTTATCATATGGGTGCTAGAAGGCGGTGACTGAAGGTCTACATGTCCTGGGAATGACGTTAAGCTCTATCTGATAGTGAGGTTCCAGTTTTGGAGGTTTGGGGAATGTGGAGCACCCCTTCATCACCATTGCTCCCTGGTCCACTCTGACCCGGAGTGGTAGTACCTGTTAGGGTCCCCTCTATGGGTAAAATAGAAAAATGTATTTCTAAAAAAATTGTATTATCCATTAAGAATTGATTTATTTCAAAACTTTATCGGTATTAAATGACCCACTGAGGTTGATAAACCGTAAAAAACCAAACCAAACCAAACAATAGTAGAGACAGCCTAAGAAATAGAAAAAAGTTATATACAAGATGAGTATACTATGTAAGATAAACTGGTCATTCAAATTCAAGCATTGAATAGCTTTAATCTTTCTGGCCTCTTTTTTGTTATGTGGTCGACTACGGTGGAAATAACTCCACTCTGTTGTCACAGCTGATCAGCAGGTGTCTAACTCCGGAAACACTTATAAACTACTTTACTACAGACTCACCATACTAAACTTTAGTAGTTGAAGCTAACGATGCCAATATTCCTTTGCCAATTTTTCAGGAGTGTCTACACAGATGCTTCTATCAAAATCAAAGTTCTTAAAAGAAACAAGATAAGTTGGTTGGTCGGTGTTTGGATTTTTCGGCATGTCAACCCATAGCTTATTTTATGCCAAAGACGTTTATGTTTTTATTCATTATTGTTGGGTATTCACATTTTTTTAAACTTATTTTTTTAATCTATTTACCTTAAAAGTTGGTTGGTTGGTTGGTTGGATTTTTACTGCATGTCAACCCTTGTTGGGTTATTTTATGCAGAAGACACGTTTTTGTTTTATTCATTTATGATGCGTATTCATTTTTAAAAAAACTCAATCTTTTTATAAAACTCATTTTTTTAAACATATTTTTTAAACATCATTTTTGTCTATTTAACCCATAGATATGACCCTAACAGGTAATACCATTCCGGCTCAGAGTGGACCTGGGAGTAATTATCAAGTAAAAACCAATTTTCATCCTCTGAGATATGGTAACACAAAGCCTTTATTTTGATTTTGTATATTTATTTATGTTAATTATCAATACATATTTTTGGTTTGTTTGTTGGCTGTATGGATTTTATGACATGTCAACCTGTGTTGGGTTATTTTATGCCGAAGACGTTTTTGATTTATTCATTCTTGTTGAGTGCTCAATCTTTAAAAAGTCATTAAAAACATTTTTTAAATCTATTTAACACATAGGTGAGACCTTGGCCAGTACTTCCATCTAGGGTTACAATTGCGATGGAGTAATGGCGATGAAGGACAACACCCTATTCCCAAACACTCCAGAATTGGAAACTGACCAGTAGATACATTTAACGCCATACACAGCACACTAAGACCCTCAGCCACATATATATATTTACCAACCCCTCCGCACGAGCAGGATGTGACACAAAGTCAATTTCTTAAGCGGAGTTCAACAGGTTTGAATTCAGAGTTTTCCTTCTCCTAGACTGGTTGCTTAACCAAGGTTAAAGAGCCCAGCCTGCCCTACTATTTATCCATAGCTGGAGGGAGAGTAGGATTCATACCTTTCCCAAGGGTATTAGCGCAAAGTGAAATGCAATTATCACATCCAGGATTTGAACTCGGGGCGACGAGTCCATTTCCCATGACTTTAACCATCGCACCACGCGCTTCCTATAGCCACATATATGATAAAAAGCGCCTGGTCTAATGGTTAGAGTCGTGGGAAATGGACTCGTCGACCCGTGTTCAATTCCTGGACGAAGCTGCTGGCTTTTCACATGGTGCTAATACATTTGGGAAAGGTATGAATCCAATTCTCCCTTCAGCTATAGGGAAATAGCATGGTAGACTGGGCTCTTTAACCATGGTTCGGTAACCAGTCTAGGAGAAGGAAAACTCTGAATTCAAACCTGTTAAACTCCGCTTAAAAAATTGACCTTGGATCGCATCCTGCTCGTGCGGAGGGGTTGATAAATATATATATGATAAAAAGTTTTTGGGTTTTCCATAAGAGTCATACGGTCGGCACAATCATCTTTGACCAAGTGACCAGCCAATTTATCGGAGGGAGCCTCTCTGACCACCCATCTAGCCGAAGTAAGAGTCAAAGTGGAGTGTTGTAAGCCATGGACTGCTCAGCCATCACGATTCGGTCTTGTATCCCAGGTCACCACCCACGGCAAACAGGTGGACCCATGGAAGGGGTTATCATGGGGTTGTTTTCGCCGTATTCTACAGCCCCAGCCGTCAGAGCTGACAAGATTGGAGGAACATCTAAAGCTGTACCGAATGTTGTGAATGCTGTCTCTACATATCTATTAATAATGGAGATTTGCTTCCGGTTTTTGTCTGTAACAAAAATTACGTCACTACTTACGTCACATTACCCCAAATCGTCATAACATAGATTAAATACACTCAAAATTTGAGCATGCAACATTAGACAGTCCTCATTGTTTTTTAAAACAAGTTTTAATAAATACATGACTGGTATTATGTATCTAAATATAGTTTGTTTTCTTTTCATACATATTTAAAGTTGACATTTCAAATTGTTTTATTTTTTAATCCTTTAATGAATTTGATGATTTTACTTACTTAGGGTACAAACTCGCTGACATGGAATTTTTTCCTCCCACCCCTCAGGCAATATGTTTTAAAAATCTATTTTTACATCGTCCGGTGGGTCTTTTTTATTTTGTACTAGTAATTAATAATGGTGATTCGCTTGCGGTTTTTGTCTGTAACAAAAACTACGTCACTATACCCGAAATCGTCATAACATACAATAAATGCACTCAAAATTTGAGCATGCAACATTAGACAGTCCTCATTGTTTTTTAAAATAAGTTTTAATAGATACATCCCCAGTATCATATATTCATATATAGTTTGTTTTATTTTAATAGATATTCAAAGTTAATAGAACTTAGTTTTGATTTTAAATTGTTTCATTTTTTTTATTCCTTTAATAAATTTGATGATTTCATGATTTATGGTTCAAACTCTCCGGCATTTAATTTTTAACTTTCACCTCCTCAAGCAATATATTTCAAAAAAATATTTTTACATTGCCCGGAGGGTGTTTTTTATTTTGCTAGTATTATGTAAAGAGACAATGTCTCTGAGATTGTATGATGATATTTCAAATCCTGTATAGTGAAGTTGGGTGGTGGAAATGCGTAGTGTAATGGTTATCGTTGTGGGAAATGAACAGGGCGACCTGAGTTCAAATCATAGACTAGACTGTTTGCATTTCAGATAGCGCTAATACTCTTGGGAAAGATATGCAACCAAATTTTCTTCCTCCAGCTATGAGTAAACAATAGGCAAACATGTTAAAATCAGCGAAGATTGAGCTGTTTGAATTTAATACACATTTTTGCTGTTGAAACGACTCTTTAAGACTGGTGGATAAGTAATTGCGACTAAGAGCTTTTCATGCTCATTTCATTTTACGTCGATATTATGCTGTTCCGGATAGAATGTCGATACTGCTATTGGTTGAGAATTCTATCCGGAAGAACACCAGTTAATATGAAATGAGCGCAAAATCCACCCTGTATTGTAATTACAGATTCACCACTCCTAAAAAAAAGTTTTAACAGCAAACACACGATTTACACGTTCAAGCTATTATCAAGGCAAACATATCGAGACACAAGCCACATGACAGCACCCCCGAAATTATTTGACTAGATGAACATACCGAGGTACACGCCACATGACACATGACGCTCCCAATTTTTTTTAGCCAAACCAGAGTAATATTTGAATTTGAAGGGCGTCATGTTGCATGTATCTCGGTATGTTCCAAACACGAACACAAAATCTTTAGCCAAACTAGAATATTATTTGACCAGACGAACATACCAAATCTTTAGAATGTAGCCAATCCAGGATATTATTCGACATAGACGAATATACTGAGATACACGTTAGATGACGCTCTCAAATCTTGAACCAAATTAGAGTATTATTTGACCAGACGAACATCGCGAAATGACACAAGCCCTACCCCCCCCCGCAAAAAAATCGAGTATTATTTGACTAGATGCAGATACCGAGGTACACGTCACATGACGCTCCCAATTTTTTTTAGCCAAACCAGAGTAATATTTGACCAGACGAACATACCGAGATACAGGCAAAATGATGCCCCTCCCAAAATCTTTAACCAGACCAGAGTATTATTTGACCAGACGAATATACGCGATACAGGCAAAATGATGCCCCCCAAAATCTTTAACCAGACAGTGTATTATTTGACCAGACGAACAGACGGAGATACAGGCGAATGATGAGTCCTAAAATCTTTAGAGACCAGGCAGATTTTTGACTGGATGCAGGACGCCTTCCCTCCCTTCCAAAATCTTTAGCAACAAGTATTATTTGACAGACGAACATACCGAGATAAGCAAATGACGCCACTTCCCAAAATTTAGCCAAACCAGAGTATTATTTGACAGACGAACATACCGAGATACAGCAAAATGATGCCCCTCCCAAAAATATTTAGACAAACCAGAGTATTATTTGAGACGAACAGACCGAGATACAGGCAAAATGATGCCCTCCCAAAATCTTTAGACAAACCAGAGTATTTATTGACAGACGAACATACCGAGATACAGGCAAATGACCCCCCAAAATTAGACTACCAGAGTTTATTTGACAGCGAAACAGACGAGATACAGGCAAAATGGTGCCCCTCCCAAAATCTTTAGACAAACCAGAGTATTATTTGACCAGACGAACAGACGAGATACAGGCAAAATGACGCCACTCCCAAAATCTTTAGACAAACCAGAGTATTATTTGACCAGACGAACATACCGAGATACAGGCAAAATGACGCACTTCTGAGTTTATTTGACAGACGAACAGACCGAGATACAGGCAAATGATGCCCTCCAATCTTTAGACAACCAGAGTATTATTTGACCAGACGAACAGACCGAGATACAGGCAAATGGTGCCCCTCCCAAAATCTTTAGACAAACCAGAGTATTATTTTGACCAGACGAACAGACCGAGATACAGGCAAATGATGCCACTCCCAAAATCTTTAGACAAACCAGAGTATTATTTGACCAGACGAACAGACCGAGATACAGGCAAAATGATGCCCCGCCAAAATCTTTAGACAAACCAGAGTATTATTTGACCAGACGAACATACCGAGATACAGGCAAAATGACGCCACTCCCAAAACTTTACAAAACCAGAGTATTATTTGACAGACGAACATACGAGATACAGGCAAAATGACGCCACTCCCAAAATCTTTAGACAAACCAGAGTATTATTTGACCAGACGAACATACCGAGATACAGGCAAAATGACGCCACTCCCAAAATCTTTAGACAAACCAGAGTATTATTTGACCAGACGAACAGACCGAGATACAGGCAAAATGATGCCTCCAAACCCTACCCCTCCCAAAATCTTTAGACAAACCAGAGTATTATTTGACCAGACGAACAGACCGAGATACAGGCAAAATGACGCCTCCCAAAATCTTTAGACAAACCAGAGTATTATTTGACCAGACGAACATACCGAGATACAGGCAAAATGATGCCCTCCCAAATCTTTAGACAAACCAGAGTATTATTTGACCAGACGAACAGACCGAGATACAGGCAAAATGGGCCCTCCAAAATCTTTAGACAAACCAGAGTATTATTTGACCAGACGAACAGACGAGATACAGGCAAAATGACGCACTCCCAAAATCTTTAGACAAACCAGAGTATTATTTGACCAGACGAACATACCGAGATACAGGCAAAATGACGCCACTCCAAAATCTTTAGACAAACCAGAGTATTATTTGACCAGACGAACAGACCGAGATACAGGCAAAATGATGCCCTCCCAAAATTTTAGACAAACCAGAGTATTATTTGACAGACGAATACCGAGATACAGGCAAAATGATGCCCTCCAAAATCTTTAGACAAACCAGAGTATTATTTGACCAGACGAACAGACCGAGATACAGGCAAATGACGCCACTCCCAAATCTTTAGACAAACCAGGTATTATTGACCAGACGAACAGACCGAGATACAGGCAAATGGTGCCCCAAAATCTTTAGACAAACCAGAGTATTATTTGACAGACGAACATACGAGATTGATAGACCAACGAACATACCGAGATACAGGCAAAATGACGCCACTCCCAAAATCTTTAGACAAACAGAGTATTATTTGACCAGACGAACAGACCGAGATACAGGCAAATGATGCCTCCAAAATCTTTAGACAAACCAGAGTATTATTTGACCAGACGAACAGACGAGATACAGGCAAAATGGTGCCCCTCCCAAAATCTTTAGACAAACCAGAGTATTATTTGACCAGACGAACATACCGAGATACAGGCAAAATGGCCACTCCCAAATCTTTAGACAAACCAGAGTATTATTTGACCAGACGAACATACCGAGATACAGGCAAAATGACGCCACTCCCAAATCTTTAGACAAACCAGAGTATTATTTGACCAGACGAAATACCGAGATACAGGCAAATGACGCACTCCCAAAATCTTTAGACAAACCAGAGTATTATTTGACCAGACGAACATACCGAG
>CM042163.1:40032246-40037246 GCA_023376005.1 Doryteuthis pealeii
CATAATATATGGTGTGGTTAATTTGTATACTGGTTTTAACAAAACCGGGTTTAATAAATAATTACTTGGTATTCTTGATCTCTAATATATTTGTTTTATTATCTGACGCATTAAAATCAATCCTATGAATGATTTTATATAGAAACCAATTAAAATATAATTAAGATAAGTGGAATCTTTTTATATGCGTTCTAATTTAATTTAGATACTCTTTCTAATTTGATATGTTTCATTACATAAAAACTTATGCGGAATGCGTATACTCTTGATTGTATATGTAATTAAAGTGTTTATTTCCTAGTTGAGTACATGTTATTACAAGGCGACCCAGAAAAAACCAGAACCCACACATTTTGGTAAAAAACTGTTAATTTTGATTTAAATTAAAAAAGAAGGTTTAAACGGGGTTAGGGTTTAGGTTTAGGTTTAGGGTTAGGGTTGGGGCTTAGGGTTGGGTTCTGTTTTTTTTAGGTCACCCTATATTTCTTTTTTATTCTGTTTTATTTTGAAAGTTATGTTTGTAGATTTGGTTTGGTTTAGTTTTACGGCATATCAATCTCAGTGGGACATTTAATGCCGATAAAGTTTTGAAAGAAATCAATTCTTAAATGGATAATACAATTTTTTTATAAATACATTTTTCTATTTAATCCATAGATGGGACCCTAACAGGTATGTTTGTAGATTAATAAATGTAAACACAAACACTTGGAAAAATTAGGGTAATTTCCTAGTTGACTAACATGATCAAAGGGGAACCACTCTTGACTGATAAATTAATTATTTATTTTCCAATTAAACTAACCCTAAACCCCAACCCTAACCCTAACCCTAACCTTAGTCCTAAACCCTAATCCTAACCCTAACCCCGTTTAAACTTAAAATAAAAATTAACAGTTTTATTACAAAATTTGTGGGTTCTGTTTTTTCTGGGTCACTCTGTAATATCATGTTTCTCAACTAGGGAATAACCATTAAAATAACTATTTGCTTTTCACCGTACAGCGCTTAACATCAAAAGATGGAATTACACACACATGTGAAAACCCTTAAAATCCCGAATTAAAACCGTCGATAAAAACGAATTAAGAAAAGATTTCATTATCAAACACTTTTCCCGTTACTGTCAATTCAAACCTCAAATACTTATCCGCCCTGTCGGTGGAGCGTTAGAATGCACCGATTGCACCTGTGCAGAGGGGTAAGACTCCCACAATGGGGTCACCTGTTGGCCGTGGGTGGCGACCCTTGATGCTTAAGGATAGAACCCAGGTGGCTGAGCAGTCCATGACTTGCAATATTCTACTTTAGGCTTTTCTTGGGCTAGACGGGCGGTCGGAGAGGCCCCCTCCGATCAATCCGCTGACCATGTCAAGCCCTAGCATCAATATGATTGCCCAAACTCTATTGCCCTTATGGCAACCCCCAATACTTCTTATCATATGGGTGCTAGAAGGCAGTGGGTGAGGGTCTACATGTCCTGGGAATGACGTTAAACTCTATCTGATTGTGAGGTTCCAGTTCTAGAGGTTTGGGTAATGTGGAGCATCCCTTCATCCCCATTGCTCTGGTCCACTCTGACCCGGAGTGGTAGTACCTGTTAGGGTCCATCTATGGGTTGAATAGAAAACATGAGTTTATAAACAAAATTGTATTATACATTAAGAATGAATTTATTTCACAACTTTGTCGGCATTAAATAACCCACCGAGGTTGATGTGCCGTAATACAAAACAAACCAAACCAAATCATACTTATATCTAAAAAAAACAAAAAAAAAAAACAAGAAAAACAAAAAATTACGTTTTGGTGGGATGTCTTACATCTCCACAGGGAATGCAATCGGTATATTCTTTTCTCTTTTTTTTTCCTAATGTCGACTTATAGGCTGAACTTGCACAACGGTCGGAAAATTAAAACGGAAAATTTTTTTGAGGTCCCCCATGACAGTTTAACTACAGTCTATGAATGAACTTTTTGTGAATTGGGTTACGGTTTAGGGGTTTGGGGATTAAGTTTAAAAAAAAAAATTATTATTACGTATTGCTTAAAAAAACAACAAAAAATCCCCAAAATTACTATACATTTACTGACATTAAGTTTAATTGAAATTATACATTGCAATACTAACACAAACAACTGAGACTAATGTGTCTACCGTTGGGTTCAATAATTAATTTCAATGGTTAATTAAATGTATAGTAATTTTTTTAAAGCAATACGTAAGAAAAAACAACCTTAATCCCCAAAACCCTAAACCGTAACCCAATTCGCAAAAAGTTAATTCATAGACTGTCATGGGGGACCTCCAAAAAACTTTCCGTTTTAATTTTCCGACCGTTGTGCAAGTTCAACCGACTTATACACGAATATCTACGGCACACAGCTTCCTTGTTTAAACGGATTTTTATTTATTCTGGTGATTAGGCTGTCTTGGAGAGATTCATCATGATAAAATTTGACGCCGACAGATTGTATAATTTCTGGTGCGGGGCGGGGGTCTGATAAATTTTCTGCTAATTAAATTTTCTCTTTAACATTATCTTTGAAAGAAATAACCCACAAGTTGAAATTGCGAGAGAAACGAACAGACAAGAAAAAAGAAAAAGAAAAGAAAAAGAAAAAGAAAAAGAAAAAGAAAAATTAAAAAAAAGTTTCTTCTTCTTTTCCGTCTTGCCTAATCCGACCATTTTCATAATTAAATTCGACAGGTAACCGAAAGATTAAACCCTAAATAAAATTTAAAAAAAAATAATAAAAAGACCCCCCCCCTACAAAACAACAACAAATGAGACAAAATAACAATAAAAAGAAGAACGCGTTCATTTACGATATATAATTTTGATGATCTCAGCTGTAGTCTGAAATTTCATTAATTGAAAAAATAAAAAATAATAATCAACAGATCTGCTGGAGACCATATAAAATAACCAGTGACATTTCCCTCGCCGAGCTTGTTAATTTTAATTGATAGGTTCAGTAGAACGTAGTGTGCCTAAATTGGCGTCATGGTATGCAAACTTGTCTAGTGCATCAGATTACTAGAATCAACGGGTTCAATTCTTACGGATATCCACTAGTCTTTCCAATTGCTCATTTGTTTGGTTATTCACCTGTATCTGATCGATTTTAGCTGTTATATATAACACTATCATAATGTTATAAAACTGACTGGTGATGTTAAATTAAATAAAAAGTAAAGTAAGTAAAGTCGTCGGGGCGGCCTAATGTCGGTATCGGCCATGCAGCGAGGGAATCTCCTTGTCTTAAACTCTATCTGGTGGTGAGTTTCCAGTTCTAGAGGTCTGGGGAATGTGGAGCACTCCTTCATCAGCATTGCTCCCTGGTCCACTCTGACTTGGAATGGTAGTACCTGTTAGGGTAAAGTTAAATAGTTAATGAGTTAAGTAGAAAATTTGTTTATAAAAACAGGTGGCTGGGCAGTCTATGACATGCAACACTCCACATTTTTCCTTACTTGGGCTAGAAGCGTGGGTCAGAGAGGTCCCATCCAATCAATTGGCTAGTCACATCAAGCCCTAGCACCTATATGATTGCCCTCACCCTTTTTATAATATGGGTGCTAGAAGGCGTTGATTGAGAGCCTACATGTCCTGGAAATGACATTAAACTCTATCTGGTGGTGAGGTTCCAATTCTGGGGAATGTGGAGCACTCCTTCATCACCATTGCTCCCTGGTCCACTCTGACCCAGAGTGGTAGTACCTGTTAGGGTCTCATCTATGGGTTGAATAGAAAAACATGAGTTTATTAAAAAAATTGAGTATCCATTAAGTATGAATTCATTTCAAAACTTTGGCAGTATTAAATGACCCACTAAGGTTGATATGCCGTAAAAACAAACAAACAAACAAACTATTCTTGTAAAACCTAGTATAGAATTGATCAAGGAGATTGAAAAGGCTAACTCTCAACATTTTTATTTGAAAGAATTGCTAAAGTAGTAAGTTAATTTGTGTTGTATATATATATATATATATATATATATATAATATATATATATATATATAAAGTTGTTGGGGTGGCCTAAAGTCGGTATCAGCCAGACAGCGAGAGAGTCTATCCCCTTTTCACTAGCGCTAGACCAAGGAGATTGTTTTTTGGCATTTGAGGTGGAGCGCCACACCTACCATCAGCTCCTTACTTTACCACACAGATCCATGCGCTACTCATACGCTGAGTTGGCGAGGGCGGGTATCGAACTAGGAACCTTGTGGTTTCTAGCCGAACGCTCTACCGACTAGGAGGATTTATTAAAAATTAGTTTTAATCCTTTGTAAGGTAGTGTAAAACAAAAGAAACCATCCAGACTACTGCACAGCTGCAATCGGCTAGAATACCCAGAAGAGTCCTGGAGACCTGAGGAGACTTGTTGTCACTCAGGCTCTAGTAAAATAGCACCAGCTAAAGCTGATGTGAAAAACTCATAATGAGACTGTAAACCATGTATTAAGCGAATGTAGCAAACTAGCACAATGGGAGTACAAAACTAGGCACGACTGGGTTGTGAAGGTGATCCACTGGGAGTTATGCAAAAAATTAAATATTGACCATACTACAAAATGGTATATGCATAACCAGAATCTGTTCTTGAGAATGAAATGCATAAAATTATCTGGGGCTTCGAGATAAAAACGGATCACCCTATCACAGCCAGGAGACCAGACCTAGTGTTAATTTAAAAAAAAAAGAAAAAAAAAGAAGAGAACTTGCCAACTGGTGGACTTTACGGTTCCAGCAGATCACAGGGTGAAACTGAAAGAAAATGAAAAGATGGACAAATACCTGGACCTTGCCAGAGAATTGAAAAAGCTGTGGAATATGAAAGTCAAAGTGATACCAATTGTAGTTGGTGCACTTGGAACGGTCACAAAAAAACTTGGAAAAAAGACTGGAGGATCTGGAAATCAGAGAAAGAATTGAGACCATCCAGACTACTGCATTGTTGCTATCGGCTAGAATTCTCAGAAGAGTCCTGAA
>CM042163.1:40047246-40068097 GCA_023376005.1 Doryteuthis pealeii
AAGGAAGCAGGAACGTAATAAAAGAAAGAAAGAAAGAAAGAAAGAAAGAGAAGGAAGAAGAAGGAAATAAAAGAAAGAAAAAGAAAGAAGAAGAAAAGGAAGCAGGAACGTAATAAAAGAAAGAAAGAAGAAAGAGAAGAAAGAAGAGAGAAGGAAGAAGAAGGAAATAAATAATATTCCCTCAAAAAGGACAGAATGTCCTCCATATTGAAATTTTCAAATAGATCTTTCAGATTGTTTGCATTAAAATAATGGTTTCTGATGTGAGCAAAAATCCTGCATTCTATGAATAAGTATTTAACAGTCAAAGGTTTTTGACATGTCTTACACTTTTTTAAGACATTCGATTTCGCATGTCAAACAGGAACGCCGATAGAAAGGAACGACCAAAAAACAAAACAATAACGCCCCTCCCCTTAATTTGTTCACCACTCTTCCGGGCGAACAACATTATAACTTCCGGTTATAACTTTTAACACAATATATATTTACCTAACCCCATCCTGCTCGAGCAGGATGTGACACAAGGTCAATTTTTAAGCGGAATTTAACAGGTTACGAATTCAATTTTCCTTCTCCTAGACTGGTTGCCTAACCAAGGTTAAAGAGCCCAGACTGCCCTACTAGTTAAACAATGCTGTAAGGAGGAGAAGTTTGTTATGTGTGTGAATAGGGTGTTTTGACAAACTTCGAATTGGACACTAAGATCTGATCTCAAATCTGTTGATCCCAATATTCTCCATGAGCCATTTGTTGACATAAAGAAAATCAGATTCCCACTTCGCACATGAAACTGTCTTTTAAATCAATTCATTAAAACATTGCCAAATTAAAGAACCTGTTTCAAGAACCCCATTTTGGTATTTCCTGGCCTGTCAATTGTTCTTGTTTAAGTATATAGGTTTTACCCGGGAACAGGGTTACTTACTCATGTACAATTATCACTCATCACACACCTGGTACAAGGCATATCGAGCTCTCACTACGGATGACTTCTATTATTACGAATCAGTAACAGCTATGTTTTGCTTGAGAACTGGAGCTTCAAAATATGAAATTTAGTATTGTACCAATGGTGTCCTCTCTTTTTACTCGGGAACAGTGTTTCTTACTCACGCACAATCAGCTTATCATACGCTCTGATGACAGGCAGAAAATAATAACTTTGGCATTGAGCTTATCTTATTATAATGGAGATTGTGGGTTTGTCTGTCTGTAACCGAAACTATATTACTATTCAAGTCACAATTCCATTTAGTTATATACATCACAATCTTCATGATTTTATTCATATTTAAAACTCAATTATTAATAAAATTGCTTCACCTTTTTATTAGTGTTGTCCATATCTATATACAAATAACATGCAATTGTATTTATATATACAAAAAATAGCGGTTTACAGTGTGAATGGGAAGGCTAATTTGCATATTGATATTAAAAATGTGATTTTATTAAATATGTGCTTAGTATTATTGATTTCTAACTGTTTGGTTTTATTTTAATGAATATAAGCAAAAATCTCTTCAATGAATCTTAAATGAAATCCATTAACAAGATAAAATAACTGTCATTTTATTCTTTACTTCTTCTCATAACTAAATACTTAAATTAGAAAAAATAACAATGAAAGACGAGAGTGATGGAAGAGTAAGTTTCAGTTGTTCCATTTTTTATTATACTCCCTCTGTTTCAAATCTTTTTATCTGTATTCTTATTTAGTTTTATTAGCCTTTCTAATTTAATACAATATTTTATTACATTAAAACTTAAATACTTGCACCCGGAGGGTGCATATATTTGCTAGTACTTGATAATATATATATATATATATATATATATATATATATATATGTATGTATATATATATATATATATGTATATATATATATATATATATCAAGTACTAGCAAATATATGCACCCTCCGGGTGCAAGTATTTAAGTTTTAATGTAATAAAATATTGTATTAAATTAGAAAGGCTAATAAAACTATATATTATATATATATATATATATATATTGTATATATATATATATATATATATATATATAAAATGGGAATATACCTTGTTTAGATTATAAATTTATTTCGACATAATAATCTCTTCAGTCGTATTTTTTAATGTTTTTTGGTGTTTTTACTATTTCACATTCGGTTTGACTGGTGTAATTTTCCCGATTTATTTCCAGTAAAACCGAATATGGAATATTAAAACAAAAACAACAAAAATAGGACGGAAGAGAAAATATATCGAAACAAATTTATATTCTAAATAAGGTATATATCTCTTTATTCCTTTATTCATTTATAATACTCCATATATGTAAAAGTTTATAAGCAAGTCTTTATATGAGTAATATTTAGTTCATAATTAAACGATGTATGCCTTTAAAAAATAAATTTATTTCGAATTTGCCGTCTCATGAGTCCTGTTTTTTTAATTGCTTTTTTAATTACACTAAGTAGAGCAATAATATACAAAACCTAAACTGGGTCCCACACTACCTACCTAAGTTACACCTAAAGAATCTTCAGGATAATACAGACGCTAACAGTTTTATACGGAAGATCCTTTCGGTGAAACCTAGGTATGTAGTACCTGACTCAAATTAGGTCTATCTATCTATCCATCTCTCTCCCTCTCTCTCTCTCTCTCTCTCCATATATATATATATATATGTATATATAGGGTCATCCACAGACACGTGTTCCAACTTATCAAATTTCTTCAGTGTGGTTAGACATTTTGTAAGCTACCTACAGCCGGAATTGAAATCCGATCGGCTGGGTGTCACTCCGGCACGTTAACCATTAGGCTGTCTTCACTTACAGAATGGGAAAGGTTTTTAACTGTTTTAATACACACATCGCTTTGTGTGTATAGGCCGTCACAGAGTGCTCTATTCCTTATATAGAAGAGCGTTGCGGGGCTTCAACTGTAATAATAGTCTGTTGTGATAGCTCGATATACCTAGTTTTCTGGGGAGTGAACAGAGTATTATCATTGCACACCTGGTACAAGGCATATCTAGCCCTCACTACGGATGACTTCTCTATTATTACGAAACAGTAACAGCTATGTTTTAATCGAGAAATGGACCATCAAAATCTGCAACTTAGTGTTGTACCAAGGGTACCCTCTTTTTTTTTCTCGCGAACAGGGTCTCTTACTCACGTGCAGGGAACGCAGTCATCTTAATCTACGCTCTGCGGACAGGACGGAAATTGGTGCTGAGCTTAACTGTCACCACCGGCGTCATTTAAACAAACCGTATGTAATGCGCATGCGAATAAAGGAGCAATACATAATTAAATTGATGAATAAAGACACAGTAGATTAGCTCATAAATATTTCGGGTCTTTGTGAGATGAAGAAGTTGGCCAAAATGGAATAAAAATTCCTTAAAATTTAACGTGATTTCGTGATAAGATATAACCGGAAATTACAAAATATACCGGAAGTATGAAGACGTTAATGATTATAAATAATAAAATTGTTTACCATCTGTGCTAATCTTTTTCAGAGAATATATATATATATATATATATATATATTATATATATATATTCACACGTATATTTATATATATATATATGTATATATATATATATTCACACGTATATTTATATATATATATATATATATATATATATATATATAATATATATTCACACGTATATTTATATATACACACATATATGTATATACACATATATACACATACACACATTTATATATGTACATACACGCACACATGTATATATACACATATATACACACATTTATATATATTCACATATTTTTAGTTTGTTTTACGGCATATGAACCGCGTTGGGTCATTTTATGCTGGCAAAGTATTGAAAGATTCGTATTGATAATTTGTAATAATCCTTTTTTAATTCAATTTTTTGTAAACAAATTTTCTATTTAGTAGATGGGACCCTAACAGGTACTACCACTGCAGGTCAGAGTTGATCTTGGAGCAATTGAGATGAAGAGTGCTCCACAATCCCCTAACCTAAACAAGACGACTTCAGTTCCAGTGATCTTTTGAAAAACAGATTTTATCTCGAAAATTCAAGAATAAAATACAGGTTAACACACAACACCATTGTTACCTTATTATTATTGTTATTTCTTTACAACTGCATTGTGATAGCCTTCAAAATCAACCTCTAAACCAATATATATATATATATAGAGTCAGATTTTAGCCCTGAAGAGCTTTATTGCGAAACTAATAGTAGGTTCGTCTGACTCAGTAGATTATCTTTATATATATATATATATATATATATATATATATATATATATATATATATATATATATACATGCAGAAGTATTAATCAAAATAATGTTGATTTCCTTTCGCTTATTTCTTATATCATTATAATAATAATAATGAAAAAAAAAGCAAAATAGAGCGACATTATTTTGCTTAATTCTCTGCATTGATTGAGTCGAAACATCCCAAGAGTTAAAAAGACGAAAAGTAAAATAATAATAACACACACACACACACACACACACACACACACACATATATATATATATGTGTATATATATAATGTTGTGGGTTCTACGTATGCTTATTTAACGGTATATCTAATGAGTCTATATATATGTGTATATATTATATGTATATTTATTTTATTTAGATTTTATATATAAATAGTACACATCCACCCACACCCACATACATACACACTCACACACGCGCGCACACAAACACACACACACACACACACATACACACACTCACACTCACACTGGGTTTAAAGTCAAATCTTACATGCTTGTAAACAACCAAAACATTACTTTCCTGTATATATATATATATATATATATATATAATATATATATATATATGAATAGACTCATTATATATATATATATAAATATATATATAAATAAAGTAATACCGTTCCGAAATAAATAAATAAATAAATAATAAAAGCAAAAACTTTTATTTGTTACTTCATGAACTAAATATTATATATATATATATATATATATATATTTATATATATATATATATAAATATATATTTATATATATATATATATATATAGCGAGAGAGAGAGAGAGAGAGAGAGAGAGAGAGAGAGAGAGAGAGAGAGAGAGAGAGAGAGAGAGATGTACACTTTTCTAGATAACCTAGTTACGGAGTCTCGACATGAACTAAAATATATATATATATATATATATATATATATATATATATATATATATATATATATATTTATATATAAAAATAAATATTTACTCTGATGAAGGTCGATTCTTGTATGTGTGCGAAATATTTTCACACACATAAACTGACCGAAACACATGTGTAAGTGATCGATTAAATTCATTTTATCCATTTACTTTTCTTTTCTTTACTCATTTTTCCTCATATATATACACACACATATATATATATATATAATATATATATATATATATATATATATATATATATATATATATATATATATATATATATATATATATATATATATATATATATATATATATATATAGAGAGAGAGAGAGAGAGAGAGAGAGTGAGAGAAATGTACACTTTTCTAGATAACCTAGTTTTGAAGTCTCGACAATGAATACTTTATATAGTTACTTCATATTACACACACAAAAAAAAGCACAAGATGACAAAACCAACACCCCCCCCCCAAAAAAAAGAAAACAAATGACACACAAAAAAAACAACACAATTTATTATATAGATACACATACACATTTAAACACCCTCAAAAAACGAAAATTCATGTGCATATTCTTAAATACCTAATTTACTGCAATTATTTGATCGAATGGGTGGGGCGTAATTAAGATAATATGTAAAGGCAATGAGTGCTTTATGTTTAAAGTGTGCAATATCTGCAGTGTTTTATCATATTTGTACAGTGCATTATTTTCTATAATCGTGATAAATTCACGTCAGGTGGACAAGTGCACCGTATAAGACACGTGCTAATAACCAGTGTCTATAAAACACGAAAATGATGTTCCGATAAAGAAAAGAAAATAGATTCGATAGAGCGTTCATGTGGCTACATCTATAAACCCAAATGAGTTACAGGAAAATAGATATTTGATAATAGGCATTATTAGTATTAAGGCCGGTTTAGCTCAGTCGGTAGAGCGTTCGACAGGGAACGTCAAGGTTCCTGGTTCTATACCGGTTCAACGCCAACTCAGTGTATGAGTAGCACAGGGATCTGTGTGGTAAAGTGAGGAGCTGGTGGTATGTGTGGCACTCTACCTCAGATGCTAATAAAAGATTTCCTTGGTCTAGCGCCAGTGAAAAGGGGATAGACCTCCTCGCTGTATGCCTGATATCGACTTTGGGCCACCCCAACGACGATGTATATACAGAGCCACAATCTCCCCCCTCTCTCTCTCTTATACGCATATATATATGTATATTGTCGTTTCCCCGGTCTTTCTCTTCGGTCTTGCTTTTATATATATATATATATATATATATATATATATATATATATATATATATACAAATGAGTTACAGGAGAGTAGGTATTTGAAAATAGGCATTCTTAATATTAGAACCGTTTTAGCTCAGTCGGTAGAGTGTTCGGCAGAGAACCTCAAGGTTCCTGGTTCGATACCGATAACTATTTGAGGTTTAAATTGACAGAAACGGGAAAAAATGTTTGATAATGAAATCCTCTTTTAATTGGTTTTAATTTAGGATTTTAAGGGGTTTCACGTGTGTACTTAGGGCCGGTTTAGCTCAGTCGGTAGAGCGTCTGCTTAGAAAACAAAAAAGGTTCCAGGTTCAATCAGCGTATGAGTAGCACAGGGATCTGTGCGGTTAAGTGAGGAACTGATGGTATGTGTTACGCTCCACCTCAGAAGCTAAAAAACAGTCTCCTTGGTCTAGTGCTAGTGAAAGGGTGATATACTCCCTCGCTGTATACCTGATATCGACTTTAGGCCACCCCGATGACGATCTATATACAGCACCACAATCCTCTCTCTCTCTCTCTTATGCACACACACACACACACACACACACACACACACATATATATATATATATATATATATATATATATTATATATATATTGGCGTTTCCCCGGTCTTTCTCTAGATCTCGCTTTAAGCTAGAAAAAAAACTTCACCTATCCTGTATTTCCCCCCTTTCTCCTCCTCTTTCTCGTTCTGCTTTCCTTTTTCTTCTTCTCTTCTCGTTTCTCCTGCCCCTTTCTTTTCTCCTCCATCGTTCTTTCCTTCTATTCACTTCCTGACTGACTGACGCCTGTTCAATACATGCCTTCGTCTAGTAACGGGGTGCCTTTTATGTCTACAATGCATCTGTACTTTCCTTATAAGAAGACACCTTTTCTCGCCTCACTACTCGTCCTCACACCCAACCTCAGAGATGTTGGTAAGTACTTTTTTACCACACGCATGTGTAAATCAAAGAATGCTGCCCAAACACACACACACACACACACACACATATATATATATATATATATATATATATATTGGTTTGTTGGTTGGTTTTGAAGGCTGTCACAATGCGAGTGTAAAGAAAAAAGAAGGTAACTATGATGTTTTTTGTTAACCTGTCATTTATTTCTCAATATTTCGGGAAGAGATTCCCATCCTCAGAAAATACTGGAACTGAAGTTGTCTTAGCGGCTGCTACATTCGTTCTGCCTTGGGTCTTCCAAATCTGTGTGTGTATGTGTATGGTTGGGGTGCTTGCTTATGTGTGTTTTGTGTGTAGACACACACAACACACACATAAGCAAGAATTTGGAAGACCCAAGGCAGAACGAATGTAGCAGCCGCTAAGACAACTTCAGTTCCAGTATTCTTCTGAGGATGGGAATCTCTTCCCGAAATATTGAGAAATAAATGACAGGTTAACAAAAAAACATCATAGTTACCTTCTTTTTTTCTTTACACTCGCATTGTGACAGCCTTCAAAACCAACCAACAAACCAATATATACGCAATGCTTCAAGCAAATTACAAAACCCTTTTATATATATATATATATATGTGTGTGTGTGTGTGTGTGTGTGTGAACATCATATCACGCTGGCAGCACGGATATCCAGGACTCTCGGCAACCGTCTTTGGAGAATCCGCTCAGAGCTAATTGATGTAGGTTTTTACTGGTCGGCCCACACTGGTGTGTCCATGTGTAGGTGTCCACAGGAGAACATCACTTGGAGTAACGGCAACGAAAGAGTACACCACACTCACCAGATATCCACAACTAGCCCTTACCATCAGATGCAGTTTAGTATCAGTTTTGTATCAGTGTTACTCAGTGTTACGTTTTTGTGGTAGTTTTTAGGCTTCTAGTGAGAGCACCTTGCTGTTGAGATCCCTTGTGTTCAGCAGATGCTGAACTTTAGTGAAGAATTCTTTGGTCGTTCCTAAGTGTCCCTTAGTGTTGGGTAAAATCCTTTGGTTATTTGGTGTCCCTTAGTGTAGGGTGGTGTTCCTTAGTGTGGGTAAAATCCTTTGGTTGTCCCCTTGGTGTCCCTTAGTCTTGGTAAAAATCCTTTGGTTGTTATTTGGTTTCCTTAGTGTTGGGTAAAATCCTTTGGTTGTCCTTGGTGTCCCTTAGTGTAGGGTAAAATCCTTTGGTTGTTCCTTTGGGTCTCTTAGTGTTGGGTAAAAATCCTTTGGTTGTTATTTGGTGTTCCTTAGTGTTGGGTAAAATCCTTTGGTTGTTCCTTTGGTTGTTCCCTTAGTGTTGGGTAAAATCCTTTGGTTGTTCCTTGGTTGTCCTTCTTAGTGTGGGTAAAATCCTTTGGTTCTTTTTTGGTTGATCCTTTAGTGGTTGATAAATTCCTTCAGTTGAGCAAAGTCCTTGGCTGCATGCCCGTTCGGCAATGGCGAATACGTGCAAAATGAACGGCTTCCAGATCGGCCTTAAATAATTAACTAACCACGTATTCGAGATGTTGATTGGCTGGCTTTTTAATCCACGCGGGCCCGCCAAGTCTATAAATTTAAGTTGCGGTTTCCCAGCACACATATATATACAAAATATTCCAACGCTCAGGAACCCTTGTTTCTTAGGTCTCATCCTCTGCAGAAGTTACGCACTTTGTATATTCTATACCCCACCGAAAAAACGCAATTCTTTTAAAAAACGAATTAAGAAGTAATCAAGGCTTTTCAAGCACAGCTGGTTTTGAAAACGCAAAAATTAAAAATTCACCAATCCCACGATTCCCTTACTTTTGAGTTTCACGCGTCATTATAATCATCCAACGGAAGATTGAATCTCCAGTGGGTTGTCTTCAATATTTCTGAAACCAGGAGTGTTTACTGAAAATGGTCTTCTAGATCAGTGTTCCCAACCTATGGCCACATGGCCAAAATGGGCCACAGCAAATTTCAGGTGGGCCAAGGAAATATTATAATTCTATATGGTTTCTGTTATATTGATAATAAATAGTCGTCAAATTGGAACTGAAAAGTACAAGATACTTGAGATAAAGTGTGTGCGTCAATATGGTGGTGTCTTGATTGAATAATTATCTTATGTAAAATGGAAATATTTTTTCTATTATAATAATTTCACAGGCCACAATAAAATCTAGTTTAAAAATGGGCCAGCTGAAAAAGATTGGGAACCCCTGTTCTAGATTAACAAACAAACAAACAAACAAATAAACATAAACAACAAACAAACAAAACATGAGGCCCATACAAATGTAACAAGTGTGCTGCAAATGTAAAAATTGACAAATAAGTTTGTTGGTTAGATTTTACGGCTTGTCAAATCTTAGTGGGTTATTCTATATTGTTGTGGCCTGGTCAGGGACCAGAATAAAGATATAAGGCATGAAATGAGTTAAATATATTAACAAAGAAGAGTAGTACAAACATATACCAATGAGTCGGTTACACGCGATGCTCTTCTATCGGTTGTCTGCTGAAATACTAACTCTCCCTTAAGTGCTGAACCTGCTGCTATTTATAATTGGAAGAGTTCATGCGTGTGTGGTAAATTACCGAATATATTGTTTTACTCATTTTTTATAGTTACTGAGAATTTTTTAAACTCATTTAAAAAAAAACAACATTTATTAAAACTCATTTTCTTCTATTTAAGCCACAGATGGGACCCTAACAGGTAATATCATTCTGGGATTGGGTGGACCTGGGAGTAATGGCAATAAAGGGATACTCTATACTACTTAGAGTTCCAGAATTGGAACTTCACTGCTAGATGCAGTTTAACGTCATATCTAGGACATTAACCCTCCACCACCACCTTCTAGCACATAGATAATTAAAAGGGTTGGGGATTGTCATAAGTGCAATAAGGTTGGGACAATCCTATATGTGCTAGAAATACTAGTTCAAATCCTTGACGTGGTAATTGCATTTCACTTAGCGCTAATACACTTGGAAAAGGTATAAATCCTACTCCCTCTAGCTATGGGTAAATACCAGGGAAGACTGGGTTCTTTAACCATGTCTAGGTAACCAGTCTAGGAGAAGTAAAACTCTGAATTCAAATCTGTTGAACTCCGCTTAAGAAATTGACCTTGTGTCACATCCTGCTCGTGCGGAGGGGTTGATATATATATATATATATATATATATATATATATGTGTGTGTGTGTGGTGTGTGTGTGTGTGTGTGCTAGAAAGGAACTCTAAGGGGTATGAAATATCCCTTTATTGCGATTACTCCCGGTGAACAGCTGATTGAACGGAAATGGCCTCTCTGACCGACCTTTAGCCTCAGTATACTTTACGTATATATACTATATTTTTATTATAATATGATATATACATTAAGATAATATTATATGTATTTTTTAGATAATATTTCAATACTTTTGATAAGTGACGTATCTTCGAAAATGACGTAAGTCGAAAACGACGTAAATCGAGTTACTTATTTGAATAAAACTACTTCAAATTCAATATATATATATATATATATATATATATATTATATATATTACACACACACATATATATATATAATAGAAAAGTTGCATAAACACAGACAACCTATCAAATATCGGACATATTCTGCCAAATAATAACTCAATGCCTGAAGAAGACAAACAGATCAGAAACACGTGACGCGTAAGACAAAAAGAATTAAAAAAAAAAAGAAATAATTTTTTTTTGAGAACATAATACATTTTGCGGACCTTCTTTTTTTTAATAAAATATTGAATTTTCTCCCGTTGGAACCAGAACAACATTTTATATATATATATGTAATATATATATACCGCTCTTTCTCGAAAATTAGCGGAAATGTTTCTAGTTTCTAGTTCACCAATATATATATATATCAATGCCTTTCGTGTAATAACCGGGATCGATACATGGTCATCGATAACAGATATGGATCCGTTTCTTGGTATATTAAGATGCGAACATATCTAACCGTTCCAACACCGTCCGCCACTACCCCATCACCCCTTTGTAGGACACACAGACACTAACATCCATGCTTAGAAAGCCTTCGCTCGCCAACAGAAATAATGGACAGTATTAATCCAAGAGGCTGTTAATATATTAGGAAGACAAATGAAACAAATAAAACTTTGAATAGCGAGCGAAAGAATGAAATAAATCTATTTCGTTCAAGGATTTATCCTGCCTTCGCTTCGTATTTGTCCTTCATTCATCTCTTTCTCGAAAATTAGCTGAAGTTAGTTATTTATTTCCCATCCATCCATCCATACTTCATTTCTTTTTTTTTTTCTTTTCTTTTCTTTCTAAGTCAACACAGCCATTTTTGTTTTTGTTCATTTTTTCCCCCTTTGTTGCTACAACCTTTATTTTCTCCCCACTTTGTTTCTATTTTAGATTTTTTTACGTTTATTTTTCTTCGCTCGTCTCCCGCTTTCGATTAGACTTTCATTTTATTATTATTATTATTATATTTATTATTATTATCATTTTATTATTATTATTATTCTACGTTTCCCTTGTTTCAATTTCTTCTTCTTCTTCTTCTTCTTCTTCTTCTTCTTCTTCTTCTTCTTCTTCTTTTTCTTCTTCTTCTCTCGCTTAATGTCCATCAATTGTTCCTTTTTATTCAGACATGTCTCCTTTTCACGTGCGTTTATTTGATTTTGGTTCTGTTTTTAACCGAGCCCAGAACGAGGCCATATTTCTAGTTTCTAGTTCAACAAAAGAGGCCCAGTCTCAGAACCGTGGATACTAAGCCAAGTTAGGCACAGGGCCAAACTTCAACATAGTCTTTTCTTCATCAACACTACGTGACGGTACGTTACACAAGCATTCCATCATCACCGTTGCGTTACAAAATGAATAGACACAGCGTATCATTTTTGTAATGAAGTGTAGGATTTTAAGTTTGTTGCATAGACTTCTTTCACTAGTTATTATTATTACTATTATTATTATTATTAATCACACCAGCATAAGCTGTTGGTTTCTCACTGGAGTCTGAGTGACAACAAGTCTCCTCTGGTCTCCAGAACTCTTCTGAGTATTCTAGCCGATTGCTGCAGTGCAGTAGTCTGGGTGGTCTCAATTCTTCCTCTGATTTCCAGATCCTCCAGGCTTTTTTCCAAGTTTATTGTGACCGTTCCAAGTGCACCACCTACAATTGGTATCACTCTTACTCTCATATTCCACAGCCTTTTCAATACTATGGCATCGTCAAGATATTTATCCATCTTTTCATTTTCCTTCAGCTTCACCCTGTGATCTGCTGGAACTGCAAAGTCCACAAGTTGACATGTTCTCTTTTTTTTGTTAATCAACACTAGGTCTGGTCTCCTGTTATTATTATTATTATTATTATTATTATTATTATTATTATTATTATTTCACTCCTTGTGAGTTTTTCATCCCAGCGTAAGCGAATGATTTTTCACTGGAGTCTGTGTGATAGCAAGTCTCCTCATGTCTTCAGGACTCTTATGAGTATTCTAGCCGATCTCAACAACGCAGTTGTATGGATGGTCTAAATTCTTCCTCTGATTTCCAATTCCTCTAATCTGTTTTCTAAACTTTTGGGGACCGTTCCAAGTGCACCAACTACAATTGGTATCACTTTGACCCTCATATTCCACAGTTTTTTTCAATTCTCTATTATTATTATTATTATTATTATTATTATTATTATTATTATTATTATTCCTTTTGAGTTTTCACATCAGTGTTAGCTGATGGTCTTTCACTGGAGTCTGAGTGACAGCAAGTCTCCTCAGGTCTCCAGGACTCTTCCCAGGATTATGGCAGATTGCAGCAGTGCAGTGTTCTGAATGGTTTCAATTCTTCCTATGATTTCCAAACTTTCCAAACTGACCGGGTAGTCTATTATTCTGTATTGCTATCAGCGCTGGTTTCTTGAGCGTAGTTTAACAAGTATAAATTCAAAGATTTTCTTTTCCTAGACTTGTTGCTATACCTGAGCATTCTCCTGATTTTGTTTCTGGGAATTCTCGGGACTTTGGGGATGTTTTTCTACGGTTTATTCCATCTTCTTGTTATTATAAACGAACACATTATTTTATTTTTAAGACGTCTTTATTTCAAATCCCAAGGTAACCACATACGTTGAGTGAAATAGCTATGCCGGAGAGACGCCATTTGCGTATGGCTTCTCTGGTCACTCTGGTCACCCAGATAAAATGAATGTTCTTACGATTAGATTGACCAATTAGCAACAAGGTTAGCGAAAGGTCAAACATTCTCTATTAATTTTCGGGTATTTTCCATGACTCAGAATTACATTTTGAATTCTATACTACCCCAAAAAATTAATTGGCAACCTATAAATTATATAACAATTAAAAGGTCAGCCATAATTCTTGGAAAATCACCCAAAAGTGTTGACCTCGGAACGGTATTTTCATTGGTTGATCGAATCACGTGACCGGGCCATTCTGTGGGAAAGTCATTAGAGTTAACTGGGAATTGATTAAGCAGCCGTCACGTGCAGACGGTGAATCCGCCGGTGCTGTGATTCTTCCGCGAGATCGTCGGGTTCTTAATTGAGGACTGAGATGGATGCAGAGAGAGACAACACGTATTTCTTGATTGGGCGATTAGTGTTGTCATTGGCGCTTTTATAGATAGAAATATTCAGTCAAGAAATACGTGAGAAAGAAGGCTCACCTCTTCGAAATAAAATGAAACTTAACACATAGCATCTGACGGACTATCTCATTTATTTCACACCCATGCTTCACACAATCAATCAATTGCTGTCCATCGTATCCGGTGATGACACCAAACGAATCATTTTCCTCCAATTCTGTCGGTCTCTGGTTACGTCTTGCCAACTGCCTGTGGGAATGTTGAAGTCCTTCAGGTTTCTCTTGATGTTGTCTTTGTACATGAGCCTTGTTCTACAATTTCCACGTGATCCCTCTCTCAGTTGAGAGTACAGAATCTGCTTTGATAGTCTGTCATCCCCAAGTTTGTTTAAGTTGTCAACCCTTCTCAGGTTGCGTTGAACAAATATTTCGTGCATGCCATGGAGTCCAGTTCTCTTCAGGATGGTCCTGTTTGAAACATGTTGCCACCACTTGACATTTAATATACTGAGCAAATGATGCATATTGTAGACATGTAGTCTATGGGCATCCGCTTTTTTCAGCTTCGAAAGAGCACTACTATGCTTCACACAAAACCGACCAAAAAATATACATTATAGACAAAACACCACACACACACACACACACACACACACACACACAACACACATATATATATATATATATATATATATATATATATATAAGATTATATTATAATCTTATTGATATTATATTAAGAAAACCCACAATAGATATTTTTCCTTGTTTTCTGGCAAATTGTTAAAATACCTTCTCTTGTCTTTTATTTCTACCTGGTTGGTTGGCTGGTTGGTTGGATTCTACGGCATGTCAACCCGTGTTGCGCTATTTTATGCCGAAGACATTTTGTTTTATTCATACTTGATGCGTACTAAATTTTATTAAGTCAATTTTATTCTATTTAACACATAAATGGAACCCCAACAGGTACTACAACTCCAGGTCAGGGTGGACCATAGAGTGATAGTGATGAAGGGGTACCCCGCATTTCCCAGAGCTCCAGAATTGGAACTTTACCATAAGATAAAGTTTAACGTCGTACCCAGAACACTATGACCTTCAGCCACCGCCTTCTAGCACATATTTCCACTTGGTAACAGATCCAAGAATACAAACAATTCTCTCTGTATAGTATTTTAATACCATTTCAGATTATTCCATCTGTCCGAGACTTCCTAAATAGCATGCACTTGATACTATCCTCATCCGCTCCATGCTACAACGGATTTAAGGTGGGCAATTCTTGGGTGGATCTTTTACCCGTCTTCCGAAGACAGAACACGCTCAATCCACTAGTTGTCATGGCTACGGACCGTGCTTGCATCCCCATGCCATGGCAACGCACTGCTTTGAACCCCACCCACAGAACAGTTTTTGTTATTGTTATTAAAGAAACTAGAATATTTTTAAATGTCTGTATTCATGCGTTTTTACGATTAAAAACAAAACAATAAAACTAGTCATTCGTGAAGTGAAGTCGTCGGGGCGGCCTAATGTCGGTATCAGCCAGACAGCGAGGGAGTCTATCCTCTTTTAACAAGTGCTAGCCCAAGGAGATTATTTTAGTATCTAAGGTGGAGTGCGACATCTACCATCAGCTACTCACTTTACCGCATAGATCCCTGTGCTACTCATACGCTGAGTTGGCGAGGGCCGGCATCGAACTAGGGAGCTTGTAGGTTTCTAGCCGAACGTTCTAACGACTGAGCTAAAACCATCCTCTTGCATTCTGGGCGAAAATAATCTTTTAATTTCTATTAAAAATAAATTTTAGAATGCTCAGACACATCTCAATCTTGAGGGATCTTGAAGCCCCGTACAACGAATTAGTATCGTGTCAAAGAACTCTCGATATGGAGCAGACATCGTGACCCTTGCGGAGGTCCCCTTTAGCGATGAGGGTCAATTGACAGAATTCGGGACCGGTACACATTCTCTTGGAAAGGCAGGCCGATAGTAGCTGTAAGGATTTGAGGTAAGTCAGCTCGAGCACTCCATCCTGAAGCAACCTCTACACAAGCGGATCATGACGGACGGCACGTACACAGTTGCTAAAGTAAAGTCTGACCATATATGTGACCTGTGTGGCAGGGCCTGCCTGTCGAGGGCTGGGCTTCTCAGTCACGTACGGTCGCATGCAAGTGGAAGCCGAGAAAGAGGCCATGTGTGACAGGGAACATAAATAACATTGCATGGAAAAGGACATCTTTGTTACATAATTCAAGATTTATAATTGCTGAGTTAACTGTAACTAAACCCTTTTCACACCGATTGAGAGTGGATCTGGAAGTAATGGTAATGAACGAGTATTACACATTCCCCAGAAGTGGAGCCTCACCATCAGATAATGAAGTATGGTTGAGCAAAAAACCATACAGCACTAAAGATGAACTGAAGGCAAGGATATTGGCAGCATTTACCATTCTAAATAACAAAACTGTCTAAAAGACTTGCAGGAGATTCCAAAGTTGTCTTGAAGGCCATGGTTAAAGCCAATGGTGGTTTCTTTTAAGAAATCTAATCTATAGTATTTCAAGATATTTTCATGCAATTTTGGTAAAAATATCTGATAAAGTGAGATGTCAGTGTTATTTTGATTTTTGTGTAATTTAGACAACTATTTATCCATCACAATAAATATATATATTTACCAAACCCTCTTCATGAGTAGGATGTGGTACACGGTCACTTTCATAAACAACGTCGGTATCAGCTAGACAGCGAGGGAGTCTATGCCCTTTTCACTAACGCTAGACTAAGGAGATTGATTTTTTGCATCTGAGGTGGAGCGACACACCAACCACCAGCTCCTTACTTTACCTCACAGATCCCTGTGCTACTCATACGCTGAATTGGCCGATATCAAACACGGAACCTTGTGGGTTTCAAGCAGACGCTCTATCGACTGAGCCAAAAAGTTAATTCCAAGTTATCATAATTAATTGTTATTAATCATAATTCATTACAAACTATCTCTTCACGCGCATCAATATTTTCAGATAATGTAATTCATTGCTTACATAACATATTTAGCCTTTTTCGTTTCCAGCTTTTTAAAGTTTCAAAAAGACCGGCTGTTGCATATCTATGCAGTTCCATTAAGATTATTGTCAATCCCTTGTATGTTCTGAAGGATGACCCTTTTCATATCATGGCCGGGTCCTTCCATTGGAAAATTACAGAAGGCCCGCCCAAATATGTGAAGTCACGTGGGACCTTGAGTCCCCGTTTGCAGTAGGCAGAGCGGTGGCCATTTTATGCTCTGTCTAAACTGGAACTCACGCGGGCTATGTTAGTTAGCAGATGTCTGGTTGGGGATTTACCAAATAAAGTAACATCAAAGTAAATCGAAGTCTTGTGTTTATTATCTAAAAACTAACAATGACACAAGGCTTCTGATAACGAGAAATCCCTAACAGAAAACCAGGACCGAAGTCCCCAAGTCAAACTCCAGACGCAATATCTTAGAAGATGCCAGACCAAGTCAGATAGGATGAGAGAAATACCAAAGACGATCAGAAGCAAAGCCGGTCAGAAGAAAATACGACCAGATATAAAGAAAGAAAGAGATATTATAACATTATAATTATTTAGTGCCAGTGAAAGAGGTGCTATGCAAACACGGCGATCCCAATTACGTTGCCAGTACACCGCATAAACAGTTATTAAAGTTAACCATATGTTTTCCTAATTTCTAGAAATCTTTCCAAATCCTTATCTTGATGACGCCCATACTGATCGAAATAGCATAATGAAATAAATCTAGATACATTCTATCATATTGTTTTTTCACGACTTAAATTATATTCCATTTTCTGTCGGATTCCATTTAGATATTTATTTCATAGCCGGAAGTAATGAAGGAGAGCAAGTGTGTATTGTGATAATCTATATCACATGAGAAGGCAGAAAATATTATACTCATACACAGTACATTATCTATACACACGTATCTATACACACAGACCTACATACAATCTCCGTATATATGTATATACATATACTACATAAAATTCTACACAGTACATATATCACTCACACACCTACACACCGTGTAAAACATACATAATCTACACATACACAATCTATACACACATACATTCATAGACACACCCAATACAAAAACACCTATACATGATCTATGCAAGACGCACACACACACGCACATATACATATATACATATATATATACACACATCTCTCTCTTTATATATGCATATGCAAGTAAGTAAAGTCGTCGGGGTGGCCTAATTGTCGGTATCAGCCAATCAGCGAGGGAGTCTATCCCCTTTCACTAGCGCAGGACCAAGGAGGTTTGTTTTGCATCTAAGGGGGAGCGCCACACTTTCCATCAGCTCCTTACTTTACCGCACAGATCCCTGTGCTACTCATAACGCTGAAGTTGGCGAGGGCCAGTATCGAACTAGGAACCTTGTGCTTCTATATATTACAAACATCCTTACATATACATGTGAATAATTATGTAATTTGTACAAGTGTATTATATTCACGATATATATATTATATATTATATATAATATATATATATATATATTCAAACATTCCTTACATTATACATGTAATAATTATGTAATTTGTACAAGTGTATTATATTTACGAGAGAAGAGAGGAAAGAGCAGAGAAGAGCATGAGAGAGCAGAGAGGGAGGGAGGTGAGAAAGGGAGATTATTTATGTTAATGTAAGTAATTTATTCTTGGTTATTATAAACTATTACCAATAATTTATAATAAACCCCTAACTACACACCTAACATACCACCTATACACAAAACTACACATACACCAAGTAGATGTGTAGATTATAGTGTGTGTTAGGATTGCGTGTCATAAGTTACTTATACATCACGGTTAATAGTACATAACAACATAAAAATATTACAACATTATCAGCTAATCACTGATATATAATATATATATATATATATATATATATATATATGTGTGTGTTTGTGTGTGATGTGTGTATGTGTGTGTGCTTGTGGTGTAATATAATATATATATCTATATATTCCATTGTAGGACTTTGGTTATAATATATATATATATATATAATATATAAGTAAAGTAAAGTCGTCGGTGTTGCGCCTAAAGTCGGCATCAGGCCTGCTCAGCGAGGGAGTTCTATTCACCTTTTCAATAGCGCTAGACCAAGGTATTGGTTTTTTGGCTCTGAGGTGGGAGCGCCCACACCTACCATCAGCTCCTTACTTTGCCGGCACAGATCCCTGTTGCCTTACTCATACGCTGAGTTTGGCGAGGACCGGTATCGAAACTAGGAACCTTGTGGTTTCTAGCCGAACGCTCTACCGGACTGAGCTAACCCGGGCCCTTATAACCATTATGCCACGTGCACCTGGGAATGGACTGTCAACCCGAGTTCAAAATCCTGGACAAGGGCTGTTTGCATTTCACATAGCGCTAATACCCTTGGGAAAGGTTATGAATCCATATATTCACCCTCCAAAGCTATGCGGTAAAAATTAGCTAGGGCAGGACTGGGTCTCTTTAACTGGGTAGGTAACCAGTCTAGCAGGGATAACTCTGAATTCAAAATTCCTGCCGGCAAGTCGTTGATTGAGTTCGCTGGCATTCCTGATGCACCAATTCTTCCTATCGACTGTGCCCAAAAAGTGGGGAATGCGTCCAACACAAGCCTTCACCCACTAAAACAAATCACCGTATTGGTAGGTTCAACTGATGAACACTCATGAGACTTCGAAAATCCGGACGAGAGAGTCCATATATATATATATATATATATACTATATATATATATAATACGCAAGTTCAAATTATGTAATCATTTACATATATGCGTTTTCACATGTGTAATATGTGTAACTGGTGTATTATAATTATTATAAAATCAGGATAATAGTATTAAAGATAATAGAAAAAAAATTACTTATATGATGATAATGTACGGTAAGGTGTATTTTTTATTATATTATTACCCTGATTTATTATAACCCTATAACACACACTTATACACATTACACACTTCTCTACGCATTACATGTGAATAATTACATAATTTTACTTTAGCGTATATATATATATAATGTATATATATATGTACAAATATATTTATATATATATAATATATAAATATATATATATATATATATGAAAGACAAAGTATATATATATATATATATATATATATTATATATATATAAAGAGACGAGAGAGAAGATGAGAGAGGAAGAGAGAGATGATGATGATTGATGATATAAGTAACGTTTTTATTATATTACTATTACCCTGATTATTAATAACTTCGAACACACACTCCTACGCACAATATAACTCACACACATACCACACAGAGAGAGAGAGAGACGAGAGAGAGAGAGAGAGAGAGAGAGAGTAGAGAGAGAGAGAGAGTCACACCACATTACACACACCCTAGTTACACCATCTTACACATCTATTTGGTGATGTTGTGTGTGTTGTATAGATGTTGTGTTAGATTTATGCATTGATTTAAGTTTATAAATCATGGGCAATTAACATTGATAACAAAAACATTACTTACATGTATTATCTATCTCTTTCTCTCTCTCTCTCTCTCTCTCTCTCTCTCTCTCTCATGAATATAACTCTCTCTCTCATGGAATATAATACACTTTAAAAAATTACGTAATTATTCTTGATTTGTATATGTAAAGATGTTTGTGATATACATATATTAGATGTGTGGTATGATATATGTATAGAATCTCCCTGCG
>CM042163.1:40068197-40078197 GCA_023376005.1 Doryteuthis pealeii
GAGGAGAGATGGGCAGAGAGAGAAAGTGAAGAAGAAGAGGGAGAAATACTGAGGGATAAAGAAGCAGAGAAAGGGGAGAGGAAAGAGGGAGAGAGAAAAAAGAAGGAAAAACCCAAAAAAAGGGGACGAGAAAGGAAAACAGAAAAGAAAGGAGAGGGAAGAGAGAGAGAAAAGGAGAGAGAGAGGAGAGAGAAGAGGAAGAGAAGAGAGGAGAAATGTAGAAGAAAAATAAGAAAAAAGGCAGAGAAGAGAAAAGTGAAAAGAAGAAAGAGGAAAGAAAAATTAGTGGAAGAATAAAGAAGCACAGAGAGAGAGAGAGAGAGAGAGAGAGAGAGAGAGAAGAGAGAGGAGAGAAGAGAGAGAAAAGGTAGAAAAAAGCAGAGAGAGAAAGTGAAGAAGAAGAGGAGAAGTAGTGAGAGATAAAGAAGCAGAGAGAGAAGAGAGGAGAGAGAGAGAGAGTGGAGAGAGAGAAAGAGAGAGAGGGATAGGGAGAGAGAGGGAGAGAGAGAAGGGGGTAGAAAAAGTAGAGAGAGGTAGAAAAAGGCAGAGGGAGAAAGTGAAGAAAAAGTGGAGAAATAGTGAGAGATAAAGAAAGCAGAGAGAGAGAGAGAGAGAGAGAGGAGAGAGAGAGAGAGAGAGAGAGAGAGAGAGAGAGAGAGAATCATAGGAAAGTGTGAAGAGAGACAGACAGACAGAACGACTGGGAGAGAGGGGACAAAGAGGAGAAGAGAGAGAGAGAGATAGAGAGAGAGTGGGTGAGAGGTAAAGAAAGAGAGAGATAGAGAGAACGAGAGAGAAAAGATAGAGGATAGAGTGAAGAGAGAGAAAGAGAGAGAAAGAGAGAGAGAGAGTGAGAGGGGGCAAAGAAATAGAGAAAAAGACAAAGAAAGTCAGAGAGAGACAAAGAAAAACAAATCCAAGCGAAGACACTCGCACACACACACACACACACACACACACACACACACACACACAGATAAAGTCATGTTGGACACTGCTAGAGAAGTAAGGACGAATTCATGTGACGTTCTCCTGTAGACACCTACACATAGGCACACAAATCTAGGTTGGCCATCAATAACCTCCACCAATCAGCTCTCTCTCTGGATTCTGGATGCTGCACGATGGAATTCCCAGATCGAAAGGAGAAAGAGAGAGAGAGAGGAGAGATGAAACCCAAAAAACAAACAAACCAAGCGAAAGATTTATCTCTCTCACCCCCACCCCCACATGAAACCTAAAGACAAAGAAAGTGAGTAAGAGAGAGAGAGAGAGAGAAGAGAGAGAGAGAGAGAGAGAGAGAGAGAGAGAGAATATACAGAGAACTAACATTATATAACGAGGAGGGAATCAAGAGATGCATAGAGGGGAAGAAAGAGATAGGGCACAGAGTAAAGTAGAGATTGGTCAGTTTTTTTTACTTAATTGCAAATTAGAACCAATTAAAACGGATTTTTTTTCAAACATCATACAACCCTAAAAGTAAGGAAAAATTTAGTATAATTTTCGTGTCAATAAACTAAACAGTAAAAAAAGCCTTTAGGAAGCAAAGTTAGTTTAAAGGTTTAGTTTTAATATATATATAATATATATATATATATATATATATTATATATATATATATATGTGTGTGTGTGTGTGTGTGTGTGTGTGTGTGTGTGTGTGTTTTATTATTTGTTTGAAGCATTGTGTTTATATTGGGTTCGTGTTGGTTTTGAAGGCCATTAACACTGCAAGTGTAAATGAGGTAACTATGGTAAACACACCACACACACACAAGGAGAGAAAGAGAGAGAGAGAGAGAGAGAGAGAGAGAGAGAGAGAGAGAGAGAGAGAGAGAGAGAAAGAAACTCACACACACAGATTTCTGTGAGTTTCAGAAATCTCCTGACGAAGAGATCTTTATCTCAAAATATTAATAATAAATCAAAGGTTAACAAACATCACCATAGTTACCTTATTTCTCTCTCTCTCTCTCTCTCTCTCTCTCTCTCTATATATATATATATAATATATATATATATATATATATATTATATCGTATATATGTGTGTTTGTGTGTGTGTGTGTGTTTGTATCCCACTGATAAGGAAAGACTATTGCGCATTTGTTTGTTGTATTAAATAAATTATTAAGATGAAAAACAAAAACAAAAACAAAAAAACAAAAAAAACAAGACAGGATACACGTGGTTGTCGTGTGTATAATATACGTTCGAAAGAAACATTATTGATCTAATTTAGAAAATTGCCATTTTTTACGATAAATAAACGCTTCTGTGATTTCTAAATATTTTGGAAACCTTACCTTTGGAATTACTCTCATATATATATATATATATATATATAATATATATATATATATATATAACGCTCTCCTATATAAGGATGGAGCACTCTATGGCGGCCTTTACATTCATAGGGATGTGAGTATTAAAAACAGTTAAAAATCCCTTTCGCATTCTGTGAGTGTCTATAGCCTAGCGGTTAAGGTGTCTGACTGATGCTGAACCTATCGGATTTCAATCCCGGCTTTCGGTAGCATACAAATGTCTAGCCACACTGAAGAGACTTGATAAATCGAAACACGTATCTGTGGTTGACTATATAAGCTCACATTCCCCTGGGGTTGAGCATTTTGGGGGGGGGGGTTCGCTGACGACCGCCAACTAAAGCGTAAACGCAACGCTCTCCTATAAAAGGGGCGGAGCACTATATGACGGCCTTTACATACAAGGGATGTGTGTATCAAAAACAGTTGAAATCCACTTCGCATTCTGTGGGTGACTATAGCCTAGCGGTTAAGGTGACTGGCTGATGCTGAACCGATCGGATTTCAATCCCGGCTGTAGGTAGCTTACAAATGTCTAGACACACTGAAGAGTCTTGATCAGTCTAAACACGTGTCTGTGGATGACTATATATATATATATATATATATATATATATATATATTCTGTGTCTGTCTGTTTGTAACCGAAACATCGTCACAATACCCTCAGGTATTTCTGTAAGTTTATCAATGAGTTTTTAATCAATGAGTTTTTAATTTATAGTCTAAATCATTAATTAATATGTAAAATAAATCTTATTTATTAACGATGTCTCTAGGAAAATCTGAGTTATATTTGCCCCAAAACAGCCCATGTTATTAGTGTATTTAAAATCCTGCAATGTGCTTTATATATCACTAAGAAATAAAGGTTTACATAATATACGTGGTTAATTTGTATACTGGTTTTAACAAAACCAAGTTTAATAAATAATTACTTGGTATTCTTGATCTCTAATATATTTTTTTTATTTTCTGACGCATTAAAATTAATCCTCTGAATGATTTTATATAGAAACCAATTAAAATATAATTAAGATAAGTGGAATCTTTTTATATGCGTTCAAATTTAATTTAGATACTCTTTCTAATTTGATATGTTTCATTACATAAAAACTTATGCGGAATGCGTATACTCTTGATTGTATATGTAATTAAAGTGTTTATTTTCTAGTTGAGTAACATGTTATTACAAGGCGACCCAGAAAAAAACAGAACCCACAAATTTTGTAATAAAACTGTTAATTTTGATTTAAATTAAAAAAGAAGGTTTAAACGGGGTTAGGGTTTAGGGTTAGGGTTTAGGTTTAGGTTTAGGGTTAGGGTTGGGGCTTAGGGTTGGGTTCTGTTTTTTTTAGATCTCCCTATATTTCTTTTTTATTCTGTTTATTTTGAAAGTTATGTTTGTAGATTAATAATTGTAAACACAAACACTTGGAAAAATTAGGGTAATTTCCTAGTTGACTAACATGATCAAAGGGGAACCACTCTTGACTGATAAATTAATTATTTATTTTCCAATTAAACTAACCCTAAACCCCAACCCCAACCCTAACCCTGACCCTAACCCTAGCCCTAAACCCTAATCCTAACCCTAACCCCGTTTAAACTTTTAAAAAAATTAACAGTTTTATTACAAAATTTGTGGGTTCTGTTTTTTCTGGGTCACTCTGTAATATCATGTTACTCAACTAGGAAATAGCCATTAAAATAACTACTTGCTTTTCACCGTACAGCGCTTAACATCAAAAGATGGAATTACGCACAAATGTGAAAACCCTTAAAATCCCGAATTAAAACCGTCGATAAAAAGGAATTAATAGAAGATTTCATTATCAAACACTTTTCCCGTTACTGTCAATTTAAACCTCAAATACTTATCTGTCCTGTCGGTGGAGCGTTAGAATGCACCGACTGCACCTCTGCAGAGGGGTAAGACTCCCACAATGGGGTCACCTGTTGGCCGTGGGTGGCGACCCTTGATGCTTAAGGATAGAACCCAGGTGGCTGAGCAGTCCATGACTTGCAATATTCTACTTTAGGCTTTTCTTGGGCTAGACGGGAAGTCGGAGAGGCCCCCTCCGATCAATCCGCTGACTATGTCAAGCCCTAGCAACTATATGATTGCCCCAACCCTATTGCCCTTATGGCAACCTCCAACCCTTCCTATCATATGGGTGCTAGGAGGCGGTGGCTGAGAGTCTACATGTCCTGGGAATGACGTTAAACTCTATCCGATGGTGAGGTCCCAGTTCTAAAGGTTTGGGGAATGTGGAGCACCCCTTAAACACCATTGTTCTCTGATCCACTCTGACCCGGAGTGGTAGTACCTGTTAGGGTCCCATCTATGGGTTGAAGAGAAAAACATGAGTTTATAAACAAAATTGTATTATACATTAAGAATGAATTTATTTCACAACTTTGTCAGCATTAAATGACCCACCGAGGTGGATATGCCGAAATGCAATCGGTATATTCTTTTTTCTTCTTAATGTCGACTTATACACGAATATCTACGGCACACAGCTTCCTTGTTTAAACGGATTTTTATTTATTCTGGTGATTAGGCTGTCTTGGAGAGATTCATCATGATAAAATTTGACGCCGACAGATTGTATAATTTTTGGTGCGGGGCGGGGGTCTGATAAATTTTCTGCTAATTAAATTTTCTCTTTAACATTATCTTTGAAAGAAATAACCCACAAGTTGAAATTGCGAGAGAAAAGAAAAAGAAAAAGAAAAAGAAAAAGAAAAAGAAAAAGAAAAAAAATGTTTCTTCTTCTTCCGTCTTGCCTAATCCGACCATTTTCATAATTAAATTCGACAGGTAAACCGAAAGATTAACCCTAAATAAAATTTAAAAAAAAATAAATGAAAAGACCCCCCCCTACAAAACAACAACAAAAAATGAGACAAAATAACAATAAAAAGAAGAACCGTTCATTTACGATATATAATTTTGATGATCTCAGCTGTAGTCTGAAATTTCATTAATTGAAAAAATAAAAAAATAATAATCAACAGATCTGCTGGAGACCATATAAAATAACCAGTGACATTTCCCTCGCCGAGCTTGTTAATTTTAATTGATAGGTTCAGGTAGAACGTAGTGTGCCTAAATTGGCGTCATGGTATGCAAACTTGTCTAGTGCATCAGATTACCAGAATCACGGGTTCAATTCTTACTGGATATCCCACGAGTCTTACAATTGCTCCATTTGTTTGGTTATTCACCTGCATCTGATCGATTTTAGCTGTTATATATAACACTATCATCTAATATATAAAGGAGAGATTTTGGTATGTACGTGTCGACGTATAACTCCAAAACGGGAGGTCACTCAGATTTAAAATCTTGCATACACATTGATATCGTCCTAACTAAGAAACACTTCAAATTTGGTAATTGATTTTTACTGATTAAGGGATATGAATTAATTAATCAAACAAAAATCAAACGATTTTTCGAAAGCTATAGCATAGCATAGCTGCTGCTGCTGCTTGGTGTATCAGTAGGAGCTCGCCTGCTGGTTTTATCAGCTTCCAGTTCCGGTACTTTAGCTAGTAATGTTATAAAGCTGACTGGTTATATTAAATTAAATAAAAAGTGAATTAAGTAAAGTCGTCAGGGCGGCCTAATGTCGGTATCAACCATGCAGCGAGGGAGTCTATCCCCTTTTCACTAGCGCTAGACCAAGGAGATTGTTTTAGCGTCTGATGTGGAGCGCCACACCTACCATCAGGACCTTACTTTACCGCACAGATCCCTGTGCTACTCATACGCTGAGTTGACGAGGGCGGGTATCGAACTAGGAACCTTGTGATTTCTAGCCGAACGCTCTACCGACTAGGAGGATTTATTAAAAAATAGTTTTAAAAAATAGTTTTAATCCTTTGTAAGGTAGTGTAAAGCTAAAGAAACCATCCAGACTACTGCACTGCTGCAATCAACTAGAATACTCAGAAGAGTTCTGGAGACCTGAGAAGACTTGTTGTCACTCAGACTAGTTATAGCCTTTTTGATGGCTAATTTGTCCAGTTCTGGACTTGCAGATGTGATAACACACATTAAAAGGGAAAATTACCATCTGCATTATGTGGTGCATGACGACGAAGGCATCGTTGTTCTTCAGCCCTATTGAAATCGATATTGAGCCGTTCAGTTCCTGTGCAGCACGTGTTTCGCCAACCTTGTTTGTTGGAGGCCAGGTCTTTTAGACTTGAAATTATTAGTACCTGTCTATCAAACTAAATAAACTCTTCTATGAATTCTTTCTCATAAACCGTTATTTTAAATTCTTATACTTATTTGCAAAATGAAAGAAAGAAAGAAAGAAGCAAACAGAGAAAGAAAGCAAGAAAGAAAGAAAGAAGCAGAGAAAGAAAGAAAGAAAGAAGTAAACAGAGAAAGAAAGGAAGAAAGAAAGAAAGAGAAGAAGCAAACAGAGAAAGAAAGCAAGCAAGAAAGAAAGAAAGAAAGAAGAAAAGAAAGAAGAAAACAGAGAAAGAAAGAAAGAAAGAAAGAAAAACAGCAAAGAAAAAACAACAAACAGAGAAAGAAAGAAAGAAAGAAAGAAGAAGCAAAGAGAAGAAAGAAAAAAAGGAAGAAGAAGAAAGAAATAAGCAACAAGAAAGAAAAGCAAGCAAGCAAGAAAGAAAGAAAGAAGCAGAGAAGGAAAGAAAGAAAGAAAGAGCAAGAGAGAAAAAGAAGGAAAAGAAAGAGCAAACAGAGAAAGAAAGAAAGAAGCAAACAGAGAAAGAAAGGAAGAAAGAAAGAAAGAAGCAAACAGAGAAAGAAAGAAAAGGAAAAAAGAAAAATGTTTATCATGTAACACTTTAGATCATTACTTATTGTGCACTTTTGTTCTAGACGACCGATCATGTATGACATAAGTTTTTTTTGTTGTTGTCTTCGAACGTGTTTTTTTCAAGACAATCTAATCTAATAACGGAGATTCGGTCTTAATCCTGTCTGTACCGAAACTATGTCACTGCTTACGTTACATACACATAATCTTCAATATATAGAATAAAGAACAACCTTAGACGGTCATTATTGTTTTTTAAAACAAGTGTTAATAAATACACGCCCGGTATTGTTTGTATTATTTTAATATATATTTAAAGTTATCTAACAAGAAAATTATTTACAAACAAGAAATAGTCATTTAAAAAGACTACAAATGAATAAATACCAATGATTTTGTGTAAAATTTACGCGTGAAATATTCAAAATAATTATTCAATTAATAATTAATAGATGCATGCAACAGTTTATGTTGTGAAGTTTTAAGTGGTCAAATAAGAACAAAACGACGGGTAACAAATATAGAAAAATGTATTAACAGAAAGTAGACAAATACAATAGAGAGATGTGGAAATTACGTCCATTACGAACAGAGTTATTGGCATACTCGCATTGGCTTACTCCTAAGCCACAATTATCCCTGTTACTTATAGTAACCTGTCGGCGCATTCCATTAGTCTTATAGGCTGTATCACCTATAACAGTTTATGTGTGGGGGACAGAATTAAGTTTCCATTTCAAATTGTTTTTTTTTTTTTACTCTTTTAATAAATTTGATGATATTACTTATTTATGATACAAGCCTTCTGACATTGAATTTTTAACTACCACCCTCTCGGACAATATATTTTAAAAAACTAACTTTTACACCGCCCAGAGGGTGTTTTGTTGGGGTTTATTTTTTTGGTAGTAATCTACTATTGTTAATTGTCCTAAATTGTTAGCCTCGACACTTTGAATTGATTTCATAACAATTGTGCTTTGTCAATGCAGTACGAACCGAAAGCGAAAGTAAAAGTAAAACTGAAATTGTTTTTGTTATTACTCTTTTAATAAATTTGATGATTTTTACTTACTTATAAAGGGCAGGGTTAGCTCAGTCGGTAGAGCGTTCGGCTAGAAACCACATGGTTCCTAGTTCGATACCCTCCCTCGCCAACTCAGCGTATCAACTCAGACTCAACTCAGAGTAGCACAGGGATCTGTGCGGTAAAGTAAGGAGCTGATGGTAGGTGTGGCGCTCCACCTCAGATGCCAAAACAATCTCCTTGGTCTAGTGCAAGTGAAAAGGGGATAGACTCCCTCGCTGATTGGCTGATACCGACTTTAGGCCGCCCCCGACGACTTTACTTACTTTACTTTACTTATGATACAAACCTTCGGACATTGAATTTTTAACTAAAGCACTCTCCCAGACAATGTTTTTTCAAAAACAAACTTTTACACGAACCGGAGTGTGTTTTTTTTTTTTTGCCTAGTAATCTACTATTGTTATTTGTCCTCAATTGTTCGAAGCGAAAGCAAAAGTGAAAAGTAAAAGGAAGCGAAAGTAAAAGCGAAATTGAAATTGCTTGGCATGGGTATACCATATAGTAGAGATTGTCATGACGCATGCGCAAAGCGTGGTAGTCTATTTGTTTTTTTGGACATCCACTTGAGACATGTTAACCATGCAAATAGCATTATATTTCGTTGAAACAATTTTATTAAAAAAGCAACCAAAATTTGATGATAAATTGGGTGGTGCTTAGCTTTTGAACAGCTCTCATTATATATGCAGATACAGACACACACACATACACACAAATTTACACACATACATACAAAATGTAGATACACATTAATATATATATATAACATAGTGTGCGTATATATATATATATTATATATATATGCATGGTGGTAAGGGTGGTATAATTGAGCAGCTCTTATATGCAGATAACACACATACACACAATATATACACATACATAATATATATATATATATATATATATATATATATATGTGTGTGTATATGCACACACACACACTATATATATATATATATATATATATATATATATATATATATATATAGTGCGGTGTGTGTGCATATATATATATATATATATATACATATAGATATATTGTATGTATGGTGTATATACTGTGTGTATGTGTGTTCTGCAATATAAGAGCTGCTCAATTGTACCACACTCACCAACATGTCATATATATATATATATATATATATATAAATATATATATACAAAATCACTCTCAATATAAATTCAGACATATATACAGACGTACTCTCTCTCATATACATAAACACACACACACACACACACACAACACACACACACACACACACAACACACACACTATTATATTATATATATAATATATATACCCAGTCTCTCTCTCTCTATATATATATATACATATATATATATATTTATATATACACTATATATATATATACAAATATACACACACTCACTCATTATGCATATTTATACGCATACATCTATATATACACATCCACTATATACATGTATATACACAGAAGTGTGTGTATATAGATTTTGTACGGCTATAAGTCCTATTTTGTAGACATAGCTATGTTAAATGTATAAACTTGAAATCAAATGTTTGTGTGTGTACGATTTATGTGTATTTTTAGAGATAGATAGATAGATAGATAGAGAGAGAGAGAGAGAGAGAGAGAGAGTGAGAGAGAGGGAAGAGAAAATGCACAGTTTGGATTATAAAAAGAAAAATAGGCAGAGAAAAATGAGATAGATCGATAGATAGATAGATAGATATATAGAGAGAGACAGAGACAGAGACAGAGAGAAAAGAAAAAATAGAATTCAC
>CM042163.1:40083197-40085697 GCA_023376005.1 Doryteuthis pealeii
ATTCACTATTCTGCATTTAGTGTTGTACCCAGCGTATCGGGATACGCTGGGTACAACACTAAGTTGCATCTGCAGAAATATAAGAAAGAAAGAAAGAAAAGAGAGAACGAAGATAGAATGTAGGAAGAATGAAATGAAATAAGGAAAGAAAGAAAGGATAAAAGAAAGAAGAGAGAAAGAAGGAAGAAAGTAATGAAGAAAGGAAGAACGAAATAAAAGAAGGAAAGAAAAAAGAGAAAAAGAAAGAAAAAAAGAAGAGAAAAGGAAGCAGGAACGAAATAAAAGAAGGAAAGAAAGAAGGAAGAGAAAAGGAAGCAGGAACGTAATAAAAGAAAGAAAGAAGAAAGAAAGAAAGAAGAGAGAAGGAAGGAAGAAGGAAATAAAAGAAAGAAAGAAAGAAAGAAGAGAAAAGGAAGCAGGAACGTAATAAAAGAAAGAAAGAAAGAAAGAAAGAAAGAAGAGAGAAGGAAGAAGAAGGAAATAAATAATATTTCCCTCAAAAAGGACAGAATGTCCTCCATATTGAAATTTTCAAATAGATCTTTCAGATTGTTTGCATTAAAATAATGGTTTCTGATGTGAGCAAAAATCCTGCATTCTATGAATAAGTATTTAACAGTCAAAGGTTTTTGACATGTCTTACACTTTTTTAAGACATTCGATTTCGCATGTCAACAGGAACGCCGATAGAAAGGAACGACCAAAAAAACAAAACAATAACGCCCCCCCCCCTTAATTCGTTCACCACTCTTCGGGCGAACAACATTATAACTTCCGGTTATAACTTTTAACACAATATATAATTACCTAACCCCATCCTGCTCGAGCAGGATGTGACACAAGGTCAGTTTTTAAGCGGAATTTAACAGGTTACGAATTCAATTTTCCTTCTCCTAGACTGGTTGCCTAACCAAGGTTAAAGAGCCCAGTCTGCCCTACTAGTTAAACAATGCTGTAAGGAGAAGTTTGTTATGTGTGTGAATAGGGCGTTGTGACAAACTTTTCGAATTGGACACTAAGATCTGATCTCAAACCTGTTGATCCCAATATTCTCCATGAGCCATTTGTTGACATAAAGAAAATCAGATTCCCATTTCGCACATGAAACTATGTCTTTTAAATCAATTCATTAAAACATTGCCAACTTAAAGAACCTGTTTCAAGGACCCCATTTTGGTATTTCCTGGCCTGTCAATTGTTGTTCTTGTTTAAGTATATAGGTTTTACCCGGGAACAGGGTTACTGACTCATGTACAATTATTAATCATCACACACCTGGTACTAGGCATATCGAGCTCTCACTACGGATGACTTCTATTATTACGAATCAGTAACAGCTATGTTTTGCTCGAGAACTGGAACTTCAAAATATGCAATTTAGTATTGTACCAATGGTGTCCTCTCTTTTTTTACTCGGGAACAGGGTTTCTTACTCACGCGCAGTCAGCTTATCATACGCTCTGATGACAGGCAGAAAATAAGAACTTTGGCATTGAGCTTATACTTGATAATATATATATATATATATATATATATATATATATATATATATATATATATATATACTTTGGTGCGGTACCAAGTTTCTTGGTACAAGGTGATTCTAGGTGGGTCCTAATTCTCTACCAGTAGTTTGTTGTAGAGTTCAGGTTCCGTATGAGAGCTCAATGTTTAATTAATGTAAACAGAGCAAAGTTATTTGGGAATAAAAAGGCCTTAAATACCATGGGTATCGTGGTTATGGACCATTTCCACTCGCGAGTATGCTCACATGTATATATATATATATATATATATATATATATATATATATATATATATATATATATAAATGGAATATACCTTGTTTAGATTATAAATTTATTTCGACATAATATCTCTCGTAAGTCCTATTTTTATTGTTTTTTTGGTGTTTTTAATATTTCACATTCGGTTTGACTGGTGTAATTTTTCCGATTTATTTCAAGTGGAACCGAATATGGAATATTAAAACAAAAACAACAAAAATAGGACGGAAGAGAAAATATATCGAAACAAATTTATATTCTAAACAAGGTATATATCTCTTTATTAATTTATTCATTTATAATACTCCATATATGTAAAAGTTTATAAGCAAGTCTTTATATGAGCTATATTTAGTTCATAATTAAACGATGTATGCCTTTAAAAAATAAATTTATTTCGAATTTTCCGTCTCATGAGTCCTGTTTTTTTAATTGCTTTTTTAATTACACTAAGTAGAGCAATAATATACAAAACCTAATCTGTGTCGCACACTACCTACCTAAGTTACACCTAAAGGATCTTCAGGATAATACAGACGCTAACAGTTTTATAAGGAAGATCCTTTCGGTGTAACCTAGGTATGTAGTACCTGACTCAAATTAGGTCTATCTGTCTATCCATTTCTTTCTCTCTCTCTCTCTCTCTCTCTCTCTCTCTCTCTCTCTATATATATATATATATATATATATATAGGGTCATCCACAGACACGTG
>CM042163.1:40093197-40100697 GCA_023376005.1 Doryteuthis pealeii
AGAAACACGTGACGCATATGTAAGACAAAAAGAATTAAAAAAAAAAGAAATAATTTTTTTTCTGAGAACATAATACATTTTGCGGACCTTCTTTTTTTAAAATAAAATATTGAATTTTCTCCCGTTGGAACCAGAACAACATTTTTTATATATATATGTAATATATATATACCGCTCTTTCTCGAAAATTAGCGGAAATATTTCTAGTTTCTAGTTCACCAATATATATATATATATATTAATGCCTTTCGTGTAATAACCGGGATCGATACATGATCATCGATAACAGATATGGATCTATTTCTTGGTATATTAAGATGCGAACATATCTAACCGTTCCAACACCGTCCGCCACTACCCCATCATCCCTTTGTAGGACACACAGACACTAACATCCATGCTTAGAAAGCCTTCGCTCGCCAACAGAAATAATGGACAGCATTAATCCAAGAGGCTGTTAATATATTAGGAAGACAAATGAAACAAATAAAACTTTGAATAGCGAGCGAAAGAATGAAATAAATCTATTTCGTTCAAGGATTTATCCTGCCTTCGCTTCGTATTTGTCCTTCATTCATCTCTTTCTCGAAAATTAGCTGAAGTTAGTTATTTATTTCCCATCCATCCATCCATACTTCATTTCTTTTTTTCTTTTCTTTTCTTTTCTTTCTAAGTCAACACAGCCATTTTTGTTTTGTCATTTTTTCCCCCTTTGTTGCTAACAACCTTTATTTTCTCCCCCCCCCCCCTTTGTTTCTATTTTAGATTTTTTACGTTTATTTTTTCTTCGCTCGTCTCCCGCTTTCGATTAGACTTTCATTTTATTATTATTATTATTATTATTATTATTATTATTATTATACGTTTCCCCTTGTTTCAATTTCTTCTTCTTCTTCTTCTTCTTCTTCTTCTTCTTCTTCTTCTTCTTCTTCTTCTTCTTCTCTCGCTTAATGTCCATCAATTGTTCCTTTTTATTCAGACATGTCTCCTTTTCACGTGCGTTTATTTGATTTTGGTTCTGTTTTTACCCGAGCCCAGAACGAGGCCATATTTCTAGTTTCTAGTTCAACAAAAGAGGCCCAGTCTCAGAACCGTGCGATAACTGTGGATACTAAGCCAAGTTAGGCACAGGGCCAAACTTCAACATAGTCTTTTCTTCATCAACACTACGTGACGGTACCTTACACAAGCATTCCATCATCACCGTTGCGTTACAAAATGAATAGACACAGCGTATCATTTTTCTAATGAAGTGTAGGACTTTAAGTTTGTTGCATAGACTTCTTTCACTAGTTATTATTATTATTATTATTATTATTATTATTAATCACACTAGCATAAGCTGTTGGTTTCTCACTGGAGTCTGAGTGACAACAAGTCTCCTCAGGTCTCCAGAACTCTTCTGAGTATTCTAGCAGATTGCTGCAGTGCAGTAGTCTGGATGGTCTCAATTCATCCTCTGATTTCCAGATCCTCCAGGCTTTTTTCCAAGTTTATTGTGACCGTTCCAAGTGTACCAACTACAATTAGTATCACTCTCACTCTCATATTCCACAGCCTTTTCAATTCTATGGCATCGTCAAGGTATTTATCCATCTTTTCATTTTCCTTCAGCTTCACCCTGTGATCTGCTGGAACCGCAAAGTCCACAAGTTGACATGTTCTCTTTTTTTGTTAATCAACACTATTATTATTATTATTATTATTATTATTATTATTATTATTATTATTATTTCACTCCTTGTGAGTTTTCCATCCCAGCGTAAGCGGGTGATTTTTTCACTGAAGTCTGTGTGATAGCAAGTCTCCTCATGTCTTCAGGACTCTTATGAGTATTCTAGCCGATGAATGGTCTCAATTCTTCCTCTGATTTCCAATTACTCTAATCTGTTTCCTAAACTTTTGGGGACCGTTCCAAGTGTACCAACTACAATTGGTACAACTTTGACCTAGCTGATCTCAACAACGCATTTGTATAGATGGTCTAAATTCTTCCTCTGATTTCCAATTCCTCTAATCTGTTTTCTAAAGTTTTGGGGACCGTTGCAAGTGCACCAACTACAATCGGTATCACTTTGACCCTCATATTCCTCAGTTTTTTCAATTATCTATTATTATTATTGTGAGTTTTTAACACCAGCATTAGCTGATGGTATTTCACTGGAGTCTGAGTGACAAAATTCTCTTTAGGTCTCCAGAACTCTTCTGAGTATTCTGTTAGATTGCAGCAATGCAGTAGTCTGGATGGTCTCAATTCTTCCTCTGATTTCCAGATTTTCCATTCTTTTTTCCAAGTTTTTTTGGACCGTTCCAAGTGCACTAAACTACAATTGATATCACTTTGACTTTCATATTCCATAGCTTTTTTAGTTCTCTCGCAAGGTCCAGGTATTTGTCCATTATTATTATTATTATTATTATTATTATTATTATTATTATTATTATTATTATTATTTCACTCCTTGTGAGTTTTTCATCCCAGCGTAAGCTGATGATTTTTCACTGGAGTCTGTCTCCTCGTGTCTTCAGGACTCTTCTGAATATTCTAGCCGATGAATGGTCTCAATTCTTCCTCTGATTTCCAGTTCCTCTAATCTGTTTTCTAAACTTTTGGGGACCGTTCCAAGTGCACCAACTACAATTGGTATCACTTTGACCCTCATATTCCACAGTTTTTTTAATTCTCTATTATTATTATTATTATTATTATTATTATTATTATTATTATTATTATTATTATTATTATTATTTACTCCTTTTGAGTTTTCACATCAGCATTAGCTGATGGTCTTTCACTGGAGTCTGAGTGACAGCAAGTGTCATCAGATCTCCAGGACTCTTCTGAGTATTTTGGCAGATTGCAGAAGTGCAGTGTTCTGGATGGTATCAATCCTTTCTCTGATTTCCAGATTTTCCATTCTTTTTTCCAAGTTGTTTTGGGACCGTTCCAAGTGCACCAACTTCAATTGGTATCACTTTCACTTTCATATTCCATAACTTTTTCAGTTCTCTGACAAGGTCCAGGTATTTGTCCAGTTTTTCATTTTCCCTGTGATCTGCTGGAACTGCAAAATCCACCAGTTGACAAGTTCTTTCTTTTTGTTAATCAACACTAGGTGTGGTCTTCTTGCTGGGATATTATTATTATTATTATTATTATTATTATTATTATTATTATTATTATTATTTTCTATACTGACCGGATCGTCTATTATTCTGTATTGTTATCAGCGCTGGGTTCTTGAGCGTAGTTTAACAAGTATAAATTCAAAGATTTTCTTTTCCTAGACTTGTTGCCATACCTGAGCATTCTCCTGATTTTGTTTCTGGGACTTCTTGGGACTTCGGGGATGTTTTTTCTTGGGTTTATTCCATCTTCTTGTTATTATAGACGAGCACATTATTTTATTTTTCAGACGTCTTCATTTCAAATCCCAAGGTAACCACACAGAGAGAGAGACGCCATTTGCATATGGCTTCTCTGATCACTCTGGTCACCCAGCTAAAATGAATGTTCTTACGATTAGATTGACCAGTTAGCAACAAGGTTAGCGAAAGGTCAAACATTCTCTATCATTTTTCGGGTATTTTCCATGACTCAGAATTACATTTTGAATTCTATACTACCCAATAAAATTAATTGGCGACCTATTAATTATATAACAATTAAAAGGTCAGCCATAATTCTTGGAAAATCACCCAAAAGTTTGACGAGCAGGCTTTCAATCCGAGTTGAACTCGGAACGGTATTTTCATTGGCTGATCGAATCACGTGAGCGGGAAATTCTGTGGGAAAGTCATTAGAGTTAACTGGGAATTGATTAAGCAGCCGTCACGTGCAGACGGTGAATCCGTCGGTGCTGTGATTCTTCCGCGAGATCCTCGGGTTCTTAATTGAGAACTGAGATGGATTCAGAGAGAGACACCACGTATTTCTTGATTGGGCGATTAGTGTTGTCATTGGCGCTTTTATAGATAGGAATATTCAGTCAAGAAATACGTGAGAAAGAAGGCTCACCTCTTCGAAATAAAATGAAACTTAACACATAGCATCTAACGGACTATCTCACACCCATGCTTCACACAATCAATCAATTGCTGTCCATCGTATCCGATGATGGCACCACGCGAATCATTTTCCTCCAATTCTGTCGGTCTCTGGTTACGTCTTGCCAACTGCCTGTGGGAATGCTGAAGTCCTTCAGGTTTCTCTTGATGTTGTCTTTGTACATGAGCTTTGGTCTACAGATTCCACGTGATCCCTCTCTCAGTTGAGAGTACAGAATCTGCTTTGATAGTCTGTCATCCCCAAGTTTGTTTAAGTTGTCAACCCTTCTCAGGTTGCGTTGAACAAATATTTCGTGCATGCCATAGAGTCCAGTTCTCTTCAGGATGGTCCTGTTTGAAACATGTTGCCACCACTTGACATTTAATATACTGAGCAAATGACGCATATTGTAGACATGTAGTCTATGGGCATCCGCTTTTTTTCAGCTTCGAAAGAGCACTACTATGCTTAACACAAAACCGACCAAAAATATACATTATACACGCACACATGCACACACACACACACACACACCATCCACCCCCACCCACATATATATATAAGATTATATTATAATCTTATTGATATTAAATGAAAATAAAGAAAACCCACAATAGATATCTTTCCTAGTTTTCTGGCAAATTATTAAAATACCTTCTCTTGTCTTTTATTTACACCTGGTTGGTTGGCTGGTTGGTTGGATTCTACGGCATGTCAACCCGTGTTGCGTTATTTTATGCCGAAGACATTTTGTTTTATTCATACTTGATGTGTACTGAATTTTATTAAGTCAATTTTATCCTATTTATCCCATAAATGGGACCCCAACAGGTACTACATCTCGAGGTCAGGGTGGACCATAGAGTGATAGTGATGAAGGGGTACCCCACATTTCCCAGAGCTCCAGAATTGGAACTTTACCATAAGATAAAGTTTAACGTCGTACCCAGAACACAATGACCTTCAGCCACCGCCTTCTAGCACATATTTCCACTTGGTAACAGATCCAAGAATACAAACAATTCTCTCCGTATAGTATTTTAATACCATTTCAGATTATTCCATCTGTCCGAGACTTCCTAAATAGCATGCACTTGATACTATCCTCATCCGCTCCATGCTGCAACGGATTTAAGGTGGGCAATTCTTGGGTGGATCTTTTACCCGTCTTCCGAAGACAGAACACGCTCAATCCACTAGTTGTCATGGCTACGGACAGTGCTTGCATCCCCATTCCATGGCAACGCACTGCTTTGAACCCCACCCACAGAACAGTTTTTGTTATTGTTATTAAAGAAACTAGAATATTTTTAATTGTCTGTATTCATGCGTTTTTACGATTAAAAAAAAAACAAAAAAAAAAACAGTCATTCGTGAAGTGAAGTCGTCGGGGCGGCCTAATGTTGGTATCAGCCAGACAGCGAGGGAATCTATCCTCTTTTAACAAGTGCTAGCCCAAGGAGATTATTTTAGTATCTGAGGTGGAGTGCGACATCTACCATCAGCTACTCACTTTACCGCATAGATCCCTGTGCTACTCATACGCTGAGTTGGCGAGGGCCGGCATCGAACTAGGGACCTTGTAGGTTTCTAGCCGAACGCTCTACCGACTGAGCTAAAACCATTCTCTTGCATTCTGGGGGAAGAAAAGAATCTTTTAATTTCTATTAAAAATAAATTAGCTCATGCAGGACATTTAAAAAAAAGCCACCTGCAATGCTCAGACACATTTCAATCTTGAGGGATCTTGAAGCCCCGAATATCGAATTGGTATCGTGTCAAAGAACTCTCGATATTGAGCTGACATCGTGACCCTTGCGGAAGTCCCTTTTAGCGATGAGGGTCAATTGACAGAATTCGGGACCGGTACACATTCTCTTGGAAAGGCAGGCCGATGGTAGCTGTAAGGATTTGAGGTAAGTCAGCTCGAGCACTCCATCCTGAAGCGGCCTCTACATAAGCAGATCATGACGGACGGCACGTACACAGTTGCTAAAGTAAAGTCTGACCATATGTGTGACCTGTGTGGCAGGGCCTGCCTGTCGAGGGCTGGGCTTCTCAGTCATATACGGTCGCATGCGAGTGGAAGCCGAGAAAAAGGCCATGTGTGACAGGGAACATAAATAACATTGCATGGAAAAGGACATCTTTGTTACATAATTCAAGATTTATAATTGCTGAGTTAACTGTAACTAAACCCTTTTCACACCGATTGAGAGTGGACCTGGAAGTAATGGTAATAAACGAGTATTCCACATTCCCCAGAATAATGAAGTATGGTTGAGCAAAAAACCATACAGCACTAAAGATGAACTGAAGGCAAGTATATTGGCAGCATTTACCAATTTAAATAACAAACCTGTCTAAAAGACTTGCAGGAGATTTCAAAGTTGTCTGGAAGGCCATGGTTAAAGCCAATGGTGGTTTCTTTTAAGAAATCTAATCTATAGTATTTCAAGATATTTTCATGCAATTTTGGTAAAAATATCTGATAAAGTGAGATGTCAGTGTTATTTTGATTTTTGTGTAATTTAGACAACTATTTATCCATCACAATAAATATATATATTTACCAACCCCTCTGCATGAGTAGGATGTGGTACATGGTCACTCTCTTAAGCAACGTCGGTATCAGCTAGACAGCGAGGGAGTCTATGCCCTTTTCACTAGTGCTAGACCAAGGAGATTGTTTATTTAACATCTTAGGTATAGCGCCACACCTACCACCAGCTCAACTATTTATCCATCACAATAAATATTTATTTTTACCAACCCCTCCGCATAAGTAGGATGTGGTACATGGTCACTCTCTTAAGCAACGTCGGTATCAGCTAGACAGCGAGGGAGTCTATGCCCTTTTCACTAACGCTAGACCAAGGAGATTGATTTTTGGCATCTGAGGTGGAGCGACACACCAACTACCAGCTCCTTACTTTACCCCACAGATCCCTGTGCTACTCATACGCTGAGTTGGCGAGGGCCGGTATCAAACACGGAACCTTGTGGGTTTCAAGCAGACGCTCTATCGACTGAGCCAAAAAGTTAATTCCAAGTTATCATAATTGATTATTATTAATCATAATTCATTACAAACTATCCCTTCACGCGCATCAATATTTTCAGATAATGCAATTCATAGCTTACATAACATATTTAGCCTTTTTCGTATCCAGCTTTTTAAAGTTTCAAAAAGACCGGCTGTTACATAATCTATGCGGTTGCATAAGATTATTGTCAATCCCCTGTATTTCTGAGGGGATGACCCTTTTCATATCATGGCCGGGTCCTTCCATGGAAAATTACAGAAGCCCGCCAAATATGTGAAGTCACGTGGGACCTTTTGAGACCCCAGTTTGCAGTTGGACGTCAGGCAGAGCGGTAGGCCATTTTATGCTCTGTCTAAACTGGAACTCACGCGTACTATGTTAGTTAGCAGATGTCTGGGTTGGGAT
>CM042163.1:40105697-40110697 GCA_023376005.1 Doryteuthis pealeii
AGATAATAACACAAGACTTCGATTTGCTTTAGATCATATTTTATTCCGAAATCCCCACCAGACTACCTGCGCAGATTGAGTCGGCCGTGCGCTTAACACGACTTACCACCTTCATGGTTTGGCCGATACTGAACTAAACTCTCTTTCTAATCTAAACCGGAAGAGGGTCTTCTCCACCGCTTCTCACGGTATCCCCCAGAAGGAGGATCAGACTGAGGTCTAGCCGAGTCACTCAATCCTTCAAGGCGCCCGGCTGCAAATTATAACAGCCATTTTGGTTTCTACACTAATGGTACACAAGTGTTAGGAATCTAACAATTATGTAACAGTATTCTGATTGGCCGCTGAGAGGTGCATATATACCCAAAACATAACTATGTTCTGAGAGTTAGTACAGGGTCTGTATATGGTTACAGTCTGTCAGCCTCTTGTCTGTCAACTGGACACTTCTTGTGAAGGTGAGTGAAAAAATGAACTCTCTCGTCGATTTCGACGCATGAGGGTTCATCCAATGAACAACCCACACAGGTTTTTGTTTATAGTGGTAAAGGTTTGTGTTGGACCATCCGCACTTTTTGGCACAGCCGATAGGAAATAATTGGTGCACAAGGAATGCCACAAAATCATTCAACGACTAACCTCAGGTTTTTCTTCTCCTATAGTGGTTACCTACCCAAGGTTAAAGAACCCAGTTTGCCCTACTATTTACCCATAAGTGGAGGGAGAATATATAGATTCATACCTTTCCTAAGGGTATTAGTCCTATGTGAAATGCAAACAGCTTTGTCTAGGATTTGAACTCTGGTCGACGAATCAATTTGCCCAGAAGTCTAACCTTTATGTCACGCGCTTCCAAGGTGATGGTGAGTATTATATGATGAATCTACAAGGAATATAGAATATATAGGTTTTAATAAACTCACTGTAGCGGAAGTGAAAAATAGGATTAAGTGTCAACCGCTTTCGATGAATCCGCTCGTCCCCTTTGATAAAAAAAAGCAAAACATGGTATGTTGAATATGTAGGAGTGGATGGCCGATGTGAACCCGAAAACATTCACTTACGAAAAAATATGGTCAATATGGTAGGCTGAGCAGTGCCTAGAATTCCCTAATGCAAATGATCCGTGTTCTATATAGCGAAATTAGGAAGCGCGTGGTGTAACGGTTAAAGTCATGGGAAATGGACTCGTCGACCTGAGTTTAAATCCTGGACGTGGTAATTGCATTTCCCTTAGCGCTAATATCCTTGGGGAAGGTATGAATCCTACTCTCTCTCCAGCTATGGGTAAATAGCAGGGCAGACTGGGTTCTTTAACCATGACCAGGTAACCTTGGTAAGGCAACCTGTCTAGGAGAAGGAATTCAAACCTGTTAAACTCCGCTTAAGAAATTGAACTTGTGTCGTATCCTGCTCGTGCGTGGGAAGTTGGTAAATGCGAAATTAGACAATGGAAAAGAATGAAAATTGTTTTTGATATCCTTAGTGTAGGAATTAGTTGGCCACACGTTTCAGTACTCAGGTGTATTGCCAGTTGAGTCTGTTTTGAGAATACTAGAGTCAGTTGATAGGTGCTTTATATAGCAAGGTTGGGTTGTTCCATCATGTGTTCTGGACAGATTCGTCAGCACAATTGTACAACTGGATGCTGATCTGAGAAGTTTGCATGTCTGACCTCTCGTGAAAGCATGTCCTATGTATGACGTTAAACTGCATCAAATATCAAAATTCCAATTTTGGAAGTCTGGGGACTGTGGAGTATTCCTTCATTGCCATTACTCCCAGGTCTACTCTAACGGAGTGGTCGCACCTTTTAGGGTCCCATCTCGGGGTTAAATAGATAAAATGAGTTAAAAAATGTGTTGAAAAAATTGATTTTAAAAAATGGAATACTCATCAAACATGAATAGAACAAAACGTCTCCGGCATAAAATAACCCAACAATGGTTGACATGCCGTAAAACCCAACAAACAAATCCAAACCGAACCTGCTGAAACTTCCCAATCGATTCGATTTTTTTCTGAATTGTTGAGGGTCATTTCCAAATATAGTTGGAGAAGCTTGGCAGTCGGTGGCTTTGCATATGTTGTTTTGGGGGTGCTCCTTAACTTGGTTAAGGATGGACAGAACCTCTTTTCATTGCTGTACAAACTCCCATGACATAGTCATCTGTTAGGTATATTTTGATCAAATACCCACACTAAACTCAGCACCCAATCAAAACCCAGAGAATAAGCTTGCCCATGGTGCATAATGGAACAACCCAGCTTGCTATATAAAACGCCTATTAACTCACTAGTATACTGATTGGCTGCTGAATCCTGCCTTGGATCTTAACAGGTTCTATCAATCCGGGTCAGAGTGGACCTTGTATTAATGGCACTGTAGGTGTACTCCCCAACTGGAGCCTCTCTTTTAAATTCAATTAGTGTTTTACCAAAGATAGCCTATCTTGGAGTGGTCTTGCCCTGTAAAACCAAGAAATGTATGATACTCATCTTTGAAAGAAGGTTCCGAGCTAGCGTCCAGTTGGCAGAAAAAGGCAGGTAGATTGTAACTAAATACAGACCCTGTACTAACTCTCATAATATAGTCATGTGATGGAAATACATTGATTAATGAATACACACCAAAACCAGCAGCCAATCAGAACCCAGAGAGTAGGCTTTCTCAAGCCGCCTAATGAGACAACCCAGCCTGCTATACAAAGCACCAACCAACTCACCTTGGTTTCTCAGAGCAGGTTCAACTTGCAATACAGCTGAGTACTGATCTGTGATTCCAACTAAATCCTACAGCCCCTCTTAAGGGGATACAGCCAGTGTATTCTAATCTCCGTCATGAGAGTGGACGAGATTATAATGTTCGCTAATTTTTTTTTTGGAAGAGGGGGGGGTAAATAATAATGATAATAAAAATGCGTATCCACTGAGGCACGACACTCGTAAAGATTCTTGAAATAAATTTGCGCGCACGTCTAAATGATTGGAAATCACCATCATTCACATTTTAAATAAACTCCGTGTGTGTGTGCGTGCGTGTGTGTGTGTGTGTGTGTGTGTGTGTGTGTGTGGCGTGTGTGTGTCTGTCTGTCTGTTTAACTGAAAAGACACATTCTACCTTTTTTTTTTTTCTTTTTTCAAATGTCTTGGTAATTGGTTATGTTCTTCTGAATTTATTTGCCGATGTCATCTCCAAAGATGTCATTAGCAGCGCTCGGAGAGAAAAAATGGACAAACGCCTTTGGCGGGAAAAAGAGACAAGGCGGTAAATCAAAATGGAGTCCGCGTTGTTCACTCTGGCGCCGATATTTATCGCCCGAGTACCGTTACGACCAGACAGCCGAGTGGTAGAGCATTGGAAAGGAGCAGAGAGTCAGTTGTCCCACCAGATAGACTTGCGAGCGCGGGTGTGTCTGGTGTGTATTGGACATTTTTACACTCATTTTTTGTTCTCTTTAACCCTTAGATGGGACCCTAACAGGTACTACCACTCGCGGGCCAGAGAGGCCAGCGAGTAATGACAATGAAGGAGTACTCACAATCCTATGGTATGACGTTTTGCTGCGAACTCTATAAAATTATAATTTAATTGCAAAATATATGGAAAAAATGCTTTATTCATTGTATATATATATATTATATATATATAACATATATATATATATATATAATATATATATAGAGAGAGAGAGAGAGAGAGTCATCCACAGACACGTGTTTTCTTCAGTGTGAGGTAGACATTTTGTAAGCTACCTACAGCCGGAATTGAAATTGGGTTGGGTGTCAGTCTGGCACTTAATCATTAGGCTGTCTTCACTTACGGAATGGGAAGGGGATTATTTAACTGTTTTAATCACACCAATCGCTTTGTGTGTAAAGGTCCGTCAAGAGTGCTCCATTCTTATATAGAAGAGGTTGCGTTTACGCTTGAGTTGCTGGCCGTCAGCGAGATTCCCCCGAGAGTGCTCAACCCTAGGGGATGGGGAGCATATTAAAACAAATATATATATATATATATTATATATATATATATATATATATATAAAGTAAAAGTAAAGTCGTCGGGGTGGCCTAATGTCGATATCAGCCAATCAACGAGGGAGTATATCCCTTTTTCACTGGCGCTAGACAAGGAGATTGTTTTGCGTCTGAGGCGGAGGCGGACACACCACCACCAGTCCTTACTTTCCCTGTGCTACTCATACGCTATTTATTATATATATATATATATATATATATATTATATATATATATATATATATATATATCAACCTCTCCACACGAGTAAGATGTGACACAAGTTGATTTTTTCCTGTTTTTTTACCAGTTGCTATAAAACAATTTAATCAGCCCAATCTGTCCTACTATTCCCTCATAGGTGGTGTGAGAATGTTGGATTCATACCTTTTCCAAGGGTATTTAGCACTAAGGGAAATAACAAAAAACTCGCCCAGGATTTGATCTCAAGTTCAAGTTCAAATTATGTGGCTTGAGTAAACTTACTCTCTGAGTTCTGATTAGCTGATAGTTTCGGTATGGATTCATTGATATGTGACAATAGTACGCGTGTTGGTACAGTGTTTGGTTTGATTTTTAACTCCTTATGATTGGTTTTAAACTTTATGTGTAACAAAACTTTGACTGATAGATGGGCTCTATAGGTACTACCATTTTAGTACTAGATGGTATTAGTTACGGTCCGAGGCTGAATAGCAAAATCCATATTAGCTAGGGTGATAAGAATAGATAGATTCATGCCTTTCTTAAGGGTAATGCCTTAAGAAAGGCATGAATCTATTTCCGGAAGTGAAACATAAACAGCTTCTTTTAGGATTTGAACATCGCTGTCGCGAGTCCATCTTCTACGACGTTGCCGTTGTAACAAATAGATAATAACAAATAACAGTGAAAAAATAACAGAATCGATTAAATCGAATTTAACGGACCTAAATTCCTCCATCGCCTGACACCCCACCGGAACGAAAAAATAAGCAAAA
>CM042163.1:40115697-40140697 GCA_023376005.1 Doryteuthis pealeii
ATGGGACCCTAACAGGTACTACCACTCCGGGTCAGAGTGGACCAGGGACCAATGGTGATGAAGGGGTGTTCCACATTCCTCAAACCTCTAAAACTGGAACCTCACCATCAGATAGAGTTTAACGTCATTCCCAGGACATGTAGACCCGCAGCCACCGCCTTCTAGCACCCATATGATAAAAAGGGGTTGGGGCTTGCCATACGGACAATAGGGTTGGGAAAATCATATAGGCCGGACTTGGTCAATCATATGAAATCACGATAGCTACCCGACTGCAATTGTTGTTTTCTAGTCTAAGACCCAGCATGATCCACAACATGAGGATCATGATGAGTATATAATACCTGTCGACGCAGTCAACACCGATCGTTATATGTGCCAGATATGTTCCAGGATATGCAGGACTTTGGCGGGATTAAAAAGCTATGAGCAAGCCCATAAACGGACAATGGATGAACGAGTGGCAGTTGCGATCAATATGTATGTATGTATGTATGTATGGGTCAATCCATGCAGATTCCAGGAGTAAACAATGTGTCTTGTGCTATCTGTGGCAAGGTCTGTAAGTCGGCTTCTGGTCTGAAGAGACATATGGTGGTGCATGTATCAAATTTTATCATCTGACTCATCTGATTCATCTAAATCATCTCATTCAACGGGAAGGAAGTCTTTTCAATGTCATATTTGCACCAAACTTTGTGGATCTGCAGCAGGTTTGATGAGTCATTTGAGGGCTCATGCAAGGAAGGGTTCTGGTGGTGGAGTAGTGGGATTGTGAGGGACGGCAATGATCTGTAAAGATTATGCTATTGCCATGTATGTATGTCCAGAGGAAACTCCGAAAATAAAACAATTAACAATGTAAATATATATATATATATATATATATATATATATATATACATCAAATATTACCATAGCTTGCTTTCTGTGTAAAAATAATGAAGAGTGTATTTATATATGGGAAGATATTTAAAAATTAGGATTTGAATAGTAAAAGTAAGGAAAGTCATTGGTTGCGTTCGTGATTCAAATATAAATCAATTATGTAAGACCAAAACAATCTATGAATCTGCAAGACTACCTTTTTATTATCCCCCCTCTAACCAGGCAATGTCGGGTAGCCAATTCTAGTATATAATAAAGTAATCCTAATGAGTCACAGAATATCTACCTGGGTTTCTCTTAACGAATCATCAGGATAATTCTGAGTCAGATTTTTCCTGATGATCCGTTAGGCGTAACCTAGGTAGATTTTTTCTGACTCATTAGGCTCACTTTATCATTTATTGACTCTAATTATTGTATTGAGCACTTTGGTATATTTAACTTATGCAAATCTTACAGTATTTTTTCTTTTGACCATTTTAATAGTATCAACTGATTATTTTAGGAAGTGCATATGATTTGATCTTTTCTTTTTTTAAAAAGCATTTCCCTATCCAGGCGAAGGTTTGTAATGTGTAATTACAGTCTATAAAGCTGGGAGTTCTTTTATACTGTCGGGGTTTAGAGATAGAAATAAAAATAGGATATATCTATCTACCTATATATTTATCAGTCTTTCCATATCTATCTATCTAATCTATCTATCTATCTATCTCAGTCTTTCCATATCTATCTATCTATCTATCTATCTATATCTATCTATCTCAGCCTTTCCATATCTATCTGTGTCTCATTCTCTTCATATGTATCTATCTTAGCATGTTCATATCTATCTATCTCTGCCTGTTCCTCTCTCTCTCTCTCTCTCTTTCTCTCTTTCTCTCTCTCTCTCTCTCTCTCTCTCTCTCTCTCTCTCCCAGTCTTTCCATATCTATCTCAGTCTCTTAATATCTATCTCAGCTTTTCCATATATATATATGGAGGTGTGATATATATATATATATATATATATATATATATATATATATATTATATATATGTCTATCTGTTCATATTTGTGTTTGTGTATGTGCTTGCGCCCGGGTTAGTATGTAAGGAAATCTGTCGGTGAATCTTCCGAGGCGAAAATCTCCGATTGTTGCCGATTGTAGCCCCCTCCCTCATAAGTACATGTACACATACGCAAACTTACTTGTAGGCACTTATCCGTTAGTCAATAATCTATAAAATAATTCTTTTCAATAAAGGTCGCAATATTTCCCACTGAAATTCAAAGCTGTCCTCATGAAACTCTGGATTCCCAATCGCCTCGGGATATCGGAAATACCTGGAGAGCCGGACTCTAAAGATAAGCGAAATGGTTTCGATTCTTGTTTGATGTTTTTTGCCTCAAAATTCTTCCTTTCATCCTGGTTAGTTTTATGCTAAGCAGTCGTCTTTCCTGTGTTTTTTTTCCGCGCAAAAAAAGATTTTTGGCTGCACTCAGTAACACGAACGTTATTTATCAGTTCCGGAGAGTACTGCCAAGATAAACGGTCGGTGCACAGTAAAGGGGAAGAAAGAGGAGAAGAAGAAATAAAAGAAAGAAAGAAAGAAAGAAAGAAAGAAGGAAGGAGAAATGGGAGAAGCAAGAAGAAGAAGAAAATGAAGAAGAAGGGGGAGAGTCATTTCTTCTTGTTCTTGTTTTTTCTTCTTTCATCATGTTGTTGTTGTTGTTGTTGTTGTTGTTGTTTTCTTCTTCTTCTTCTTCTTCTTCTTCACTTCTTTTCTATGGAAGATACACAAGAAGGAGGAGAGACGAAATACCAACAATAAGATAAAAAATATATTAAATACAAGAAGAAGGCGAAGAAGAAGTGAAAGAAATGGAAGAAACAAGAGAAGAAGTAGGAGAAATTAAAGAAAAAAAGAAAGAAAGAAAGAAGAAAGAAGAAGAAGAAGAAGAAGAAGGAAGAAAAGAAGAAGAAGAAGAAGAGCTAGAAGAAGAACTAGAAGAAGGAAAATGGAAGAACTAGAAGAACTAGAAGAAGAAAAGAAGAAGAAGAAGAAGAAAAAGAAGAAGAAGAAATAGAGAAGAAGAGAAGGAAAATGGAGAACTAGAAGAAGAAGGTAAATAGAGAAGAAGAAGAAGAGAAGAAGAAGAAGAAGAAGAAGAAGAAGGAAAAAGGAAATAGAAGAAGAAAAAGAAGGAAAATTGAGAACCAGAAGAAGAATAATAGAAAGTTAAAGAAGATGAATAATATAAACGGCCCACCAAAAAAAAAGAAAAAAAGAAAAAAAAAGAACAAGACGAAGAAGATGATTATTATGATGATGAAACACGGGAAAAAGAATTGGAAGAAACTTAGGATGGTAGAAAATGTGAACAATTGGAGAAAAAAGAGAATAAGAAAAAATAATTAATAAAAAAATATTTAATTAGAAAAGTACTTTTCACCAGAAGCTTTCGTTTGATTTTACTGCATGCCAACTCGTGTTGGGTTATTTAATTCCAAAATCAGATTTTTTTTTTATTTCAAGCAATTATAGGATTACAAGTAAGTATTTTTACTTACTGTTCGCGCCACCATTTATGGATATTTTGTTTTTACTCAGTAAGTATTTTCTGCTAGTTTAAACCTATTGTATCGTTGAATAGAGCCCGTTGAGCTCTTTCATAAAATATCTTTTTCTGTCTCTCCACTTGTTACGTACTGGCATCTTTACCGGTACTAAATATCTATATAGCGGCTTCTTCAAACTCACGCTGCTAAATCGGCGTACGTATCGTAGCGGGTATCGTCACTAACCCTAGTCGATATATGTAGTAGTCGCTTAATGAAATCACAACACATGCGTATCGTAAAACTTTGACTTTATTTCCTCAATGCCCCGGTCGTGGTGTGGGTGGCGAGCGTTGACAATAGGAATGCCCTAGGATCGAGGATCGACTACTATTGCTGCTGGGATGACTGGCGATGTTAGGGTAAAGGGGTGGCTGGTGGCGTCTAACCGCCCTTGGCCGCGACGGACCGTGTCGACGGTCGCTCCTTGTGCTCTGTTCGCCGTCCGCTGTCTGCCTCTCTACTGACCTGGGATCCCTGACTTCCTTTTATATATATCAAACGCCTACGCGTTTTCTTTTGTTATCTTTATCAGCGGACAAATCTATTTCCGAACTTATTGTTACCCATCCTTCTTTGTTCGCTTTACCCGGAAAAAGTCCTTTGTTACTCTTTTTGTCTTCTCCCTGCCTCGATCCAACCGGAAGACCCTATTTCCGTTTTCACCTTCTTTTAAATATCTTCAATATACAACACACTCATCAAAGCTATACTAATCTACCAATAACATCAAAGCACTGCGTTTGCCTCGATGGTGTTGTGGACTGTTAATGATAAGGGCAATTTGCATATCTTCAAGCAATCAGTGTTACATAATTATTAGATCCCTAATATTTATATAAGGTAGTATAGAAACATAATGGCGATTAGTGCAGCTGATGGCCTTGAGAGTGAGTGACGGCGCTTGACCTCAGTCTCACCTTGCCTTCCGGGGATAAATCGGGAAACCGGAAGGTATAGAAGACCCTGTCTTCTGGTTTAAGGATAGTAAGTAGGTCTCAGTCAGTTAGAAGGTAGGAGCCAAGCTCGTAGGATGTAAGTCTCACCTGTGCAGATGTCTGGTTTGGGGATTTACAAATAAAGGAAGATCAAAGTAAATCGAAGTCTTGTGTTATTACCTAAAAAACCAACAATGACACAGGGCTTCTGATAAAGAGAAATCCCCAATAGAAGACCAGACCCGAAGTCCCCAAGAAAGTCCAGACCTTAGAAGATTCCAGACCAAGTCAAGATTGATGATAGAAATACCAAAGACGATCAGAATAGCAGCCGGCCAGAATAGAAGATACGACAAGAAATAAGAGAAGGGTATGCAACATTAGTACGAATAATTTGCACTCAGTTATATAGTTTAAAGTATTCTTATGTAATACCTTTCTAGCAACCATATCATAAAAAGGGTTGCAGCTTGCCATAAGGGCAATAGGGTTGGCACAATCATATAGGTGCAAGGGCTGAACGTGACCAGCCAATGATCGGAAGAAGTGTCTCCAACCGCCTTATAAGGACTAATGGAGGTGCGTGGTCTAATGGTTAGAGTCGTAGGAAATGGACTCGTCAACGCGAGTTCAATTCCTGGACGAAGCTGTTGGAATTTCACAGGGCGCTAATACCCTTGGAAAAGGTATGAATCCAATTCTCCCTCCAGCTATGAGTAAATAGCAGGGCAGACTGGGCTCTTTAACCTTGGTTAGGCAACCCGTCTAGGAGAAGGAAAACTCTGAATTCAAACCTGTTAAACTGCGCTTAAGAAATTGACCTTGTGTCGCATCCTGCTCGTGCGGAGGGGTTGGTAAATATATATAAGGACCAAAGTGGAATCTTGCATGTCATGAACTGCTTATCCATCAGGATTCCGTCCTTAAGCATTACAGGTCGCCATCCACGACCAACAACTGCCCCCATTACAGGGTCTTACCCCTATGCAAAAGTGTTGTCGGTGTATTCTAAAACCCAACCGACAGGGCTGTTATCCAGTTTGGAACTGAATGATAATTTTATGGGGTTTGTATTCACGCTGATCTCATTTTTTAAAACTTCAAAATCTATGAAAACTTAATTAAAATCCTTTACCCATTCCTAAATAGAAGTATCAATATCCTCATGGACTGCTGTTAACTCTAAAATGCTAATTAGAATCGTTCACTCCTTCCTAAATAGAAATATCAATATAATCAAGGACAGCTGTTGGCTATGAAATGCTAATTAGAATCCTTCATCCCTTCTTAAATAGAAGCATCAATACGATGCTGGACAGCTGTTAACTATGAAATGCTTATCAGAATTATTCACTACTTTCTAAATAGAAGCATCAATATCACCTCTTATTGCTCTTACAATGGGAGCCCAACTGCTTCGTGGGTCGTCTAGGATTGGATGGAAAAGTAGAAAACTAAAAAGAAAGAACAAAGAAGACAAGAGGACTAGACATATTTAAAGAAATACAAACAAAGGCAGTGAATAGAAAGACAGACCGGAAGTGAAATGATAAAGAGTTTTAAGATAGAAAAGGAAAGAAGAGAAGAAAGAAAAGAGAAAAGAGAGAAAAAGAGAAAAGAAAGAAAAAGAAGAAAGAAGAAGAAGAAAGAAGAGAAAAAAGAAGACGAAGAAGAAAAAGAAAGAAAGAAAGAAGAGAAGAAGAAGAAGAAGAAGAAGAAGAAGAAGAAGAAGAAGAAGAAGAAGATTGAAAAGACACTAAGAAGAAGAAAGAAGAGGAAAATTGAAGAAACAAGAGACGAAGAAGAAGAAGAGAAGAAGAAGAAGAAGAAGAAGAAGAATTGAAAGACACTAAGGAAGAAGAAAGAAGAGGAAAATTGGAGAAACAAGAGACGAAGAAGGAGAAGAAGAAGAAGAAGAAGAAGAAGAAGAAGAATTGAATAACACAGGTTAAAAAGAGAGAAGAGGCAAATTGGAGAAACAAGAAGAAGAAGAAGAAGAAGAAGAAGAAGAAGAAGAAGAAGAAGAAGAAGATGTAAACGATAGCAAGGAAGAAGAACAAATGGGAGAAAGAAGAAAAAGAATTGAAAGACACAAGGGAAGAAGAAAAATTGAAAAATACTAAAGAAGATTAAAAGAGAAGAAAATTGTAGAATCAAGAGAAGAAAAATAATGAAAGACACAAGGAAAGAAGAAACAAGGGAAGAAGAATAAGGATTGAAAAATCACTAAGAAAGAAGAAAGATAAGAAAAATTCAAGAATGAAGAAGAAAAAATGTTGAAAAAATTGAAGAAAACAAGAGAAAAAGAAAAAATGAGAGAAAAAACAGAAAAATAAGAATTGAAAACAATAAGGAAGAATAAAGATTGGAAGAAGAAGAAGAAGAATGAAAGAAGAAGAAGAAGAAGAAGAAGAAGAAGAAGAAAAGAAGAAAGAATTGAAAAACTCAAGAAGGAAGAGAAGAAGAAAGAAGAGAAGAAAATATTGGGAAGAAGAGAAGAAAAGAAGAAGAAGAAGAAGAAGAAGAAGACTAAAGAAGGTGTGAGGAGAAAAATTGGAGAAATAAGAGAAGAAGAAAAAATGAGAGAAAGAAGAATGGGAAGAATAAGAATTGAAAAACACTAATGAAGAAAAAAAGAAGAGAAATTGGCAGAAGAAGAAGAAGAAAAAGAAGAAGAAGAAGAAGAAGGATTGAACAACACAAAGGAAGAAGAAAGAAGAGAATAATTGAAGAAAGAAGAGGAGTACAATATTAGGAAGAAGAAGAAAAAAGAAGAATTGAAACACACTAAGGAAGAAGACAAAGAAGATGAAGAAAAAGAAATAGGAGAAACAAGAAGAAGAAGATGAAGGAGAAGAAGAACGACGAGGAGGAGTAGGAGTAGAAGTAGGAGGATGAGATGTTTGCTCGTTGTTCCGCGCGCTATTTTCCCCTCATTTCTTCGTAACCAGCGGCCATTTTAACTAATCCATCTCTCCTGCATTTACCGACGCAACAGGAGCTACCCTACCAGGTTTTGTGTGAAAACAAAGGCAGCGAACTCCCGGTCGGTCTTTGACGTAAGTAGCAGATGCCGTGGAGTTTTTGAAAATATTCGCTGGCTTCCCCAATGCGAGCAGCAAACGAAAAGCGATTCCTCAGACGGACGACATGTTGTTCTCTGACATTCTCATGCACAGCAGACAACCTTCCCTATTCACCGGAAACTCGCCGGGTCGATTTTGTCTGACAGGCGGACAACTCCCACCGGAATTTTCGCTTTTTTAGTTTTGTATTTTTTTTAAAATGTATTTTTTGTAATTTTTATTTTATTTTATTTTTGTTAGATTTTTTTGTTTACTATTTAAAAAATGGTGGCTAAGTTTTTTTTTTCTGTAGCGTCCATCTATTCATTCTGTCTTTTTTTTCATTTTTTTTTTTCATTCGGTTTTCAATCACTTATGATATTTTACCAGTTTCCTTCGTTCGTTCTTTTATTTTTGTCTTTTTAAAAATAAAAAAAATATTTCATGAATTGTTTTTGTTTTTCTTTTCTTTGCTTTTTTTGTTCTTTTCCATTTATTGTTATTCTTATTTCCTTCGTTCGGTTTTACTTTCTTTTTTCTCTTTCTTTCTTTCCTTTTTCTTTCTTTTTTCTTTCTTTCCTTCTTTCTTTCTTTCTTTCTTTCTTTCTTTCTTTGTGGCGCTTATTTTTTAACCTCTTTTTCTTTCTGTTATAATGTTCCTTCTCTTCTTATTTCTCCTCCCCCTTTTTTCGCTCTTTCTTTCTTTCTTTCTCTATTTATTTATTTATGTATTTATGTATCTATATCTTCAGTTATCTCTCTTTCTTTCTTTTTATCTTTCTTTCTTCAATTTTCTTTCCTTTCTTTTTTTCTTTCTTTCTTCAGTTTTCTCTCTTTTCTTTCTTTCTTTCTTTCTTCAGTTTTCTCTCTTTCTTTCTTTCTTTCTTTCTTTCTTTTTGCAATTTGTTTTTTGTTTCTTTTCTTTTTATTATATACCTTTTCTTTTTTCTTTTCCCTTTTCTCTATTCTTGTTTTTTCTTTCTTTCTTCTTTCTTTCTTTTGTGTAATTTTTTTCTTTTTCTTTCTGTTATTTTTCATTTTTCTTAAATTTTCATTGTGTTTTACTTTCTTTTTTCCTTTCTTTTTTCACTCTTTCTTTCTTTCTTTCTTTCTTTCTTTCTTTCTTTCTTTTTTGACATTTGTTTTTCTTTATCTACTTTCTTCTTTTTTGTACTTTTTAATTTTCCTTTATTCTATTCTTTCAGTCGTATCCTTTCTTCTTTTTTCTTTCTCTTATTTTTCTTAAACTTCCTTTTTGAGTTCCTCTTTCTTTCTTTCTTTCTTTCTTATTTTAAACCTAAAAACAAAAACAAAAACAAAAAACAAAACTGTAGCAAGTTGTGTGTTCGTCCACACAGGGGACATTTTCTTTTATCCTGGTTAAAATGCTGTATTAAAAGAAAAGTCATCAACTGTTTTTATTTGATTCATCAAATATTTTAAAAAGTGATCCAATGAAATATTAAGCTCTATTCAGGATGAAAAGACATCATGAAAATATCATTTCGTGTGGGGAGAGATGAATAGATAGATAGATAGATAGATAGATAGATAGATAGAGAGAGAGAGAGAGAGAGAGAGAGAAGAGAGAGAGAGAGAGAGGGAGGGAGGGTGAATTCCACCATAGTTGTCTCCGCCTGGTTCAGTCACCTGTATATATATATATATTAAAAAACTGAGCACAGTTGCGTTTGTATATGTATATAAAGAGCATTTGTGTGTAACACATTACTCAATAGGTCCCGGGCCTGACATATAGATGGCACCACTAATAAAAAAAATCCATATAATTTGTATAAGGTACCAACCTTCAAATGGCACGTGTCAAGATTTGAGCCTAATCGGGCTATTAGTTTACAAATTACAGTTATTTAAGTGAAGCTACTGTTGAAAATTTTCCAAACAATGGGAAAATCACGAGGTGAACATCCCTGCCATCGTTTGTTTTATCTTTTAAAAGGTAAGCTTAAATATCAATGCAATACTTAAATGCAGCGATCAATTTTGACTTCTTCTATATTTTATTATTGCCTATCGCATATAACAACTGTATGCCTCGCAAAAAGAAACGGACCATATTACCTTTAGGAACCTCTTTTTGATCTCGATTAAGAAAGGAGATGTTTTTCATTTACACCGTCAATATCCGATTGTTTGTTAGGGGTTAGGGTTATAATTTTTTTTAAATCTAAAAATCTTCTGTTAAAACAACCGGATATTGGCGGTGTAAATGAAAAACATGTCCTTTCTTAATCGAGATCAAAAAGGGGTGCCTTAAGGTCATATGTTCCAAAGAAACCCCACAAAAAGAGGACCAGATTGCATATGCAGCTATCTGTAGCAAGAACAGAAAACAAAAGAATCCGGACACACAATACTGAAATTTTAGATAATTTCTACGATTGTTTTCGTTGAATTTTTTTGAACAATAAAAATTTTTATAATTTGGAAACGAATCAAGAAATAATCGAAATTAATTGAGAAATTCAGAGAGAGTCACCCATGAAATAGAAATAATTGTTTGCGCGGAAAAGTAAAGACCTATGTACATCAACTTGTCTTTAAATTAATTGTGTAACAGAAGAATTATCATTGTACTTTGAGATTGGTACTTGATGCTTTTTGCAATAGGGAACCATATAGGTAAAAATAAGAGATAAAATTATATAAAGCTGACTAAAATATTACCCCCATATCCAGACGGTTTTGCGAACCATCAAAATACTAAATCACTTGAAATGTTATACGTAGATGACTCGTCCATGTTCTCTATCCAATTTTTAACTTTCTATCAAATGTAAATAATGGGTTAAATCCTACTTAACGGACATAAATTCCACCATCATATGTCACCCCGTCGACACTGAAAATATTAAAAATCAAGGAATTAACCAAATTTAATGAAATTTTCAGTATCGATACAAAAAATATAATCCATTTAAAATTTTTAAACTTTTACATTTTTTCAGGTCAATTAACTTTGAACCACGTATGTTTGTGAATCGGTCTTACGCCTCAAAGATACATGGTTCAAAGTTAACTGACCTGAAAAAATCTAAGAGTTTGCAAATAAAATAACTGGTGCATTATATTGTTCATTCATTAATGTATCAACACTAAAAATGTCATTAAATTTGGTTAATTCCTTGATTTTTAGTATTTTTTTCTTTCGGCGGGGTGACATACAATGGTGGAATTTATGTCCGTTAAGTAGGATTTAACCAAATATTGGTTGTGGAAAAAAATGTGGTGAGCGTGATTGACAGCCATATTGGAAAAAATCCAAATAAGAAATTGCCACAGCCTCGTTTTGATATTATCATCCAGAAATGTGAGTAGAGGTCCTATGGATGCCCCAAAATGCAAAAAAAAAAAGCTCAAGTATTTATTTTTTGAGGGGTTCAACTAGGCTTTCCCCTGACTATTAATGTTGTTTTATTGCGCTGAAATTAATGACTAAAAATGTAGATTATCTTGCGATATCAGATGTCAGGCAAGCACAGGTGAGACGAGAAGAAGAAGGAAGGACGAAAGGAAGGAAGAAATGAAGATGGCGTATTGTGTATTTTTGGTTTTGATACGCCTGGGTCTGGCTTCTATAAGCCAAGATAATTCCCCTGTCAGTTCAGGAAGATAGAAGGTGAATATTTTTCAGCCTGTCTCTTTTTTTAATTTTTTTTTTTATAAATTTGTAGAAAACCTCTAACTTTTGATAAGGAAACGGCAAGTGAAGAGTTATTGAAATTTTTGTGTTATTGTAATTTCTATATTTTCGCGCCTGATAAGACACGGGTTTTAACAAAGATATTTACGAACAACATACGTTGAAAAGATAATCGTGATTGGAGCCATTCAAACCCTTTCCTTCCATTATTATTTCTTTTGTCATCTTCGTAGTTGATATTTTATTTACTAGACGACCCGTAAAAGTATTGGGCTCCCATCATCATGATCATCATCATTATGATCACTAGTACAAAATAAAAAAACACCCTCCGGGCGATGTAAAAATAGATTTTTGAAATATATTGCCTGAGGGGTGGGAGTAAAAAAATTCGATGTCAGCGAGTTTCTACCCTAAGTAAGTAAAATCATCAAATTCATTAAAGGATTAAAAAATAAAACAATTTGAAATGTAAACTTTAGATATGTATTCAAATAAAACAAACTATATATAGATATATAATACCAGTCATGTATTTATTAAAACTTGTTTTAAAAAACAATGAGGACTGTCTAATGTTGCATGTTCAAATTTTGAGAGTATTTATTCTGTTATGACGATTTTGGGTAATGTGACGTAAGCAGTGACGTCATTTTTTGTAACAGACTTACTTACTTAGGGTACAAACTCGCTGACATTGAATTTTTAACCCCCACCCCTCAGGCAATATGTTTCAAAAATCTATTTTTACATCGCCCGGAGGGTGTTTTTTATTTTGCTAGTGTATCTAATAAACATTTCATTGATATCTTACTTAAAATGATACCAATCTTAACGGTGAGGCATGGTGTAATGTTTAGCAAGCTAGTCTCGCCGATCCATTAATACTGAATAGCAAGTTAGACCCCATTAGAAGCCCCATATTTGTGACCTTGTGTCATATCCAACCGGTGGCGAACGAGCTGCGTAAATACCTACCAATCTCTGTGGTAAGGCGTCCTCTCGTGGTGTAATGGTTAGCAAGCTATTTTCGCGGAACAATTACTATTGAATAGCGAGTTCGATCCTCGCTGGATGTCCCATACTTGTGACCTCCTACACGCTGTGAACGTTCCATCGTAGCGTAATATATATATATATATATATATATATATATACCAACTCCTCCGCACGAGCAGGATGTGACACAAAGTCAATTTCTTAAACGGAGTTCAACAGGTTTGAATTCAGAGTTTTCCTTCTCTTAGACCGGTTGCCTAACCAAGGTTAAAGAGCCTGGTTTGCCCTACTATTTATCCATAGTGGAGGGAGATTAGGATTCATACCTTTCCCAAGGGTATTAGCGCAAGTGAAATGCAATTACCACATCCAGGATTTGAATATATATATATATATATATATATATATATATATATATATTATATATATATATATATATATATTCCTGGATATTAGGATTTTTCCATGTGTAGTTTAACCGTAGTGATACAGGTAAGCCGTAGTGAAGGTTCGATGTGTTTAGTGAAAGTGAGTGGTGGGACAGAGTAATACATTCAATAAATGAAAGAAAAAACTTTGGAATATGCTTCATTGCAATAATTTATTTCAACTGCATTACTTCAGACATGAGCAAAAGTATGGATATTACAGAAAAAAATCACAAGAAACAATGGTTTAAATCTCTCAATTCTAAGGCTTAGGGGGTAGGATGGATGGGTCTAGGAAATTTGAATGTTTCACCCATTGTCCGTGAAGGGGAGATATTCATTTATTTTTCAGTTATAACTTAGATCTATAGTTTGAGAACTCACTACGATGTCGCAGTCCAGGACGGTAGTTACTACACGAACTCACCTCAGTTTTCACTTGAAGAATTTTAAGAAATTATAATCAATTCCTAGTAATAGTTATAATTACTAATTAGCTAATTATTAGATATCCCCATCAAGTGCCTTGCTGAAATTTTCTCAATAATTGGAAGTTAGCAGTAATTCAGTTCATCATATGCTAACCTCCAGTCAAGGACTTCAGTTACATGATTACTAGGCCATTAATTTGGTTAAATTCCATAGCGCTAATGGCATATCAACCACCGTGGCTTATTTAATGCCAAAAACCATTCTTGTTGTAGAACATTAAACCAAAAGAACACCATTGAAAGATAATCGTGATTGGAGCTCTCCATACACTTTCTTCCATTATTATTTCTTTTGTCTCTTCGTAGTTGATATTGTATTTACTAGACGACCCGTACAATTATTGGGTTCCCATCATCATCATCATCATCATCATCATCATCATCAAGTCGCACTTCTGACAGCACGGATACCCCCTCTCTCTCTATTTCTCTCACTCTCTCTATCTCTCTAAACATCCCTATCAGTCATCACCACTGGCAGGTCCTCCACATGGCATCCAGAATCCGCGCAGATTATCCGTGCAGAGTGTGGAGTTTTAAAAAAATTGAATACCCAGTAAGAATGAATAAAAAAGTCTTTGGCATAAAATAACCCAACAAGGGTTGACATACTGTAAATCCCAATTAGCCAGCTATTCTGAAGAGTGTGGAGTACCTTCATCGCTATTACTCCAACGTCTACTAGTGGTGAAGTTCCAATTTTGGAGCCCTCGTACCTCTTTATCACCATTACTCCCAGGTCCACTCTGACCCAGAATGGTAGTAACTGTTAGGGTTCCATTTATGGGTAATAGAAATAACGAATAAGAAAATTGAGTTAAAAAATTGAATACCCACTAAGAATGAATAAAACAAAATGTCTTTGGCATAAAATAGCCCAACGAGGGTTGACGTGCTGTAAAACTAAATTAACCAAATAAACCAAACCAATCAGCCAACGAAACAACCAACCAAAGCCATTCTTGCACGGAAGTCAAGAGAAAAAAAGAATGGCAAGATTTGGAATATTTATTTCAGGCTTTGAGTTCTCTGTGGATTATCTTATTGATAGTTGTATTTATTTATTGATTGATTGATTTTTAACTACCTTAATAACGAAGATGGGGACAATAATCCGAATAACGCAGATAATACTAATCATCAAACCTCATCTCAAACATTCAGAGAAATACCAGTGTTCTTGTGTGATAGAGAGAGAGAGAGAGAGAGAGAGAGAGAGAGAGAGAGAGAGAGAGAGAGAGAGAGAGAGAGAGACAGACAGACAGACAGACAAAGTCGTGTGACTTACCTGCTTATTTTCTATCTTCTTCCTTTCCGACTATCTGTGATCGTCTACGGCGTCTAGATCGTCTAGCTTCTTGTCTTCTTCTAAGGGTTTCTTTTCAAGTCAAGCAATTAACTAACAAGACTTTGTATTACTTGTACAAGATTTTATTTCGGTATTGCCCATTTTCACCGCGCGGTCTGAGTTACAACCTCAGCAGAGAGATATCATCCTCTCTGCTTGACGTCTGGTTGAAAACTGGTTACCTAACTAGTCAAATCATGTGACGTGCGAGATTCCCGCCTTTGCCAACGGTCTGGTATTTATCCAACCCGTCTAACGTTTTTTATACCTAAAGGTTAGGGACTAGCGTTAATTGTACTTTTATATTTATTTTGTTTGTTTCTTTGTTTAGTTGATTAGGTTTTAAGCATGTCAACCCTTGTTTTTTATTTTTTTATTCATTTTTATGGATATTCAAAATTTTTAAAACTAATTTTTTTCTATTTAAGCTATAGATGTGACCCTAACAGGTTCTACCACTTCTGGCCATTGTGGACCTGGGGATAAAGAGCTACTCGACACTCGCCAGAACTTCTGATTTGGAACTTCACCATTAGAAACAGTTTAACGTATTATCCAGGACAGTAAGAGCCTCAGCCACCGCCTTCTAGCACATCTATACATATATAAAGGGCAGTTGTGTGTATCTGTATGTCCGGAGGAAACTTCGAAAATAAAACAATTAACAACAAAGTAAATATATATGCACATCAAATATCACCAGGACTTGGTTTTTGAGCAACAATAATGAAGATTTGAGTTAGATTTGGGAAGATATTTAAAAATTCAAATTGAAAAGTAACAGAAGGGAAGTCATTTGCATGTTATTTTGTTTATCTTTTTTTTGTATGTTTTTTATCGCTTTGAAATACAATATTGATTGATCGAATTAATTTCATCATTTATATATATATATATATATATATATATATATATATATATATAATTGTAAATCATTGAATGGAAATTTCTTACTATATAGTTATATATTTCCGTGGGGATTTTCATGGGGCAACCAGCGAGGATCTCACTCGCGATAGGTAATAATGCAACGGCGAGACTAACTTTTTAAAAATCCCCCTCTACCTAGGCGACGCCGGGTAGCCACTTCTAGTATTTCATAAAAAGGATTGGCGATTTGCCATTAGGGCAATAAGCTTGTGACAATCACGTAGGTGCTAAGACTTGACCTAATATGCTGCTTGATCGGAAGGGCCTCTCAGACTACCCGTCTAGCCTAAGTAAGGGCCAAAGTGGAATATTGCAAGTCATGGACTGCTCAGCCACCAGGATTGCATTTTTAAGCCTCACGGGTCGCCAGCCACGGCCGCATTGAAGGGATTTTACCCCTCTGCAGAGGTGCAGTCGGGGTATTCTTCTGTCACAGTCGACAGGTCGGATGGTACATTGTACAGGTACGACTATCGTAACGGTTATCCCAGTAACAAAAAAAGGAAGGGTCCATTTGTTTTTCTCATCTACCGAAAAAGGTGAAAACTGACAGTTACCAAGCAAGATTGACTTTATGTCTACGCTACTTTAAGTCTACGCTACGAGACAACACGTCTATATATATATATATATATATATAAGTAAGTAAAGTCGTCGGGGTTGCCTAAAGTCGGTATCGGCCAGACGGCAAGGGAGTCTATACCTTTTCACTAACGCTAGACCACGGAGACTTTGGTGTCTAAGGCAGACGACACACCTACCATCAGCTCATCTCTTTACTCCACAGATCCCTGAGCTACTCGTATGCTGAGTTGGCGAGGGTTGGTATCGAACCGGTCTTATATATATATATATATATATATATATATATATATATACTAAAGCGTAAAAAGCTATAAAAGGGATGGAGCACTCTATGTCAGCCTTGACATTCATACAGATGTGTGTATTAAAACAGTTAAAAATGATAGTCGGGCGGTTAAGCTATCCGACTGCTGCTGAATCGACCAGGTTTTTAACCCGGTTGTAGGTAGCTCACAAATGTCTAGCCACACTGAAGAGACTTGATAAGTCGAAACACGTATATATATATATATATATATATATATATATATATAGAGAGAGAGAGAGAGAAACAGTATCGACCGTCAGTTGATAAACCAAAGATTATATATATATAAATATATAAATAAATAGAGAGAGAGAGAGAGAGAGAGAGAGAGAGAGAGAGAGAGAGAGAGAGAGAGGAGGAGATCGACTATCAATTGGTAAACTCAAAGATTATATATATATATATATATATATATATATAGAGAGAGAGAGAGAGAGAGAGAGAGAGAGAGAGAGAGAGAGAGAGAGTGTGTCTTTTGAAGGGCTATATCCAAAAAGTAAATATTCACACATTTGGCCATTCAACGAAGGAGATATTTGCAATCGAGTTTAGACAGGTGCTCAACGCATAAGCTGTCGATCCGCAACACTCACCGCAAGCCCACACCCAGCACCCCCCGCTTATCCGGCACCAACAAAATAAAGATGAATTCGAAAAAAAGTAGCGAGATGGTGTTTTGAGGACAAACATTTTCCCGAGATTCTCGGAATGTCTTATCTGACAAAACAAAACCCAGGATTGATGATGAAAAGAGTGGCTACCGAGAGGCTTCCACTGCGAGAAAAAATATTTGTGAACGACACTAGTTTTTTCAATATCTTGGCTGGAAAGTTTATTTTTGTGGTTATATCTACTCGAATCTAAATACGTACAAGAATTCCCCACTCCTGATTCATAAAGAACAGATTCGTCTGTGGTATACTGTTTAAATAGGTATTTCTAGGACGATTAATATCTATCTATCTATCTATCTATCTATCTATCCATTCAAGCTTATATATATATATGAATGTGTGTGTCAGTGTATTTGTCCAGTTTTTATTATTATATATTTGTCTTTCTCAATCTGTCCATATCTATCTATCTGTCTATCTATCTATCTATTTAAGTCTGTGAATATCTATCTCAGTCTGTTCATATCTATCCATCTAGCTAGCTCAGACTATTCATATCTATCTAGCCCAGACTGCTCACATCTATCCATCTATTTATCTAGCAATCCATTCAAGCTTATATATATATATATATATATATATATATATATATATATATGTTAATGTATTTGTCCAGATTTTATTATATATTTGTCTTTCTCAATCTGTTCATATCTATCTATCTATCTATCTATCTATATCAGTATGTTCATATCTATCTCAGTCTGTTCACATCTAGCTAGCTAGCTATCTCATACTATTCATATCTATCTAGCTCAGACTGTTCACATCTCTCTCTCTCTCTCTCTCTCTCTCTCTCTATCTCTCTCTATATCTATCTATATATATATATATATATATATATATATATATAGTTTTTCCATATCTATACATCAGTCTATGTATCAATCTAATTCTATTCACATCTATTTATCTATATAAATTCGTTCATATCAATCTATGTATTTGTGTAATTTTGTTTTTATCTATAAATTCATATATTTTTCATGTCTATATATGTATCTAACGTTGTTCATATCTACCAATCTATCTAATTTTCTTATTTATCTATCTATCGATTTGTTTAGATCTATCAATCTATCTAAATCTGTTTTTTTTTTTCAATTCAATTCCGTTGTTCCGATGTAGACTTTTTTCACCATCATCGGTATTACCCTTTCTGGTAATAGGCTTTTATATAACATTGTTTATAAAGCAATTACCTATTAAAGGAAAGCCCTTTCTATCTCTGCAGTTGCATCCAGCGTTCTGGCTGTTAACCTGTTCATTCAACATTTCCAAATTGTGTTTAGGTAACAATAACTTATTCTTGAATTGTTTTTGTTAAACAATTTGTTAAGCGCCATTTTATTAAATGGAAATATATTCACCCCACGTTTTTTTTTACGCTTTTGCTGAAGGGTAGGTCAAACCATATAATGTTTCTATTTCTTGTGCTTCTTCTGCAATTTAGCTATTCTTGCGAATATTATCCAATTTGGTATATACCCCGGAATTTTATAGAGCGGTTTTTATTCCATTTTAGCATTGTCCAAGATTTTAGCACTGATTGAATTTGTCGCTAACCTGAGGATAAATGATTATATATATATATATATATATATATATATATATATATATATATACCAAACTGTTTAAATCATCTCGCGGTGAGAAAAAAACCCAACAAATAGTTTGATTGCAAAAATATACTACCAAACATCACCTGGGGAAAAACATTTTGGAAAAAAGAAAAGACCAAGATAATCGTACCAATCAAAAATAATCTATTGGTACAATATTTGGCCAAAAGAAAAAAAATATATATATATATATATATATATATATATATTCCTACAAAACTGCCAGGAAACTAAAGCTAATAAGTAAAAAGTGCTCAATACCTAAGCAGAACCAACAATACTCAGTTTGCTCCAAATCTCTTTAGTCGAATCTTAACCCTGATGAGCACTTAGCGAAACTTTTAGTAGGTTTGTCTGACGCATTAGGTTTATCTTTACACACACACACACACACACACATATATATATTTTCGATTGCCAAAGATGTCGATATATATATATATATATATATATATTTGTGTGTCTGTGGGAAATATTTTCCATACTCTCTCCTGTCTGTCCACTTGTCACCTTTTTCATTCAATTATGTTTTGTCTGTGACTTTTAAAGTTTCTTTTGGAAAATATCGGTCGCAAGGGCCCTAACGTTTCCTTTTTTATTTGTTGCAACATTTACATATAATAAAGCATGATTCAACGTATGAAAATAATTATCTCTATTTACTGTACCCATATATATGTATGCATATACATATATCTATACACTATACATATATATATATATATATATATATATATATATACATATATCATGCATCATGTTAATCACGTGACCGCCAAATCATCAATTGTTGATCAAAAACAGCATCCTCACATCCTCACATCAATTGTCAATGGGGCGCTTAAGCATGTCCATGTTGGCTTCCACAGGAGAACGTCGCTTATGAGCTCGTCTTTGCTTCTCCAGTAGTGTCCTGCATGTCGTCCGTCTTACTCGGATGGTTTGTGAGATGGTGGCAGGTGGCCATACAGTTGCTTATTGTGGGATGCTGTTTCCACGACTTGTTCAAGTCTGTACGCAGCATTCTTGTGCAGCTCCCATCTAACTTTTGTTAGCTTTTTGTTTGTGTTGTCTTTGATATCAGGCTTGCTAACGTCTATCATTTCAAACGGAAGTTAATTACACATCGAATAATAATAATAATAATAATATCAATGAAAATATTTAGTAGCTTTAACTCCTGTACGTCCGGTCTAATTTCAAAATGAAAATATTCTGTAGCATATACCCCTCTACGGCTGGTTTGTTTTGTCTTGGTTAACAGACTTGCTAACGTTTATAATTTCAAAATTAAAATACTCAGTAGCATATACTCCTACGACCGCTCTGTATTGCTTTGGTTAACAGACTTGCTAACGTTTATAATTTGAAAATGAAAATATTCTGTAGCATTTACCCCTCTACGGCTGGTTTGTTTTGTCTTGGTTAACAGACAGCTAACATTTATAATTTGAAAATGAAAATATTAAGTAACGCTTGTCCCTCTACGTCCAATCAGTTTTGCCTTGGTTAAGAGATTTGCTAACGTTTATAATTTCAGACGGAAACTCATTACACATCGAATAATAATAATGATAATAATGAAAATACTGTTTCAAGGCGACAGACGTTTTACATTAACATCTGGACAAGACATATCGACTAGAGGACATTTTCAAATAAAAGATTTTTAGATGTTGAATGGGGAAGGCGCATGCCGGTATCTTAGACATGATGGTTAGCACTTGATTGGGTCGAGAAATTTAATTTCCCTCACAGCGGATTCGATTGAAAGCAAGAGACGGCAAATATTTCTTTCCTTTTGAAATAAAATAAAATAAAATAGAAATAAAATAAATAAAATCACTAGCGCTGATCGCTCCATGGAAATGTGACTTGTATAGCTCTGGCTTGGCGACAGAGTTTCGACTGACGTAATTCTAGGCCACTCACACTCCCAACCCCTCCCAAACGTTGATAAAAAAATTAACTAGCGGGAACCATACTTATGAATTGTTTTATTAAACAAACATGAACATCCGAATTTAAAGGAAGCGCGATGATGTACCAGTTATAGTTGCAGGAAATGGACTCGTCGACCCGAGTTCAGTTCCTGGACAAAGCCACATTTTACATTGCTCTAATACTCCACTAAAAAATTGCCCTTGTGTCACATCTTGCCAGTGGCGGAAGGGTTGGGTAAGTAAGTAAACTAACTTTGGTGTTATACAAAATCTAGGTATATGGTGTAATGGTTAGAGTCGTTGGAAATGGACTTATAGACTCGAGTTCAAATCCTAGACAAGGCTGTTTCTACATTATGGAGGCACATGGCATGATGGTTAAAGTCGTTGGAAATGGATTTGTCGACCTGAGTTAAAATCCGAGACGAGACTGTTTACATTTCACATAGCACTAATACCTTGGGAAAGGTATGAATCCAACTATTCTCCCTCCAGCTATGGGTAAAGGGTAAGGCAGACTGGGCTCTTTAAACTTGGTTAGGCAACCAGTCTAGGAGACGAAAAACTCTGAATTCAAACGTGGACACTACTAGAATAAACTCAGGCTTACTTAGTGATATATTTCAATTAAAAACAAATTGAAAATCAACGAAACGGTTTCAATTGTTCACAAGTAAATCATTGTCTAATCTGACAGAGTTCAAATGTTAATACAGGAAACTGGAAACAAAACAAAAACATGGCCATGATATACAAATTAGAATATTTTAGCCACCAAATAGAAATAAAGGACGGTTACATATATATATCATCAATGTCGCGACAGCAGCACGGATATCTATGACAATCTCTCGCCAACCATCCCTATCGCCGATTGACCTCGGGAGGTCTTCCGCACAGCATGCGCACATACCGGTTTATGTAGGTCTTTGTTGGACGGCCTGCCCCAGTATGCCCATGTGCCGGTTTCCATAGAAGGACGTCGCTTATTAGCTCATCCTTACTTCTCCAGCAGTGTCCGGAATGTCTTGTTTGTCTTACTCGGATGGTTTGTGTAACTGGGGTCATGTGGCCGTATAGCTGTTTTCTTGTGAGATGTTAATTCCGCGATTTGTTTGAGACCACACGCAGCATCCTTGTGCAGCTCTCATCCAGTTTATTTTCCAGGCACCTCGTCAAGGTCCAGGTGGTGCCGCCATACAACAGCACCGACACCACGGCCTGAAAGATTTGTCGCTTCAACTTATCTGACTTAGACTTCTTTGACATAATAGCTGGAGTCCTACAAGGAGATACACCGGCACCGTATATATTCATAATACGCCTAGATTATGTACATCGAACTTCATTAGATCCGATAAGAGAAAAAGGCCTAACACTTAAAAAGGCCAGAAGACGATATGCCGCGCAGATTATTACGGATGCAGACTACGGAGATGAATTGGTGCTTCTTGTAGACACACCTGCACACGCCGTATCCCTGCTGCATGGTCTAGAGAAGGCAGCGCGGAATATCGGTCTATATGTGAACTCCGATAAAACAGAGTCCATAGGCTTTAAAAAGAAAGGCCATATCCCCACGCTCGACGGTAAACCTCTAAAGCCAGTAGAACAATTGACGTACCTAGGTAGTAATATTTCATCCACTGAAAGCGATGTTGATGCACACATAGGGAAGGCATGGTCCGCTCTAAACAAAAGAGTTTATAAATTCAAGTTGTGGTTTTCAGCACACCATATATACATGAATAATCCAACAAACTGAATTACACCTTGTTTGATCAACAGTGAAACTATTCAAAATGAGCGGCCCCCTCTGATCAATTGGCTGGTCACGTCAAGCCCTAGCACCTAGACAACTAACCCAGCCCTATTTCCCTCATGGCAAATCCCCACCATTTAATCATATCGATGCTAGAAGGTTGTGGCTGAGGGTATTACTGTCCTGGGTATAACATTAAAATGTATCTAATGGCGAGGTTCCAATCCTGGAGCTCTGGGAAGTGTGGAGCGCCATTTCATCGCCCTTAGGCCTGGGTCAACTCTGATTCGGAATGGTAGTACCTCTTAGCGTCCCATCTGTGGGTTAAACAGATGTAAAATGAGTTTAAGGTATTTTTTTATTTAAATAACTAACAAGAAGGAATAGAAACAAAAATGTCTTCGGCATAAAATAATCCAATAAGGGTTGACATGCCGTAAAATCAACTAACCACAAACCAATTTTGACGAAGAAAAGAATATAACAAAAGACAAAGAAAAAAGATTAGAATGAACAAAATTGTAAATCCCAAAGAAAAAAATAAATATTTGGATGAACGAAATAGTAAAGTATGAAGCAAAGAAAAATAGAAACAAAGAAAGATCAGGAAAGAGTTTTAAAAAAAGCTAAGAATGAAAAACATTTGGATAAATTAAATCGTAAAATATAGTGACGAAAGACTGAAAGAAACGTTTGGAGGAATGATACAAAAAGCGAAGGAAAAATAAATAAATAAATAAATAAATAAGGATTAGGAAAGAGTAAAAGAAAAAGTGAATAAACGAAAGAATAAATGAACGAAAGAAAGAAATATTTGGATGAACGAAATAGTAAAGTATGAAGCAAATTAAAAAAGGAAAAAAAGAAAGATAGAAAGAAAGAGTAACATATTTGGATGAACGGAAGGAGTAAAATAAAATGTAGAGAAAGAAAGAAAGAAAGAAAGAAAGAAAGAATTCTTCTTTATCCTATTCTTCTTTTCCTACTTCTCCATCTTTTTCCTCATCCTCTTCCCAGTTTTCATCTTTTCAAATTTTCCCTTTGATATTGTTCATTCATATTTCATTTCTATCATCATTTTCATTATTTTTATCGTATTTCACATTTTTCTCTGTGAAATGAGTTCTAGTGTTTCCCTACTCCTAAAAATTGCTTTTTTACCCAGGAAATCTAAAACTGCCATAGAAAAAGTCTGAAAGTTAACCAATTTTAAGTTATTGATGATTTCTGATTTTTTTCGTAGTCCAAACCTGTAGAAAATTTCAGAAAAATTGAAAGGTGCCGGTGAAATTTCCTGGAGGATTTGACATGGAATTACACTGGTATTTCCTTTTTGATTCAGCCTCGTATATTTTTTAAAAAATTGGAATAACCCACAAGAATGAATATTAACTAAAACATCTACGTTATAAAATAAGCCCAGAGTTGACTTACCGTAAAATCAAACTAACCAACCAACCAATCAATGTTTCTTACTTCTTTATCCTAATCTTTTTCCTTTTCAGCTTCTCCATCTTTTTCCATCATCTTCATCCCAGTTTTCTTCGTTTCTGTCATAAGCTTTGATATTATTCGTTCATATTTCATTTCTATCATTATTTCTATCGTATTTCACATTTGGGCTTTATTTTCATTTCTTGGGAAAAGATGAAACAAAAAATCAGTGACTGATGTATTTGTTTATATAGGTGTTAGTGACAACCACATTTTGTTACCAGGCAGAGTAAATGAACTTTATATTAAGTCCAAATTGATTAAAGGGTTTTAAATTGTTTATCCAGTTTTATTCCTTCAGTTCAATTAATGATTTTATGTTGATATATTTTTCAATTCTTTCGGTGATGGTGAATCTAGCATCTCTATTAAAATCTTGACGGTTTGAGTGGAATTGTTGTTCTATAGGTTCTGGCTTTCAAAAATATTGTTCTTTTTTCTTTTCTACCATACCATTCTATTAATATTTTCATTATTTACGCTTTTATTTCCATTTCTTATCATAAGATGAAACGAAAGATCAGTGGCTGATGTATTTATTTGCAAAGGTGTTAGTTACACCCACATTTTATTCCGAGGCTGAGTAATTAAGTTTCATATTAAGTTCAAATAGATTATAGGTTTTTAAATTGTTTATCTAGTTTTATTCCTTCCGTTCAATTAGTGATTTTATGATGACTAGCCAAAAAAAACCCAAAAAAACAACAAAAAAAAAAAACAAACAAAAAAACTAAACAAAAACCCCCTTCAAGCGGAGTAAAACTTATTTTTTGGAAGATAATTGAGTTTCATATTAAGTCCATTTTTTTAGAATTGTTTATCCAGTTTTATTCCTTTCATTCAATTAATGATTTTATCTTGACCAGCAAAAAAAAAAATTAAAATTAAAATTAAAAAACTAAACGAAAACACCCTTTGGGCAGTGTAAAACTTGATTTTTGGAAGATAATTGAGTTTCATATTAAGTCCAGTTTTTTAGAATTGTTTATCCAGTTTTATTCCTTCCATTCAATTAATGATTTTATGTTGACTAGCCAAAAAAAAACAAAAAAAAACAAACAAAAAAAACTAAACAAAACACCCTTCGGGCGGTGTAAAACTTAATTTTTGGAAGATAATTGAGTTTCATATTAAGTCCAATTTTTAAGAATTGTTTATCCAGTTTTATTCCTTCCATTCAATTAATGATTTTATGTTGATGTCTTTACCAATTCTTTCTAAAACGACGAATCTAACATTTATCGCTATTACTCCCAGGT
>CM042163.1:40145697-40163498 GCA_023376005.1 Doryteuthis pealeii
TTAAAAATTAAATGTCAGAGTGTTTGTACAATAAGTAAAATCATCAAATTTATTTAAGGAGTAAAAAAATAAAACAATATGAAATGGAAACTTTAAGTTCTGATAACTTTAAATATATTTTGAAATAAAACAAACTTTATATATATAAATATATTACCGGGTATCTATTTATTAAAACTTGTTTTAAAAAAAAACAATGAGGATCGGCTAAGGGTGCATTCCCAGATTTTGAGTGTATTTATTCTACGTTATGACGATTTTAGGTAATGTGACGTAAGCAGTGACGTAGTTTTGCTTACAGACAAATAGAAACCTTATCTCTATTATTAATAGATCTTTTTCAATTCTTTCTAGGATGGTGAATTTACCATCTCTATTAAAATCGAGACGGTTTGAGTGGAAATGTTGTTTCATAGGTATTAATTTACTGTGAATAATAGATTTGATTCCGTCTATAATTGTTTAGTCTAAAATAAAATGGCCATACAGGCTTTCAAAAATTTAGTTTTTTTCTTTCTTTTCTACCATACACTTTGATATTATTCGTTCATATTTAATTCCTATCAACAGTTTCATTATTTCTAACGTACTTCACATCGATTCATTATTTCTAGCGTATTTCACATCTAGGCTTTATTCTAATTTCTTGGGAAAATATAGGTTTTTGAATTGTATATCTAGTTTTATTACTTCCGTTCAATTAATGATTTTATTTTGGTGTCTTTTTCAATTCTTTATAAGATGGTGAATTTAGAATCTTTATTGAAATCGTGACAGCTTGAGTGGAAATATTGTTCTATAGGTATTAATTAACTCAGAATCATAGATTTGTTTCTGTCAATAGATGGTTAGTCTAAAATAAAATGGACATTCTGTCTTTCAAAAATATTGTTTTTTTTTCTTTTCTACCGTACACTTTGATATTATCCGTTCCTATTTCATTCCCATCAACAATTTTATGAAATTATTGTAATAGATTTGGTTCTGTCTATAATTGTTTAGTCTAAAATAAAATGACAATTCTGGCTTTCAAAAACGTTGGTATTTTATCTTATTTTCTACCACACTCTTTAATTATTCATTTATATTTCATTCCTATCAACAGTTTTATAATATCATTGGAATATATCTTATGTTGATATAATGGAATGACCCATCCCCCCCGTACCTAAACAGTGGCGATGGTTCTAAACCACTGTTCCACAGATTACTCAGTGCAGAATTCATCTGAAGTACTTAGACGACGGACTCTCCTCCTAATACTCACGTGACCTTACTATATATCATATTTATAATTGTTTAATCTAAAATGAAATAACAATTCTGGCTTTCAAAAAATATCTTATTTTATACCATACACTTTGATATTATTCGTTCATATTTCATTCCTATCAACAGTTTTATAACATTATTAGGATATATTTGATCCTATCTATACTTTATCAGTCTAAAATAAAATGGCTATTCTGTCTTTCAAAAATATTGTTTTTTTAATTTTTTCTACCATACTCTTTGATTTTATTCGTTCATATTTCATTCCTATCAACAGTTTTTAAAAATTATTCTAAATATTTGATTCAGTCTATAGCTGCTTAGTCTAAAATAAAATGGCTATTCTGGCTTTCAAGAATATTGTGTTTTTTTTTCTTTTCTACCATTCACTATGATATTATTCGTTCATATTCCTATTAGCAGTTTTATAAAATTATTCTAATAAATTTGATTCAGTCTAAAGTTGTTTAGTCTAAAATACAAATGACAATTCTGGCTTTGAAAAATATTGTTTTCTACCATTCACTATGATATTATTCGTTCATATTTCATTCCTATCAACAGTTTTATTAAATCATTTTAATAGATTTGATTCTGTCTATAGTTATTTAGTGTAGTAGGGATATGAGGAACACAAGAACAAAACTCAGACAAACGTATGTAGGTTATATTTCGCTGGAGCTTTGAGCTCGGCATCATCAATCAAAGCTCTAGTGAAATATATCCTATATACGTTTGTCCTTGTGTTCCTCATATCCCTACTACATTTTGTCGGATTTATTCCAATCCTCTTTCCTCATAGTTATTTAGTCTAAAATAAGACGACAATTCTGGCTTTCAAAAATATTGTTCTTTTTAATCTTATTTTCTACCACACTCTTTCATATTATTCGTTCATATTTCATTCCTATCAACAGTTTTATAAATTATTTTAATATATTTGATTCAGTCTATAATTGTTTAGTCTAAAATAAAAATGGCTATTCTGGCTTTCAAAATATGTTTTTTTCTCTCTTCTTTTTCTACCACACTCATTCATAATATTCGTTCATATTCATTCCTATCAACAGTTTTATAAAATTATTTTAATATATTTGATTCAGTCTATAATTGTTTAGTCTAAAATAAAATGGCTATTCTGGCTTTCAAAATATTGTTTTTTCTCTCTTCTTTTCTACCACACTCATTCATAATATTCGTTCATATTTCATTCCTATCAACAGTTTTATAAAATTGCTGTAATATATTTGATTCAGTCTATAATTGTTTAGTCTAAAATAAAATGGCTATTCTGGCTTTCAAAAATATTGTCTTTTTCTCTTTCTTTCTACCACATTCTTTTATATTATTCGTTCATATTTCATTCCTATCAACAGTTTCATTATTTCTATCGTATTTCACATCAAGGCTTTATTTCTTGGGGGAAAATGATCCGCTGTTCACTTGAGAACTTTTTGGTTTTATTCTTCCCTTGAAATCGTTTTAAAATCATGTCACACTTCCAGTCCCAACCATTTTTTTTTCTTTTCTCCAATATGCGCGACATTTTGCGAGGTCTCCGTCCGTCACAAACATTCTCAGACGTCACCTGCCAACAACCCCCGATTTCCGGCTCGAGACGTGGGTGTGGCCTGAAGGGAAGGGTTCGGACGGAAAGTGAGAAAGAATATTTATTTACTAACGTGGAAACATATGATAATGTTCACATTTCCCGCCATTTTATTTATTTATTTATTTATTTATTGTTTTGAATTCAAACTTCCTTATTTGTTCTTATTACTCAAATTGCATCGTTCCCATAAAAAAATAATGGGATGGTTGATGTATGGATCTACCTAGGATCAGAGTGTAGTATCTGTGCGCTCTGCTTAGAATCAAAGTGTTCATCTCAGACATTTCTTCCAGTGCTCAAAGAGTAGTTAGCCGTTATTTGTGACGGTATCAAGGGTAGTATGAGCTCCTCTTAAGCAGACATGTTCTTGTACTTTATTTTCAGGGTATTCAATTCCTGGGTCAGCACCTCCTCATCACACAAAAGGGGTAGGTTCAAAGGAGGATGACACCTTCGTTGTATTGGCTTTGAGGACTGGACAATTTTGTTATATCATCCACACGAATGCATTGTCGGGTCACAGTTCGCGAGAACACGCGCGAACGCGCTTGTGTGTGTGTGTGTGTGCGTGTGTGTAGTAGTAGTAGGAGTAGTAGTAGTAGTAGTAGTAGTAGGAGGAGGAGGAGGAGGAGGAGGAGTAGGCGCATGTGCTCCATGTCTTTCTTTATTTCTTTCCTCTACGTCTTTCTTTTTGTCCTTCTCTTCTCCGTCTTTCTTCTTTCATTCCTTTTTTCTCCATCTTTTTTGTTTCCTTCCTTCTTAACCATCTTTCTTCTTTCATTCCTTCTTCTCCATCTTTTTTCTTTCATTCCTTCTTCTCCGTCTGTCTTCTTTCATTCCCTCTTCTCCGTCTTTCTTCTTTCATTCCTTTTTTTCTCCATCTTTTTTGTTTCATTCCTTCTTCAGCATTTCTTCTTCATTCCTTCTTCTCCATCTTTTTCTTTTCATTCCTTCTTCTCCGTATGTCTTCTTTCGTTCCTTCTCTCCGTCTTTCTTCTTTCATTCCCTCTTCTCCGTCTTTCTCCTTTCATTTCTTCTTCTCCCTTTTTCTTTCATTCCTTCTTCTCCGTCTTTCTTCTTTCACTCCTTCTCTATCTTTCTTCTTTCATACCTTCTTCTCCGTCTTTATTCTTTCATTGCTTCTTCTCTGTCTTCTTTCATTCCTTCTTTTCCATCATTTTCTTTCATTCCTTCTTCTCCATCTTTCTTCTTTCATTCATTCTTCTCCGTCTTTCTTCTTTCATTTCTTTCATTTCTTTTTCTCCATCTTTCTTCTTTCATTCCTTCTTCTCCATCTTTCTTCTTTCTTCCTTCTTCATATTTCTTCTTTCCTTCCTTCTTCTCCATATTTCTTCTTTCCTTCCTTCTTCTCCTTATTTCTTCTTTCATTCCTTCTTCACGATGTTGTCTTCTTTTCAGTCTTTCTTATTTCTTTCCATCTTTTCCGTCCTTCTTTCTTTCATTCTTCTCAGTGTTTCTTCTTTCTTTCTTTTTTTTAACCGGTTATTTTTTCTTTCCTTCGTCCCAATATTTCTTCTTTCTTTTCTTCTTCTTAGTCTTTCTTGTGGAAAAGGTGGAATGAAATAAAAAAGATGGAGAAGAAGGAATGAAAGAAGAAAGACGGAGAAGAAGGAATGAAAGAAGAAAGATGGAGAAGAAGGAATGAAAGAAGAAATATGGAGAAGAAGGAATGAAAGAAGAAAGACGGAGACGAAGGAAGGAAAGAAGAAAGACGGAGAAGAAGGAATGAAAGGAGAAAGACGGAGAAGAAGGAAAGAAAAAAGAAAGACAGAGAAGGAGGAATGAAAGAAGAAAGATGGAGAAGAAGCAATGAAAGGAGAAAGACGGAGAAGAAGGAAAGCAAAAGAAAGACAGAGAAGGAGGAATGAAAGAAGAAAGATGGAAAAGAAACAATGAAAGGAGAAAGACGGAGAAGAAAGAAAGACAGAGAAGGAGGAATGAAAGAAGAAAGATGAAGAAGAATGAAAGAAGAAAGACGGAGAAGAAGAAAGAAAGAAAAAATACGAAAGTAGAAGGAATGAAAAAAAAAGAATAAAATCCTAAATACGATAGAGATAATGAAAATGTTGATAGAAATGACATATGAACGAATAATATTAAAGTATATATTAGGGAAAAAAACAATATTTTTGAAAGCCAGGGTGCCCATCTTATTTTAGACTAAACAGCTATAAACAGAATCAAATCTATGGTTCATAGTAAAGTAATTCCTGTAAGAACAACATTTCCACTCAAACCGTCTCGATTTCAATAGAGATTCTAAATTCACCATCACAGAAAGAATTGAAAAAGACATCAACATAAAATCATTAATTGAACGGAAGGAACATAACTGGATAAACAATTTAAAACCCTTTAATCCACTTGAACTTAATATGAAACTCAATTACTCAGCCTCGTAATAAAATGTGGGTGTAACACCTATACAAACAGATACATCAGTCACTAATCTTTCATTTCATCTTTTCATAAGAAATGAAAATACAAACTAAATACGTTGGAAATAATGAAACTGTTGATAGAAATGACATATGAACGAATAATATGGTAGAAAAGAAAGAAAACAATATTTTTGAAAGCCAGAATGGCCATTTTATTTTTAGACAAAACCAATGTGGACAGAATCAAATCTATAGTTCACAGTAGATTAATACCCGTAGAACAATATTTCCATTCATACCGGTATGATTTTAGTAGAGATGCTAAATTCACCATCACAGAAATAATTGAAAAAGACATCAACGTAAAACAATTAATTGAATGAAAGGAATAAAAGTGGATAAACAATTTAAAACCCTTTAATCCATTTAACCTTATAATAAACTCAATTACCCGACTTGGTATCAAAATGTGGGTGTCACTAACACCTATATAAACAAATACACCAGTCACTGATCTTTCTTTTGATCTTTTTATGAGAAATGAAAATAAAGTCTAAATGTGAAATACGATAGAAAATAATGATAGAAATAAAATATGAACGAATATATCAAAGTTATGATAGAAAGGAAGAAACCTGGGAAGAAGATGTGGGAAAGATGGAGAAGCTGAAAAAGGAAAAAAGATTAGGATAAAAGAAGTAAGAAAACATTGATTGGTTGGCTGTTAGTTTGATTTAACGGTATGTCAACTCTGGGCTTATTTTATAAGGTAGATGTTTGTTTTATATTCATTCTTGTGGGTTATTCCAATTAAAGAAATATATATATATATATATATATATATATATAATATATTATATATATAATTATATATAATATATACCAGGGTGAGTCAAAAAGTAATACCAGGGTGATTCCATTCCAAATCATCCACGCAATGTCACCCAACCCTTCAATTTTTCTGAAATTTTGTTCAGGTGCGTATCATGAAAAAAATCAGAAATAGTCAATAACTTAAAATTGGTTAAGTTAAGACTTTTTCGATAGCATTTATGGATTTCTTGGGTAAAAATTATGTTATAAACTAATTTTTAGGAGTAGGGAAGCACTAGAACTCATTTCACAGACAAAAATAAATGACAAAAAGTCGCCAAATTTTTCGCCAACCCCACCAAAATTTGGATAGCTTAAAAAATCGACACAACTCCCCCAACTTTTTGGAATTGAAGCTCAAAATTTTGGGGAATGTCCAAACGTTAACTGAGTTCCACACCTGTACAAAATTTCAAGAAAAAATGAAGGCGGGTGGGTGACAAATTTTACTTTTTTCTGATCATTTCACATTTGATTGCCCACCCATTTTGTTTAGTGACAGGTATAATTCCAACACAAAACAGTGTATCATTATCAAAATAAGCTGGTGCTCTGGGAATCATGCCTACTTCTCCACATAGTCACCGTTTCTCTCAATAGCAATGTTCACCCTGGAATGAGAGCATGTACCCCCGCCCGGAAAAATTCTGTTGGCTGTTCCTTATGAGCTACTTCTTCACTTACAGATTCCTTCCCATCACTGGAATAATGTTTGCCTTAGACCCCTCCCTTTCCATGGTGCCGGAGAAATGATGTCTGGAGGCGCTAAAATCTGGTGATTATGGAGGATGTGGTAAAGTTGTCACGCCGATATGAGGCGATTTTCTTTTCCTTGTCTTGATGCTTGTGTGTGGTTGAGCATTGTCAGCAAAAGAATGGATATTGAATGATTGTTAAGGTTGGATCTTGTCTAGTCTCAATTTGAGCCTTAGATTTATATTGTAAAAAAAAAAAACTTCGTCTGAATAAAGGAAAAATGGTATTATTTTTGACTCACCCTCGTATCTTAGTCTTTAAATCCTATTCAACCAATAGATGGGACTATAACAGCGTACTAACATTCCGGATCAAGTTGACCTGGGTTTGGTGAGAAGGTGTACTCCACTTTTCTAGAGCTCCAGAATTAAGAAACGTCACCACTACCACTAGATTGCAGTTTTAACGTCAGCCCAGAACACAATGAAAAGAAGGGATTTTATTTTTATCTGGATACTGATCAAGCCGAACTAACTCGCAAATTTTTGAAAAGCAATTGTACGATCAACGCAGATGGCGGACACGGACTTTCTTTGAACAATTGGGTTCGCTGGAGTCCTAACACTAGCACCAATAATATTTCATAATATCCTAGACTACGTACTTCCGACATCACTAGATCCATAAAAGAAAAAGGCCTCAACACTAAAAAATAAGCAAGAAAACAGGCGATATCCCGCACAATAACTATTACGGATGGCGGACTAGGCCTGATGCCTAGCACTACTCGCAAATACACCTGCACAAGCCGAATCCTTGCTACACAGCCTAGAAAGGCACACGAAAATGTCGCCTATATCGTAAACTCTGAATAAAACTGAGTTTAGTCTTTCAAAACAAAAGCGACATCTCAACCATCGATGGGCAACTCACTAAATTCTGTAAAGAACAATTTAGATACTTAAGGCAGTAACATCTCCTCCACAGAAAACGACGTTTAATGCACGTATAGGAAAGCATTGGGCCCTATAAATAAATTATCGATCATATGGAGGTCCAATCCACAGACAATTTAAAGAGACAGTTATTCCAAGGCCGTTGTCGTTGTCAAGTACTGGCTGTATGGCTGCAACTCCTGGAACCTAATAAGCGACTAAGAGAATAAAACTAGATGGGAAGCGATATCCTGCACATAAACTATTACGGATTCGACTTGCTGGTGACCTTGGCACTAAACTCGCAAAATACACCTGCACAAGCGAACCTTGCTAACACAGCCTAGAAAAGGCAGCGCGAAAAGTCGGCCCTTTACGTAAACTCTGATAAAACGTGTCATGTCTTTTTGAGGGGAACAAAGATATAAGCCCACCATTCAATCTTAATGGCATTTTATTCGGGGCAGCATCCCCGGTAGTCTTGCTAGTTCGGTGTCAATCTCTCAGTAGATAGTCACTGTGCTAAATCTATGCCACTCTGGAAATAGTGGAGACTGGGGCAGTGGTCAAACAAATGCCTACCATCATAACCATTCTTTATTACTCTTACACACAGAACAGACTAGGCTTTATATATTACATATAATACATTATAATATTATATATTACATTATATTATATAATATATAATATATTATATATATATATATATAATAATGAAGCTGTTTAGTCTTAAGCAAAAGGTCGAGTGGTGTATACTGGTTCATTGTGTGTTGTGAGTTTATTTTCTCACTTTAAGGGGCTGGTATATGGTAACTATCTATGCCTCGTCTCATATGGGTTCCATTATAGCCTTTAAGAATACCGTTACTTTTTGGTGGGGACTCTATTGCATCGCTTAAGGTCATTCTCTAAATAATAATCCAGAAATCTAACCATCATTTATTCCAGCCCCCCCCCCACACACACACTTTTTCGGCTCCAGAGTTCGTGAAAAGCATTGCCTTAAAGCTAGTAACAATTGCTATTGAAATATAATAAAAAAAAATCGCTTATACTGTTTTTAATAGAATGTGTTGCACTAAATATAACCTCTTGGAGAAGGAGATCTCGATGATTTTTAAAATTAATATATCTATATAAGTCCAAATCTCTATTATCATCGTCAAAACCAAGCCCTGGTGATATTTAATGTATATATATATATAACTTTGTCGTTAATTGTTTTATTTTCGAAGTTTCCTCCGTACATACATATACACACAACTGCCTTTTAATATATGTAAGAAATATAATATAATCAAATCTAAATTAATTTTTTGCTTCAAAAACCAAGCCCTGAATGATATTAATGTGTAATATATATATATACTTTGTCGTTATTGTTTTTTTTCGAAAAGTTCCTCCGTACATAACAATTCCCGCAACTGCCTTTTATATATGTAAGATAGAAATATAAAATCAAATCTAATTATTTTTGCTCAAAACCAAGCCCTGGATGAATATTTAATGTGTATATAATATATATTATAGCTTTGTCGTTAATTTGTTTTATTTCGAAGGTTTTCCTCCATAAACATACAATATACCCCCCAACTGCCATTTTATATATGTAAGATGATTATAAATCAATTAGTAAAGGGTCGATTAGCCCATGTCGGTAGAGGCGTTCGGGCTAGAACCCTCAAGGTTAAGTTCGATACCGGTCCTGCGCTAATCTAAGAAGTATGGGTATCACAGGGATCCTGTCCGGAAAGAGTAAAAGAGGTGAATGGTAGGTGTGCGCTACACCTCAGACGCAAGTCATCTCCTTGGTATCAGCGTTATAGATTGAGACCGTCCAAATTGTGCGGTCGCTTTTTCTATTTATTTTTTTCTATCTATCTATCTATCTTATACTATCTATCTATCTCTCGCTGATTGGCTGAATAATCGACTTTAGGCCGCCCCGACGACTTTATTTTTTTAAAAAAAGTTATAAATATTTTATGCTGGTGTTCCTAAAGCTTCCGTTCATTACCAACCTGCAACACCCTATAATTTAAAAACATGCAGTGGGCTACCCGGCGTAGTCTAGGTTAGAAGGGAATTTTTAAAAAAGTTATTCCCGTAGATCCATTAATTAATGAATCGTAAAGTTGAATGCCTCGTGGGATGCCCATTTAATCCTATGTAAAAAAAATAACCTGCATTTATCCAAGCTACTCTGAAAAGAAATGTTATGTCTACTATCTAAAATATCAAATGAAAAAATCCATGCGTTATCTTTTTATTTTTATTTCTTTAAAATTATCTTCACGAATATAAATCAAACTCTATTACATTTGCCTCAAAACCAGCCTAGTGATAATTAATGTGTATATATATAATATTTACTTGTCGTTAATTGTGTTTTATTTTCGATAGTTCCTCCGGCTACAAGATACACCAACTGCCCCTTTATAAGTATAGATGAGACCGTCAAATTTGGTGCGATTCAGCATTTTCTTATTTATTTTTCTATCTATCTATCTATCTAGTCTATTCTCTCAGCATATCTACTAATATTAGTTTCTATTTCATTTTTTCTATCTTCTTCTCGGTTCCAATGTCCTTTTTTCTATCTTTCTATCTATTGTCCCTATTTTATCTATTTCATTGTTCTATCTCTTCTCCATCTATTTTCTCATCTATCTTATTTCACTGTTTCTATCTTCAATCATTCGTTTTTCTTCTATCTATTTCTATAATATTTCTATCTATCTAGTCAGTCCTTTTTTAATCTGTCCTTTTTTCTTTTTTTCTATCTGTCTAATCTAATTTCCTTTTCTTATTCATTCTCTTTGTCTTTGAATTTTATCATTGTCTATTTCTTTCTTTTTCTTTTTTTCTTCTTTTATTTTTCTTTCTTTCTTTCTTTCCGCCTCAATGTTTATTCTTTCTTCTCAAGCATATTCAATGAAGTTCTAAAATAATCGACCTAGTAGAACAAGATCCTTAAAACTACTTCGGTTCCCTTTAGAAATATGTTTTTTTTATTTTTTTTGGAATTTACTGAAGTTCAATATCTGAATAAATATATTAATTACCCAACCCCCTTCTATCGACCATGTGACACAAGTAAGATATTTTAAGAGGAGTACATGTGTGTTTTTTTTTTTAAATTTCAGAATTCTTCTTCTCCTAGGGACGGTTACCTTACAAGGCTAAAGAACCGCAGTCTGGCCCTATATTATTTACTCATGTGAGATCGGGGGACCATTGTGGAGTTTTTCCTCTATGTTTTTTGACCGGCAAGGATTTGGTTTCTGGGTTCTTTGTATAATCTCATATCGCCTATTTACGTTGTTATGTATATGTCAACCATCCTTGTATGAAATAGTAGTAGTGAGTAACTATTTATCTAGTCTTGGGATGAGCGGTTATACCTCAGGGTTTAGTTTTTATGTGACGTTTAATTGTAGACTAGAGTTCCACTCGCTTACTACGATGTCACAGTCAGCACATACTCGCTACAAGGGACCGCATAGAGGATTGTTCAAATACCTCATTTGGTTACATTCTTGAGAGTATCTGGTCAGCCTAAGAACTTTCATCGACCCTCTTTATTAGGAGTCTTAGTCCCTGATAATCAACCGAAGAACATTAGATGACACCTCATAGATGTAACCAATAGGTTTTATTTGAACATAACCCTATTTGCGGTCCCCGTAGCGGTAATGTGCTGAACTGTGACATCGTAGTAACGAGTTGGAACTCAGTCATAGCTATAAACGTTCACTATAAACATACCTTGGGAAGGTATAAAACCGCTCATTTCCAGACTATGGGATTAATAGTACTATACCTACTATTCACAGGATGGGTTTGACATTTACATAACAAAAGTAGGTCGATATGAGAATTATGCAAAGAACCCAGAACTCAAATCCTTGCGGTCAAAAAAACATGAGAAAATCCACATGGTCCCCCGATCTATGGTAAATAATAGGCAGACTGGGTTCTTTCCTTGGTAAGGTAACCCGTCCTGAGAAGAAGAATTCTGAATTTAAAAAAAAACACGCTGTACTCTCTAATATTTACTTTGTTCCATGCTGGTCGTGAGAAGGGGGGTTGGGTAATTATTATATTTTATCAGAATATTGAACTTCAGAGATAAATCAAAAAAAAAAAAAAATAATATCCTAAAAGGGAACCGAAGTAGGTTTTAAGGATCTTGTTCTCTTAGGGTCGATTATTTTTAGAAACTTTTGAATATGCTAAGAAGAAAGATAATAAGGGAAGAAGAAAGAAAGAATAAAGAAAGAAAGAAAGAAAGAAAGACAATAGACATGTAAATTCAAGCAAGATGAAAGAAAAGGAAATAGATAGACAGATAGAAAAAAGAAAAAGACAGATTGAAAAAGAATAGATAGATAGATAGATATATATATATGGATAGATAGATAGAAGAAATAGTTGATAGATAGAAAAGTGAAATAAGATAGATGTAGATGGAGAAGAGAGAAAAATGAAATAGATAAAAATGGGGACATAGATAGAAAGAATAGAAAAAAGGCATTGGGAAGAAGATAGAAAATGATAGATAAATATATAGATAGATATGCTGAGAGATAGATAGATAGATAGATAGATAGAAAAAAATAATAGAAAATGCGATCGCACAATTTGGACGTCTCATCTATACCATATATTAAAGGGCAGTTTGTGTGTATGTATGTCCGGAGGAAACTTCGAAAATAACAATTAAGACAGAATATATATATATACCATTAAATATCACCTAGGCTGGTTTTTTGAGCAAAGATAATAGAGAATTGATTTATACGTGAAATAATTAAAGAATAAAAATTAAAGATAACAGCATGGATTTTTTTCATTTGATATTTTAGATAGTAGACATTAACTTTTCTTCAGAGTGCTGGATAAATGCAAGGTTTATTTTTTACATAGGGATTAAATGGGATCGACGAGGTCAACTTACGATCATTAATAATGGATTCTACGGGAATAACTTTTTTAAAAATCCCTCTTCTACCGCGACGCCGGGTAGCCACTGCTAGTTTTTATATAGGGTGTTGCAGGATGGTAATGAACGGAAAAGCTTTAGGAACAGCCAGCATAAAATATTTATAATAACTTTTTAAAAAATAAAGTCCGTCGGGGCGGTCCTAAGCGATATCAGCCAAATCAGCGATGGATCAGATGATGATAGATAGATAGATAGATAGAAAAATAATAGAAAATGGACCGCACATTTTGGACGGTCTCAATCTATAACGCTATAACCAAGGAGATTGACTTGCGTCTGAGGTGTTAGCGGCACACCTATCATCACTCTTAACTTACGGACGATCCCTGTGATACCCATACGTCTAGTGCGAGGACCGGTACGAACTTGGGAACCTGAGGGTTCTAGCCGACGCTCCTACCGACTGGCTAATCCGACCCTTTACGTAATTTGATTATAATCTAATCTATACATATAAAAGGCCAGTTGCGGGTATATGTTATGTAATTGGAGGAAACCTCCGATAAAAACATTAACGACAGTTATATAGGTATACAACATTAAATATCACAGGCTTGGTTTTTGAGCAAAAATAATAGATTTGATTTTATTTATCTATACATATTAAAGGCAGTTCGGGTATATGTAATGGACGGAGGAAACTTCGAAAATAAAACATTAACGACAAAGTATTATATAATATATACACATTAAAATATCATCAGGCTTGGTTTTGAGCAAAAATAATAGAATTTGATTTATATTTCTACATATATATAAAGGCAGTCGGTGTGTATATGTATGTACGGAGACTTCGAAGATAACATTAACGAAACAGTATATATTTATACATTAAAATATCACAGGGCTTGTTTTTGAGCGAGTAGAGATTTGACTTATATAGATTATATTTAAAAATCTCGAGATCTCCTCTCCAAAGGTAGGATATTTAGTGCAACCATCTATTAAAAACAGTATAAGCGATTTTTTTTATTAATTTTCAATAGGCAATGTTACTAGCTATAATGGCAATGGCTTTTCACGACCTGAGCCGAATAAATGTGTGTGTGGGGGGGGGGCTGGGAATAATGATGGTTAGATTCTGGATTAATTTAGAGAATGACCTTATGCGATGCCAAATAGACGTCCCCACCAAAAAGTACGGTGGATTCTTAAAGGCTAAAATGCCATATGAGACGAGGCATAGATAGTTACCATATACAGCCCCTTAAGTGAGATAACTCACAAGCACACAATTGCCAAGTATAGCACCACTCGACCTTTTGCTAAGACATAAACAGCTTCTAATATATATTATATATATATATATATATATAATATGATAAATGTATATAATTATAATATTATATTATTATATGTATATATAAAGCCTATGTCTGTCTGTGTGTTAAGAGTAATAAGAATGGTTATGATGGTAGGCATTTGATTGACACTCGCCCCAGTCTCACTATTCCAGAGGGCAAGATTTAGCACAGGTGATATCTACTGAGAGATTTACACCGACTAGCAAGATTACCGGATGCTGCGCCCGAATATAAATGCCATTAATGATGAATGGTGGCGTTATACTTTGTTCCCCTCAAAAAAGCATGAACACAGTTTGTATCAGAAGTTACGTAAAGGCCGACTTTTCGCGTGCCTTTTCTAGGCTGGTAAGCGGGTTCGGCTTGTGCAGGTGTATTTGCGAGTAGTGCCAGGTCACCAGCATAGTCGAATCCGTAATAGTATATGCAGGATATTGCCCCCATCTATTTATTTCTCTAGTCGCTAGTTAGGTTCCAGGTGGGTGCAGCATACAGCAGTATGACAACAACGGCCTGGAATACTGTCTCTTTAAATTGTCGTGGGATGGACCTCCATAGATCGATAATTTTATTTATAGCGGCCCATGCTTTTCCTATACGTCAATTAACGTCGTTTTCTGTGGGAGATGTTACTGCCTAAGTATCTAATTGTTCTACAAATTTAGGAGTTTGCCATCGTGGTGAGATGTCGCTTTTGTTTTTGAAAGACATGAACTCAGTTTTTATCGAGAGTTTACGTATAGCCGACATTTCGTGCTGCCTTTTCTAGGGCGTGTAGCAAAGGATTCGGCTTTGTGCAGGTGTATTTGCGAGTAGTGCTAGGCCATCAAGCCTAGTCCGCATCCGTAATAGTATGTGGCGGGATATCGCCTGTTTCTGCTTTTTTTTAGTGTGAGGCCCTTTTTTTCTTTTATGGATCTAGTGATGTTTCGGAGTACGTAGTCTAGGATATATGAATATATATGGTGCTAGTGTAGGACTCCAGCGACAATGTCAAAGAAGTCCGTGTCGCCATCTGGTGATCGTACAAATTGCTTTTTCAAAAAATTTGCGAGTTAGTCCGGCTTGATCAGTAATCCAGATAAAAATAATCCCTCTTCGGTTCTGGGTCTGACGTTACTGCATCTAGTGGTGACGTTCTAATTCTGGAGCGCTAGGAAAAGTGGAGTACACCTTCATCACCATTCTCCAGGTCACTTTGATCCGGAACTAGTACCTGTTATAGTCATCTTATGGTTAATTAGATTAAAAATGACTTTAAGAATACAGGGTGAGTCAAAATAGTATACATTTTCTTTATTCAGACGAAAGTTTTTTTTAAATTAAATCTAAGGCGTCACATTGAGACTTAAGAGCAAGAATCCACTTACAATCATCATACCTTCTTTTGCATACAATGCTCACACACACAGCTCAAGACAAGGAAGAAATCGCCTCATTCGCCGTGGACAACTTTCACATCCTCATATACCAGTTTTAGCGCCTCAGACTTCATTCTCGGCACCATGAAGGGGTCTAAGGCAAACAATTATTCCATTGTGGGGAAGTGAAATCTGTAAGTGAGAAGTAGCTAAAGAACACCAACAGAATTTCTTCCCTCAGGGCGGGGGGTAATCATGCTATCATTCCAGGGTGAAACTTGCTATTGAGAAGATAACGGTGACTATGTGGAGAAGTAGGGGCATGCCCAGAGCACCAGCTTCATTGTTTGATATATGATACTGTTTCTGTGTTTGGTAATTATACTTGTCCCTAACAAATGGTGGGCAATTCTATGTGAAATATCCAGAAAAGTAAAATTGTCACCCACCCGCTTCATTTTTTCTGAATTTTGTACCAGGTGTGGACTCATTAACGTGACATTCCCAAATTTTGAGCTTCCATTCCAAAAGTTGGGAGTTTGTGTCGATTTTTAGCTTCCAAATTTGGTGGGGTTGGCGGAAAAATGGCGACTTTTGTCTTTATTTGTCTGTGATGAGTTTAGGTGCTTCTACTCTAAAAATTAGTTTATAACATAATTTTAACCCAAGAAATTCCATAAATGCAATCGAAAGTCTTTACTTACCAATTTTAAGTTATTGGAACTATTTCTATTTTTTTCAGTGATACGCACCTGAACAAAATTTTCAGAAAATTGAAGGGGTTGGGTGACATTGCGTGGTGTTTGACATGGAACACCCTGTAGTTACTGTTTTTTGACTCACCCTGGTATATATATTATATATAATATATTATTATATATTTATTATATATATTTATATAATATATATATTTTCTTTAATTGGGATAACCCACAAGATGAATATAACAAAACATGCTACCTTATAAAAAAGCCCAGAGTTGACATTTCGTTAATCAAACACCACCAACAAGTCAATGTTCTTACTTTCTTTATCCTAATCTTTCCTTTTCAGCTTCTCCACTTTTCCACATCTTCTCCAGGTTTCCTTCCTTTCTATCATAAACCTTTGATATTATTCGTCATATTTATTCTATCATTATTTCTATCGTATTTCACATTTAGACTTTATTTCATTTCTCATAAAAAGATCAAAAGAAGATCATGACTGGTGTATTTGTTTATATAGGTGTTATGACACCCACATTTTGATACCTAAGTCGCGGTAATTGAGTTATATAAGGTTAAATGATTAAGGGTGTTTAAAATAAAAAAAAAAAAAAAAAAAAAAAAAAAAAAAAAAAAAAAAAAGAATAAAATTAAATTGTTTTCCACTTTTATTCTTTCATTCAATTAATTGTTTTACGTTGTGTCTTTTTCAATTAATTTCTGTGATGGTTGAATTAGCATCTCTTACTAAATCATACCGGTATGAATGGAATATGTTCTTACGGGTATTAATCTACTGTGAACTATAGATTTTGATTTCTGTCCACATTGGTTTTGTTAAATAAATGGCCTTCTGGCTTTCAAAATATTGTTTTCTTTCTTTTCTACCATATTTTGTTCATAGTCATTCTATCACAGTTTCATTATTTCAACGTATTTAGTTTGTAATTTCATTTCTTATGAAAGATGAACATGAAAGATTAGTGACTGAGTTATCGTTTGTATAGGTGTTACACCACTTTTATTACAGGCTGAGTATTTGAGTTCATATATAGTCAAGTGGATTAAAGGGTTTAAATTGTTTTTTATCCATGTATGTCCTTCCGTTCATTAAGATTTATGTTGTGTCTTTTTCAATTCTTTTCTGTGATGGTGATTAGATTCTCTATTGAAATCGAGAACGGTTTGAGTGGAAAAATGTGTTCTTACAGGAATACTTTACTATGAACCATAGATTTGATTCTGTTATGCTGTTTAGTCTAAATAAGATGGGCACCTCTGGCTTTTCAGAATATTGTTTTTTTCTCCTAATATATACTGTTAATATTATTCGTTCATATGTCATTTCTTCAACATTTCATTATCTCCTATCGGTATTTAGGATTTTTTCTTCTTTTTTTCCCATTCCTTCACCTTCGATTTTTTCTTCTTCCTTCTTCTCCGTCTTTCTTCTTTATTCCTTCTTTCATCTTTCTTCTTTTCATTCCTCCGTTCTCTTGTCTTTCTTCTTCGCCTCCGTCTTTCTCTTTCATTTTTCTTTTCCCCATTCTCTTCCATTCCTCCTTCTCTGTCTTTCTTTTGCTTTCCTTCTTCTCGTCGTCTTTCTCCTTTCGATTGCTTCTTCTCTC
>CM042163.1:40163598-40201098 GCA_023376005.1 Doryteuthis pealeii
AAATGAATATTTCACTCTGATGAGGTCGAATGTTCTCTGTGTACGGAATATTTTTACATTTTTCTATTATTATATGATTAATTTCATTTGTTTATATTTAATAATTAATAATAAGTATTAGAATCGTGTACACATAGATAAAACTGACCGCGAAACACATGTGTAAGTGATGATTGATTAAATTAATCTTTTATTATCCAATTCTGTACTTATCTTTTCTTTTATTCATTCTCTGTCCTACATATCGTACGATTCAATTCCGAATTCCAATTTTTTACATATATTTAATGTATATATATAACAATATATACGCAATTATAATATAATATTGTCATATAATATATTATATATATATATATATATGCTGTGTGTGTGTGTGTGTGTGATGTGATGTGTGTGTGTTACTAATAAAAAATAAATGTACTGGATTTTTTGAAGGCATGAAAGAATACAGAATAGGGAGGATACAAAAGGAAACACTCAACACATACTAATGGACCTACCTCATCTAGTTGTCGGATCAACTCTTCGTTGAAATGACAATTAATACTAAACGTTGTTACTTATCTATCAATGCAGATTCGTCAACTTTGAAAAGACTCAGAGAATTCATATGCCAATTCTTATCATAGATTTTCTTGAATAATCACGTTTGCATCCGTGTTTTTTTTTTAATTTACTTTAAATGCACTATTCACAGGCGTTAAATCTTTATCTGTACATTATATTAAATTGGACTTCGAAATCCCAGAGGACGGAACTATGAAAAAGAAATGAAAACAGAAGAAAAGACTATCAAGTATAAGTAATAAAAAGAATGAAATAAGAAATAAAGGGTAAAGAAAGAAAGACGAAAAAGGACAGAAAGCAAAGAAATAAGAAAGAAGAAAGATAAGAAAGAATTTAAAAAAATGAAAAAGTGGAACCTAAGAAAATAGAATGAGCAAGAAAGAAAGAAAGGAAAAGAGAAGGAAAGCTAAGTTAATTTAAGTGGAGCGTTAAGGAAATAGAAATAAAGAATGAAGAAAAAAAAAGAAAGACAGAAAAAAGAAAAGTCTAACCAGAAAATAAGATGTAAGAAAAAAGTAAGAAAGAGAAAAGTAAAAATCGGCGTAGCTTAAGGAAATAAAGAAAGAAACGAAGGATATAGAATGAAATAGAATAGAGAAGAGAAAAAGAAAGAAAGAAGAAAAAGAAAAAGAGAAAGAACTAAGTAAAAATTGGAGGTTAACGGAAATAGAAAGAAAAAAAAAGGAGAAAGAAAGATAGAAAGAAAGAACGAAAGAAAGAAAGAACAGGAAGAAAGAAGAAGAAGAAAGAGAGACTGTAAAAATGGAGAAGAAAAAAATGAGAGAAAAAAAAGTAAAGAAGGAGGCAGACTCATGGAAAGAAATAGGAAGTGACAAAGATGGAGCAAGAGGAAAGGATAGGAAGGAGGAAACAGAGACGAAAGAACAAAGTAGACATGGACTACGTCATAAAGCGAAATATGAAATCAATTGATAAATAAAAAGAATAGAAGAATGAATAAAAAGTCATTAAAAAGATCCAAGGAAATTAGAAAGAAAAGGAAGAAGTAAACGAAATTAACGAAAGAGTATGGTTTTTTTAAGTAGACACCAAAGATGGATGTACGATATGAAATAAGAAAGACTAAAATAGGTTGAATGTGAAAAAATAAGTGTACTGAAAGCGAAAAGAATAAAACTGAATAAAACCATAAGACCCAAACTCCCTCTAAAAAATAAAAAGGAGGAGGAAGAAGCAAGGAGGAAAGAGTCAGCACGAGTGGAATTAGGAATTTGTGATGGCGTAATATAGTGAAAAATCGAAGAAGTTGAAAAGGAAGTGATTCACATCACGTGGAATAATAGCGTAGGATGCAGGTTTAACACGGTGCCGTAAGAAGAGAGACGCCAGACAGAGTACGTGCAATATCATCCAAGTTAGGAGCAGAGTACGCGAGAAGAGTAGTATGTTTTTTATCAGAAAATATGAAAAAGTCTGAAAAAGAAGTAAAAAAATAAAGAAAAAAATAAAGAGGTGTGGCGGTTGATAGCATGGGGGAGAGGGGTAGATTGACAGCATGAGAAGTTTGGTAGAAAAGAGAGAAAAATTTTAGACGAGAGGAGCGTCCGATGCCAAGCACGGGGCAACGCTAGGCCACAAGCTGGGGGTGATGACGGGACCGTATTAATCGTGTTGTGGAATGTGGAGATGGCAGCAAGGGGCACTCTTCGGGGTACGGCGTCAAGGATTAAAAGGCTGGGGTTTGAGATGGGGTTGGTGTGGGTCTAGAAATCTGGATAAAAAAGGGTCGGAATTGCAAGGGGAGTTGGAGGAGGGGAAAGGGGAGACTGACAGGAGAACGCCTGGAAATTGAGTAAGGGTGGGGATGCTAGAAATGCTTGCGTAACAGACGAAAGACGGAGAGGTCTGCGCTTGTTTGAAGAGACTATATCAATTACTTGACAAACGCATATTTGCAACCGGTTGCTTTTTGAGAAGCCCCAGATGGAAGGACGAAATCATTGCAAAACGGGCTGTAAACTTGCCCGTGTTAACCCCCCTCCCACAACCTGAATGCGATTGATTTGATAGGGTGCCTGACTGTCGACTGAAATACTAAAGTGTTAGCCACCGGTTATACGGTGGCTGGTGTTCAAGCGCTGTAAAGGTCAGTGCTGGCTGTTTAATGCTGATTTTCACGAGTAGAACTGGAATGTCCGCGACCAACGGGCCGACTGGAAGATGGAAATTATAATATATATCATAATAATATGTATTCAATATATATAATATTTCCAGGCCGTTGTCTTGTCAGTAGCTGCTGTTGGCTGCAACCACTCTGGACCCTAACTATAAGCGACTAGACGAATAAACTAGATGGGCAGCTGCACAAGAAATGCTGCGGTTGTATCATCGCACAAGACAGTTGTTAAACAGGCACCCTACTAGAAAGCAGACATTGTGACGCCCTAACCACATATTACCCCAAGACCATGCCGAGTGAAGACGGACAAGCACGCGGAAACTACTGAGAGAAGCAAGGACGAACTCATGAAGCCGACGTCCTCCTGTGGAAGCCAGCACATGAACAGCCAGTGTGGGACCGACCAGCAAAAACAGGTACGGTTGATCAGCTCTGTACGGATGCAGGATGCTGCATAGGAGGACCTCCCGAGAAGATGAGCGGGATAGGGAACGGATGGAGAGAGATTGTCTGGAATAGCCGCGCTGAAAGCGCGACATGAATGATGATGATTATTTAATATAATTATATATCTATTAATAATGGAACGATTCGCTTTCGGTTTTTGTCTGTAAGCAAGAAACTACGTCATAGCTTACAATTCACATTACCCATCGGTCATTAACATGGCTAGGTAAAGGCTTTGGGTTTTTTCCATAAGGAGTCCATGTACGGTCTGCACAATCATGCTTTGACCATGTGACCAGCCAATTATATGCGGAGGGTGCTTCTCTGACAGCCGTCGAGCCGAAGTAGACGTCAAAGTGGAGGGTTGTAAGTCATGGATTGCTCAGCCATCAACGATTCAGATCTTGTATCCGCAGGTCACCACCCACGGCAACAGTGGGCACATGGAAGGGGGTTATCATGGGTTGTCTGTCTTGACCATTTTCACCGATTTCATTTTACAGCTCGGTCGGACTGGTTTAGCTTTTTGATTCACAAGACTGGTGACCCCTGAATAGGTAAGTAACCGATCCGCGCCAATAGGGAGCCACTTGTTGGCCGCGTGTGGATACCCGTGATGCCTTTAAGGGACGCAACCTGGTGGCTGAGCAGTCCCATGACTTGCAATACTCCACTTTGTCGGTGGCTCTAGGGTTTTAGTGTCCTGGGTATGAAGTTAAATTCTAGAAGATGAGGTTCCAATTCTGGAGCTCCGGATGAATATGGAGTACCCTTCATCACCACTGGCAGATCAGCGTCACTCTGGCTTGCGGGTGGTATTTTGGTGTTAAGGTCGCCATATATGGGTTAAATAGAATTTTGAGTTAAACAATGACGAATGATACTTAAACGTCTTCGGCATAAATTAACCCAACAGGATGACATGCCGTAAAATCCTTACCAACAACTAAATTCTCTATCCGCTCTATTAGACGGAGTGGTGCAGCGTACTACAGCACTGAATCGGCTATGCCTGGAAAGTTTTTTTTTCAAAGAAACAAAGAGCCTCCATTACTATTGTATCCTCGTTAGGCTTCATAATTCAACAGTTTTTTCCAGCTCTACTGGCAAGGTTGAAGTATTTGTCCCAGGTTTTGGCCTTCTCATCTTCACGTCCGTGACGAGAAAGTAAATAATAAATAATATATATTATACGTATATATTATTATATCTATATATAGTATATATATAATAGACAAACCCCTCCACACGCAGAAGATGCGACACCAGTCAATTTCTTTAAGGCGAGTTTAACAGGTTTGACATCAGAGTTTTTTCCTCCTGACTGATGACCTATCCAAGGTTAAGAGCGCCAATTTGCGCCTAGCTATTTGCCCATAGCTGAAGCGAGAATGTATGGATTCATACCTTTCCAGGGTGTTAGCCGGCTGTGTGAAATACAAACAGCCTCGTTCAGTAATTTGAACTCAGGTCGACGGAGTCCACTTCGTAGCGACTAACCATTAGCCACGCACCTCCATAGAAAATAAAATAAATTAATCATACAATGAAACTCGCTTCCAGTAACCTCTTAGGCATAATACTCTGATGGCAACAGCTGCCGTTAAAAGATAAACTGTCTTTACATTTCACACCAATTTACTTTTAAGAGCAGTTGTATGAATTACAGCCATTTATTTCTGTAGAGCAAGCTGCTGCCACCCGAGCCATTCAGCCTTGACGCGCCTGTCATTGTTTATTAGATTCATGAACAATTGAAAAAATAGAATTTACGAGTTGGCCTTTAAAAACAGATTGTCTAAGGTAAGCAAGATGCTATACACGCCGGTATTATTGTACGCAGGACTCGCCAGCATTAGATTGAACACAACATTCAGACCCTTGGACTCACGTTCCTTGCCTTTAGATTAGAGTTTTTCTTTTTCCTAATAAATTGCGCCTGTGGGGATTATATCCCATTGCTGACTGCCGAACAGCTCTGCTATTTGGTGATAGGTGACACAAAAAGTCATGTACTACCGTGTCTGTAGAATATAGTAACAGCTAAATGGCCACTAGGTGACGGGTATTAAAATAGTGATATTCTAGCGAGGGGTGCGCCAATTTCAAGTTAAACTGCATCTTAGGTAGGTTCAATTCTGGAGCTCTGGGGAGTGGTGGGAGGTCTTTGAATTTGGCAATAGCCCTTGCTGCGTACTCGTGAGATGCGCGGTCTTGGGTCACTCCGGCGCTGCTAGAGAGACTCGTGTCCGCTTGTTTTCTCTCGTATGACGATTTTCCGCATGGCTAGTAAGGTTTGTTGTGATATTACTAGCAATTACTCTTATGTCCATCTCTGATAACATGTTACGGTTCCATCTTGGGTATAAATAGATAGTATTCAAGATTTTTTTTAAACGTCAATTTCTAAACACGTTTTTAAAGCATGTTTTTTTTATTTAACCTATAGTATAGGACCCTAACAGGTACTACCATCAGGGTTGGGTATAGCCTGGAAGTTAATGGTGATAAGGGGTACTCAACACTCCCCAGAGTTCCAGATTGAACTTCACGCATTAAATGAGCATTTTAACGTGATGCCAGGACAACTGGCAAATCTAGTGGTAAGGTTCCAGTTTCTTGGAGCTCTGAGGAGTGTGAATTAAACCTTTCACCTGTCAATTACTCTCAGGTCAACTCTGACAGCAAAAGTGATTAGTACTGTTAAGGGTTCCAATCTTGGGATTAATAAACTGTATCTATGGTGAAGGCTCGCAATCTTGATCTTTGAAGGTTTCGAATACCCCACCATATGCATTACCTCCTAAGTCGGCTCTGATCCAGAGTGGGTTGTATCTGTTAGGGTAGCAATCTATTATCAGAGGATATCGAAGAATTAAGTTTGAAAAATAAAACCCTGAGTTTCGATATTTGAATACGCCAACAAGAATGAAATGAACCGGCGAGGGATTGACATGCCGGTAAAGAATCAATGCAGCTAACCACCCAAGTAATTTCTTTTTGAATTCGGACAATTGCTTGAAACGGAACTAGTCCTGTCTGCACGCGAACAAGAGCTTTTGCGCCTGAGACGACACTGTCCATTTAAGCATCACGGGTCGCCAATTACGACCAACCGGGTGACGGCATTGGGGGATAATTTTACTTCGCTGGCAGAAACGTAGTCCGGGATGTATTCTTTCTTTATCAACCTGACAGGGCGAATGGCATGATAGAGATGAAACATTATCATGAGATTGAAGCGACAACAACTAGCAGAAATAGATTTTAAAGAGCACGACTGTGGCGGGGAAAGACGATCAAAAGTGAGAACGGTGCAATAAACAACAAATGAATACATGAACAAACAGAAATCTGTCCTTGTAAATTAAATGCTTAAGAATTCTCGTTGGAAATTGGGATACAGCGGATGCAATCCCATTTAAACAGAAACTGGACTTAGTTTGATTAACAAGTGAGAGCTTCCGTAGGTGTGCTATTGAGTGTTTGAGTACGGTTGATCATCCTATTATATTTTAATCTATTACTTTAATATTTCTTGATTTGTATATTGATCAAAATCTAACCTTTAGAAAATATAATTATGTTGCTTTATTTTACAGCTTGTAGGCACACATTTTTCAACTAAATTGGCTTTTCTTTTAAAATTTAAATGATAAAATACATTATATGTTTTATATAACTGATAGGTGTACCTCGATCAATTCAATTGTCCAGGCACTTGTCCGTGAGATGAAAAGGTTGAAAAGTTCTGCTCTAGTGGAAAAATAGATGGCAGTTAAAAGCTGGTGAAGAAAAACTCTCAAGGAGTTAAATGAAATATATATTCCTATTGTCATTCGTGGTTATTTAATTAGCATTTTCGGTTGTTTTGGGGGAGTTGTTTTTAAGCAGACATTGTTATTTTTAAATTTGATTGCAAAAAAGAAAACAATATAACCATATGGTATTAAAATTTTCAGTTATTATTTGTCTTTTTGTAAAATTTATTTTTCTGAAGGAATGAATCTTTTGAGAGTCATTAAAAATATATTTTTCGAAAATTATGGAAAGAAAAATGAGTACCGTCGTCAGTACTCAAGGTTTTACGAAGAAAACGACAGGAAGCAATGTTAAATAAGGAATTTATGAAAAAAGCATTAACTGGATTAATGAAATATAATATATATATAGTATATATTATACTAACTATAATATATATCTATATATGTGGTGTAGTGTGTGGTGTGTGTGTGGTGTGTGTGTGTATATGATATATAATAACTATAATGAGTATTGCTTATGATATATGATATATGTTGTATTGTGATTCTGTGTGTTTCTCTAAATGTGTGTTGTGTGTGTGTGTGTGTGTGTGCATATATATATATATATGAGTATTTTATATATATTTATAATATATATATAATAGTATATATTACATAATACTATGTGTGTGTGTGTGGTGTGTTGTGTAATCTAATAGTTTCTTCGGTGTGACTTATCAGGGACTAAGACTGCTATTATATAGCGGGTCGACTGAAAAGTTCTTAGGGCTTGACCAAGATACTTCTCATAGAATTGTATACCAGAATGAGGTTTTTTTGAACATAATCCCTATTGCGGTCCTGTAGCGGGTAATGTAGCTGAAACTGTGACATCGTAGTCCAGCGAGTTTGGAACTCTCAGTCATGACTATAACAGTTCACCATAAAATCTAATGACCGCTTGGGAAAGGTCAAAACCGCTCATTTCCAAAAGACTATGGAGTTAAATAGTACTACTACTACTATTCTAGCAAGGATGGGTTTGACATTACATAACAAACGTGAGGTCGTATTGAGATATACCAAAGAACCCAGAAACCAAGATCCTTGCGGTCAAAAAACATGAGAAAATCCACTGGTCACCCCGATCTATGGGTAATAATAGGGCATGACTGGGTTCTTTGGCCTTGGTAAGGTAACCCGTCTAGGAGAAGAAGAATTCTGAAATTTTAAAAAAAAACACCGTACTCCCTCTAAAAATATTTACTTTGTGTCACATGCTGGTCGTAGAAGGGGCGGTTGGGGTAATTATATGATTATCAAGATATTGAACTTCAAGATAATCAAAAATAAAAAAATAATATTCTTAAATGGAACGAAGTAGGTGTTAAGGATCTGTTCTCTTAGGGTCGATTATTTAGAACTTTGATATGCTGAGAGAGAAAGAATAATAGAGGGGAAGAAAGAAAACGAAAGAAATAAGAAAGAAAGAAGAAAGAAAGAAATAGACAATGATAATTCAAAGCAAGAGATGAATAAGAAAAATTTGGAAAATAGATATGACTAGATAGAAAAAAGAAAAAGACCAAGATTGAAAAAAGGAAATAGATAGATAGATGATATATATATAGATAGATGAGATAGAAAAGAAATATGATTTGATAGATAGAAAAAAGTGAAAATAAAGATAGTGGAAACACACCCAATAGATGGAGAGAGGTAGGAAAAATGAACTAATAAAATGGGGACAATAGATAGAAAGTATAGAAAAAAGGAAATTGGGAGAAAGATAGAAAAATGAAATAGATAATATATAGATAGAGTATGCTGAGCGATAGATAGAATACGATTGATAGATGAAAAATTAAATTAGAAAATGCGATCGGCACAATTTGACGGCTCTCACTTCCTTATACATATATAGGCAGTTGTGTGTATATGTTTCCGGAGGAAACTTCGAAATAACAGCAATTATAACCGACGAAAGTAAATCATCATATATAATACACATTAATATGCACTGGGCTCTGGTTTTTTGAAGCACAAGATTTTAATAGAGATTTTTGATTTTTATATTCGTGGAAGATAATTAAAGAAATAAAGATTAAGATAACAGCATGGAATTTTTTTTTCATTTGATATTTTAGATAGTTAGACATTAACATTTCTTTTAGAGTAGCATGGATAAATGCAAGGTTTATTCTTTTACATAGGGATTAAATGGGGCATCCACGCCGGATTCAACTTAACGATTCATGTATAATGGATCTAAGGGAATAACTTTTTTAAAAATCCGCCTTCTACCTAGACGAATCCGGCCGGGTAGCCACGCTAAGTTTTTAAATATATGGGTGTTGCAGGATGGTAATGAACGGAAGCTTTAGGAACACGCAGCATAAAATATTTACTAAAACTTGTCTGTTAAAAAAATAAAGTCCGTCGGGCAGCCTAAGTCGATATCAGACCAATCAGCGAGAAATAGATAGATAGATAGATAGATGATAGATAGACAAAAATAAATCAGAAAAAATGCGAACCGGGCACAAATTTGGTACGGTTCATCTATAACGCTAATACCAAGGAAGATTGACTTGCGTCTGAGGTGTAGCGGCCACACTACCATGCTAACCTCTTTATTTAAAAAACCGGGGACAGATCCCTGTGATACCCATACGTAACTTAGTTAGCGAGGGACCGGTAATCGACTTGGAACCTTGAGGGTTCTAAGGCGCGAACGCTCTAACCTTACCGACTGGGCTAATTCCGACTTTACTAACTTTGATTTATATCTAATTATACATATATAAAAGGCAGTTGCCGAGGTATGATGTATGTATGGAGGACACACCTCGAGATAAAAACAATTAAGCGACAAAGTATATATAGGTATATATACAGCATTAATATCATCAGGGCTTGGTTTGAGCAAAATAATAGATGTTGATTTATATCTATCTATACATATATAAAGCAGTTGCGGGTATATGTATGTGAACCGGAGGAACTTGAAAATAAAAACAATTAACACAAAGTATAGGTATATATAGTATAAACATTAAATTATCATCAGGGCTGTTTTTGAGCAAAAAATCATAGATTGAGTTTATATATTATCTATACATATATATAAGGCAGTTGGTGTATAGTATGTACGGAGGAAACTTCGAAATAATAACATAACGAAAGTAATGATATGATATACATTAAATATCACCAGGGCTTGGTTTTTGAGGCGATGATAAAGAGAATTTCTTTTTTGGAGTTATATAGATATATTAATTTTAAAAAATCATCGGATCTCCTCTCCAAGGTAGGATTGATTTAGTGCAACACATGTCTATTAAAAAAGCAGTATGAGCGATTTTTTTTATTTTATTTCAATAGGCAGATTGTTTACTAGTATACATGCAATGGCTTTTCACGACTCTGAGCCGGAGTAAGTGTGTGTGTGGGGGGGGAGAGGCTGGGAATAATGACGTGGTATAGATTCTGATTATAGATTAGAGACATGACCTTCAGCCGGATGCAAATAGACGTCCCCACCAAAAAAGTATACGGTGATTCTTAAAGGCTATAATGGAAGCGCCATATGAGACGAAGGCATAAGTTAGTTTCCATGATGACCAGCGCTAAGTGGAGAAATAACTCCACCAGCAACTGCCAGAGTAATTCACCACTCGACCTTTTGCTAAAGACATAAACAGCTTCATATATATATATATATATATATATATAAGTATTATATAAGTATGGATATATGTATAATATAATATTAATATGTAATATGTATATGTTATATTATAAGCCTATGTCTGTCTGCTGTTGTAAGAGTAATAAGAATTGGTTATGATGGTAGGGCAATTTGTTTGACACTCGCTGCCAGTCTCAGCTATTCCCAGAGTGGCAATAGATTTAGGCCACAGTGATATCTACTGAGAGTATTTACAGCCGACTAGCAAGATTACCGGGATGCTGCCACCGATAGAATGCCATTAAGAATTGAATGGTGGCTTATATTTTGTTCCCTCAAAAACACATGAACACGTTTTATATCAGAGTTTACGTAAGAGGCCGACGTTTTCCGCGCTGCCTTTTCTAGGCTGGTGCTGCAAGGGTTCGGCTTGTGCAGGTGTATTTGGCGGAGTACGTGCCAAGGTCACCAGCATAGTCCGATCCGTAATAGTATGTGCCAGGAATAATCGCCTCCCATCTAGTTTATTCTCGTTATGTCGCTCCTAGTTAGGTTTCCCAGGTGGTTGCAGGCCATACAAGCAGTACTGACACGACACGCTGGAATAACTGTCCTCTTTAAATTTGTCCTGTGGGATTGGACCTCCATATGATCGATAATTTATTTATAGCGGGCCCAATGCTTTTTTCCTAAACGTGCATTAACGTCCGTTTTCTGTGGAGGAGATGTTTTAGCTGCTAAGTATCGATAGAGTTGTCTCTAAAATTCAACGGTATGCAGGAAGTTTAGCTCTGAGTATTGTCCGATGCGATGGTGTGAGAGATAGCTGGTTATGATTGTTCTGAAATAAGTACTGTAATCGTCACCGGAGGTTTTTTCAGAGGTGTTTACGTATATTAAGCGACCACCGGCGACCATGGGACGGTTCGTGTGCTGCCAATTTTGACAGGTTAGGCGCGCGGTATGATGCAGGACTATACGGCTTGTGCAGCGGTGTATTTTGCGAGTAGGTGTGCCTTAGGCCATTCAAGCCTAGTCGCATCGCGTATAGTAGTTAATGTGCGGGATAGTCGCCTGTTTCGTTGTGTTTGTTTAGTGTGAGGACCCTCATTTATCTAAGTTTATGGATTATAGTGAATGTTCGAGAGTACGTAGTCTAGGGGATATCTATGAATATATATGGTGCTAGCTGTGGGACTTTCCAGCGACAATGTTAAGAGCCGTCCGTGTCGCCTATCTGGTGATCGTACAAATTTGCTGTTTTCAAAAATTTGCGAGTTAGTGCGGCCTTTGATCAGTATCCCAGATAAAAATAAACCCTTCCTTATTCTTTCAGTGTTCTGGGTCCTGACGTTAAACTGGCATCTAGTAGGTGACCGTTCTAATTCCTGGAGCTTAGGAAAAGTGGGAGTACACCTTCATCAACCATTACTGTCACCCGAGGTCAACTTTGATCCGGAATGCTATGTACCTGTTATACGTCCATCTCTGGTTGAATAGATTTAAAATGACTTTAAGATACGAGGGTGAGTCAAAAAAAGTAATACCATTTTCTTATTCAGACGAAGTTTTTTTTTAAATATAAATCTAAAGGCTGCACATTGAGACTTAGAGCAGAATCCACTTAAGCAATCATCCATATCTTCTTTTGCAGTGACAATGCTCAACCACACAGCAAGCACAAAGACAAGGGAGGAAAATCGCCTCATTTCGCGCTGACAACTTTACCACATCCTCCATAATCATCCAAGATTTAGCGTGTACTCCAGACTATGAATTTCTTCGGGCACCATGAAAGGGGGTCCTAAGGCAAGACATTATTCCGTGATGGGGAAGTGAAATCTGTAAGTGAAGAAGTAGCTCAAAGACAGCCAACCGAATTTTCCGGGCGGGGGGGTACATGCTCTCATTCCAGGGTGAAACATTGCTATTGAAGAAACGGTTGACTATGTGGATGACAGTAGGGGATGATTCCAGAGCAACCAAGCCTTCATTTGATATATGAAATTACATGTTTCTTTCTGGTGTGTGGTGAATATGTATACTGTCCTAACAAAATGGTCGGGGTCAAGTTCTAATGTGAAGAATCACTCCAGAAAAGTAAATTGTATACACGCTGTGAGAGTCGGCCTACCAGCGCTTCAGTTTTTTCTGAAATTTTCGTAGGCAGGGTGGACTCCAGTTATACGTTTGACATTCCGGCAAATCTTTGAGCTTAACCAATTCCAAAAAAGAGATTGGTGGAGTTGTTGTCGATTTTTAGGCTATCCAAATTTGGGTAGGGGTTTGGCGAAAAATGGCGACTTTGGTCATTTATTTTGTCTGTGAAATGAGTTCTAGTGCTTCCTACTCCTAAAATTAGTTTATACATAATTGTTTACCAAGAAATCCATAATGCTATCGAAAAGTCTCTTAACGCTGTAACCAATTTTAAAGTTATTGACTATTTCTGGATTTTTTTTTCATGATACGCACCTGAACAAAATTATCAGAAAAATTGAAGGGGTTGGGTGACATTGGCGTGGATGATTTGACATGGAATCACCCTGGTATACTTTTGACTCACGCCGTGGGTATATATATATATATATACTATATATATATATATATATATATTATATATATATTATATAGTTTTCCTTTAAGTTGGAAATAACCCACAAGTAATGAAATTAAGAACAAAAACATCTACTACGCTGTATCAAATAAGCCAGGTTGAACCATACCGTTAAATTCAAACTAACAGCCAACCAATCAATGTTCTCTACTTCTTTATCTAATCTTTTTCCTTTCAGCTTCTCCATGCTTTTTCCCACATCTTCTTCCAGGTTTCCTCCTTTCTATCGATAACCTTTGATATTATTCGTTCATATTTCTAATTTCTATCATTATTTACTATCGTATTTCACATTTGACTTTTATTTTCATTTCTCATAAAACAGGAATCAAAAGAAAGAATCAGTGGACGGTTATTTGCTTTATTAATAAGGTGTTAGTGGACACCACATTTCTGAATAGCCTAAGTCGGAGTAATTGAGTTTATTATAAAGGTTATGGATTAAAGGGTTTAAATTGTTTATCCACTTTTATTTCCTTTCATTCAATTAATTGTTTTTACGTTGATGTCTTTTCCATTATTTCTGTGATGGTGAATTTAGCATCTCTACTAAATCATACGCGGTAATAATGGAAATATTGTTCTAACGGGGATATTAACTAACTGTGAACTATAGATTTTGATTCTTGTCCAGCATTGGTTTTGTCTAAAAATAAAAATGGCCATTCTGGCTTTCAAAAATATTGTTTTCTTTCTTTTCTCCATAAGTTATTCGTTCATATGTCATTTCTATCAAACAGTTATTTTCAATTATTTCCGCAAAACGTATTTAGTTTGTATTTTCATTTCTATGAAAGATGAAATGAAAGATTAGTGACTGATGTATACTGTTTGTAATAGGTGTTTACAACCACCATTTTATTACGAGGGCTGAGTAAGTTAGAGTTTCATATTAAGTTCAAGTGGATTAAAGGGTTTTTAAATTGTTATCCAGTTATGTTCGCTTCCGTTCAATTAATGATTTATGTTTCGATGTCTTTTTTCAATTCTTTCTGTGATGGTGAAATTGAACTGCTATTGAAATCGAGACGGTTTTGAGTGGAAATGTTGTTCTGTGAACATAGGAATTACTTTACTATGAACCATAGATTATTGATTCTTGTTTATAGCTGTTGTGTCTAAAAATAAGAATGGGCCACCCTGGCTTTCAAAAAGTATTGTTTTTTTTCCTAATATATACTTTAATATTATTTTCGTTTCATATGTCATTTCTATCAACATTTTCATTTATCTTCTTATCGTTTTAGGATTTTATCTCTTTCTTTTTTATTCATTCTACTCGCGTTTTTTTTCTTTCTTTCCTTCTTTCTCCGTCTTTCTTCGTTTGGTCAATTCCTTCATTTCATCTTTCTTCTTATCATTTCCTGCTTCTCTGATCATACATCTGTTTCATATCTCACGTCTATTCCTCCTTTCATATGTTTTCTTTTCATTTCATTCTTTCATTCTCCATTCTCTTGTCTTTCTTTTTGCTTTCCTTCTTCTCCGTCTTTCTCCTTCATTGCTTTCTTCTCCATCTTTCCATTCACTTTCATTATCCTTCCTTCATCTGTCTTTCTTTTTCTTCTCCTTCTTCTCCGTCTATTCTCCTTTCATTCTTCTTCTCCGTCTTTCTCTTCTCCTTCTTCGTCTCCGTCTTTCTTCTTTCATTCCTTCTATCTCCATATTTCTTCCCTTTTCATTCCTTCTTCTCCATCTTTCTTCTTTCATTCCTTCTCTCCGTCTTCTTCTTTCATTCCTTCTTCTCCATCTTTTTTTAATTTCCATTCACCTTTTCACAGAAGACTAAGCAAGAAGAAAAGAAAGAAGAAATATTGGACGAAGGAAAAGAAAAAATAAACCGGTCTAAAAAAGAGAAAGAAGAAGATGCACTGGAGTAATGAAAGAAAGAAGGACGCGAAAAGATGGAAAGAAATAAGAAAGACTGAAAAGAGCAACATCGTGAAGAAGGAATGAAGAAGAATAAGGAGAAGAAAGGAGGAAAGAGAAATATGGAGAAGAGGAGGAAGAAGAAATAATGAGATAGGGAGAGTTGCAAATAGAGAAGAAAGATGGAGAAGTAAGGAATAGCACAAAAGAACGAAAGATGGAGAAAAGAACAGTGATAAGGAAATGAACAGAAGAAAGACCGGAGAAGAATGAATGGAGAAGAAAGATGGAGAAGAAGGAATGAAAGAAGAATGAATGGAAAAGAAGTGCTCTGATATGCAAGAAGATGAATGAAAGAAGACAGAGAGAAGCAATGAAAGAATAAAGACGGCGAAGAAGGTATGAAAGAAAGAAAGATGAGAAGGAGTGAAAGAAGAAAAGACGGAGAAGAAGGAATGAAAGGGAAAAAAGATGGAGAAGAAAAATGGAAAGGAGAAAGACGGAGGGAAGAGAGGCAATGGAAGGAACAGAAGCGACGGAAGAAAAGTAGGCTTCCACCAGGAATACAGGAAAGGAAGACATAACGAGGAGAAGAAGGAAGGAAATGCAAAGGTAGTCTCGAAGGATGGGAAGAAGAGAGGCAATGAGATAGAAAGAAAGATGGCTGAAGGAGGAAATGAAGACAGTATAAAATAGATTGGAGAAAAAAAGGAACTGGGAAAAGAAGAAAGACGTGAGAGAAACGAGGGATATAGCACAGAAGACACGAGCGGTGTTAACGGAGAAGAAGGAATGAAGAGAAAGATGGAGAAGAAGGAATGAAGAGAAAGATGGTTAAGAAGGAAGGAAACAAAAAAGAATGGAGAAAAAAGGAATGAGAAGAAAGACAGGAGAAGAGAAGGACAAAAAGAAGACGTAAGGAAAGAAATAAAGAAAGAGCATGGAGCACATGCGCCCTAATCCTCCTTCCTCCTCCTCCTCCTCCTACTACTACTACTGAAACTACTACTCTTCTTACTACATACTACAGCACAGACGCACAGACACACACACAACACACTGGTTAAGAGCCGCGTTCGCGCGGTGTTCTCGCGGAACTGTGACGCCGCACAATGCATTCGGTGGCTGATGAGCTAATGTGTCGCAGCTCCTCAAAGCAATACAACGAAGGTGTTCATCCCTTTGACCTACGCCCCTTTTGTGTGATGAGGAGGTGCTAGACGCAAGGAATATGAATAACACTGAAAATAAGTAACAGAGAACAATGCTAGCCTGCGTTTAAGAGGAGCTCATGACTCACAGGAGCTGTTGATACGTCACAAATAACGGCTACTACGTCTTATGAGCCGACTGGAAGTAGAAATGTACTGGAGATGAAAGCACTGTTGATTCTAAGCAGCAGTAAGCGCACAGATACTGAATCTCTGATGCCTAGGTAAGTCCCATACATCACGCATCGCCAGTTATTTTGTTTATGGAGACGATGCACATTTTGAGTAATAAGGAAACAAATATAGAGAAGTTTTGATTTCAGAAAAGCAGTAAATATAATAAATAAATAATTAAAATGGCGGGGAAATGTGGAACATTATCATTATGTTTCCCACGTTAGGTAAATAACATATTCTTCTCGACTTCCGTCGCGAACCCTTCCCTTCAGTGCCAGACACCCACGTCCTCCGAGTAGCAACGGATAAATTAGCGGGGTTCGTTGGCATGGTGACGTCTGAATGTTTGTGACGGACGAGAACCTCGCATAAATGTTTCGTCAGAAATCATTGAGAAAAGAAAAAAAAGGTTGGGACTGGAAGTGTGACATGATTTTAAACGATTTCAAGGAGAATAAAACCAGAAAAGTTCTCAAGTGAACAGCGGATTCATTTTACCCCAAGAAAATAAAGCCTGTGAATGTGAAATACGGATAGAAATTACAATGAAACTGTTGATGTAGGAATAAGAAATAATGAAACGAATAATATAAAAGAATGTGGTAGAAAAGAAGAGAGAAAGACAATATTTGAAAGCCAGAATAAGCCATTTTATTTTAGACTAAAACAATTTGTAAGACTGAATCAACTATATTTACAAGCAATCTTTATAAAACACTGTTGATAGAATGAAATATGAACGATATTATGAATGAGTAGTGGGATAGAAGAAAGAAAAGAAGAGAAAAAAACATAATTATTATTTTGAAAGCCAAATGATAGCATTTTATTTTAAGAACTAAACAATTTAGACTGGAATCAAATATTTTAAAATAGATTTTATTAAAACTGGTTTGAATGGAATGAAATATGAAGCGAATATTATGGATGAGTGTGGTAGAAAAGCAGAGAGAAAAACATATTTTGTGAAAGGCCAGAATAGCATTTTATTTAGAGCTAAACATTATAGAACTGAATCAAATATATTAAAATAATTTAATCACTGTTGAGTTAGCGAATGAATATGAAGCAATACTATTGAAAGAGTGTGTAGAAAATAAGAGTAAAAGACAATATTTTGAAGCCACGAATTGTCGTCTATTTTAGAACTAGAATAACTATGAGGAAAGAGGATTGGAATCAAATCCGACAAGAATGAGTAGGGATATGAAGGAACACAAAGGACAAACGTATATGGATAATTATTTCATGCTAGAGCTTTGATTTGTGATGCCGGAGCTCAAGCTCCACGAATTCCTAACCTAAATACGTTTGTCTGAGTTTTGTTCATTGTGTTTCCTCATATCCCTACTACAGCTAAATACTATGAGACACGAATCAAATCTTTAAAATGATTTATAAAACTGTTGATAGGAATGAAATATGAAATGGGAATAATATGATAGTGAATGCGTAGAAAACAATATTTTTCGAAAAAGCATGGATATTAGGGGTTCATTTGGTATTTTAGACTAAAACAACTTTAAGACTGGGGAATCAAATTTATTAGAACTAATTGTTCATTAAACTGGCTAATAGGAAATAAGTGAACCGAAGGTAATATCATAGGTGAATGGGTTGAACAGAGACACAAAACACAATATTCTATGAAGTCCCGAATAAGAGCCATTTAATTAATATTTAGACTAGAGCAGCTTATAGACTGAAATAAATATTTAGAAATAAACTTTTTAAAAAAACTGTTGATAGGAGAATGAAATATGAACGAATAAAACAAGAGTATGGTAGAAAAATTAAAAAAAACAATATTTTTTGAAAAGACAGAATAGCCTTTTTATTTTAGACTGCATAAAGTATGATAGGATCAAATATATCGCTAATAATGTTATAAAAACTGCTTGATAAGGAATGAAATATGAAACGAATAATATCAAGGTGTATCGTATAAAATAAGATTTTTTAAAGCCAGTAATTGTTTTATTTCATTTTAGATTAAACATTATAAATATGATAATTATAGTAAGGTCACGTGAGATATTACGGAGAGTAGAGTCCGTCGTCTAAGTAGCTTCAGATGAATTCCTGCACTGAGTACTACTGTGGAACAGTGGTGTTAGAACCATACCGCCATGTTAGGTACGGGGGGGATGGGGTCATTCCATTATATCACATAGATATATTCCAATGATATTATAAACTGTTGATAGGAATGAAATATAAAAGAATAATTAAAGAGTGTGGTAGACAAATAAGATAAAAATACCACGTTTTTGAAAGCCAGAATTGTCATTTTATTGTTAGAGTACGTAAAACAATTAGTAGCAGAACCAAATCATTTACTAATTTCATAAATTGTTGATGGGAATGAAATAGGAAGCGGATAATATCAAAGTGTATCGGTAGAAAAGGAAAAAAAAAACAATATTTTTGAAAGACAGAATGTCCATTTTATTTTAGACTCACCATCTATTGGACAGAACACATCTAGTGTTCTTGAGTTAATTAATACTATAGAACAAATAATTTCCACTCAAGCTGTCCACGATTTCAATAAAGATTCTAAATTCCCCATCTTATAAAGAATTGAAAAAGAAACCAAAACTACAACATCATTATTGAACGGAAGTAATAAAAACTAGAATATACAATCAAAACCTATATTTTCGCCAAGAAAATCTAAGAATAAGCCTAGATGTGAAATCGCCTAGAAATATGGAATCGATGTGAAGTAAGCGTTAGAATAATGAACACGTGTTTGTTAGGAATTGCTAAAATATGAACGAATATTATGGATCAAAGTGTAGTGGTAGAAAAGAAAGTAATCTAAGAATTTTTGAAGCCTGTATGGCAGATGATTATTTTTAAAGGACTAATAACGAATTATAGAACGGAATCACAATATAGTTATTACACTAGGTAAACTCTAATACCTATGAAACAACATTTCCACTCTCAAACGTGCATTTCTGTATTGTTGTAAAGTAGAGATTGGTAAAATTCCCATCGCCCTTAGAAAGAATTGTTAGTTCTTAAAAATGATGGAATATGGCACCATATAAACAAGGCTGATATACACGCAAAATCATTTTAAGTGTTTTTATCTTTTCTTTCTTAGATTCATAACCGAGTCACTGTTGAACTAGGATTATTCGTTCAGTATAGTCTTAATGATCTATCGAACAAGTTTCATTATTTGTCTAACTCGATATTAGGCACATCTCGATACGAAAGATAGTGGAGATATTCAGATCGAGATGTCAGTGTCATTTGCATGACGTTATTTCACAATCTATAGGCGTTTATTACACTCAATTTCTTGGGAGATATTACGTTTTGTGAGAATATGTAGATGATCATGGTATTGTCTATTAACTTCCGGTTCTCGAATTTATATCGATGTTGTATATTGTTATTAGGTTCGTAGTTTACAGATTCTGTTGATGAAGAAATGGTGAATCTTTTAGACACTTTATGAATCATCGGCGACAGTCTGTCGAAGTTTGGAGAATTATGCAGTTAGGTTCTAATTTAGGAGGTATTAATGTAGACTTCAGAATCATAGATTGTTTCTGTCATCAGATGGTTGGTCTAAAATAAATGGACATTCTGTCTTCAAAAATATTGTTTTTTTTCTTTTCTACCCGTACAAAACTCTTGAGAGTATTATCACGTGTGCCTATATTTGTTCTTCAGTTCCTCATAACCAACGAAGTGTTTTATGAACAGTCTATTATGTAATAGATTTGTTCTGTCTATAATTCGGTAGTTCAGTTCTAAATTGAAAATGACATTTCTGGCTTTTCAAAAAATCGTTGTATTTTTAGATCTATTTTTCTACCACAGCTCTTTAACTTATTCATTTAATATTGAGTCATTCCTACTCAACAGTTTATAATATCTTGGTAGTAATTATATCTTAATGTTGATATAGATCGGAATGCCCGCATCCCCCCCCGTCCTATAACAGGGCGGGTTCTTAAACCACATGTTCACGATTACTCAGGTGCAGAATTCATCTGAAGTACTTAGACGACGAGCTCTCCTCCTAATACATCCACGTGGACTTACTATAATATCAATATTTATAATTGTTTAAATCGTAAAATGAAAAAACAATTCGGTTTCAAAAACTATCTTATATTTATATCCATCACTTCTGAATAGTTAATGTCGATGTCAATGATTTCATTCCTGATCAAGCAGTTTTATACATTATTCGCGGATAATTATTATGACATCCTACCATCTTATACTTTATCAGTCTAAAATAATGCTATCTCTGTTTTCAAAAATATTGGTTTTTTTTAATTTATTTTCTAACATACTCTTTGGATATTTATTCGTTCAATTTCATTCCTTCAACAGTTTTTAAAATATATTCTAAAATATTGATTTCAGTCCTATAGCCTGCTTAAGGTGCTGCAACATAAAATGGTCATACTGGCTGTTCATAGAATATATGTAGTCATGTTGTTTTATTTCATTTTCTGACCATTCAGCGTACTGTAGGTTAATTAAGCTGAGCGTTCATACTTCCTTTAGGGCAAGGTATTTATAAAAATTAGCTATTAATAAGAGAGTGTCTCGATGGTGTAATTCAGTCTAAAGTTGTTTAGTCTAAAATAACAAATGACATTCTGGCTTTGAAAAATATTGTTTTCTAGCATTACGAGAATACGTGATGATATATATTCGTGTTACATATTTCATTCTATCAAGAGAATATAGTTTTATTTAGAGATCATTAATAGATTGGTAGATTACCAATGTCGCTAAATAGTGTAGTCATCATAGTGGTGGGAGTGACGTTAAGTAGGCGATGGAGCTGGAACGATCAAGACAAAACGTGTGTCACAGACGAACGCGCAGCTAATTGTAGTTCGTTATATTTCGCTGGAGCTTTGTTTTAGCTGGGCATCATCAATGCAAAGCTGTCTAGTGTGAAAGAATATGATCCTATAGTAACGTTTGTTCCTTGGTGCGCTGGACGTTTACCTCAGGGGTTCACTACATAGCGCTCGCGTAACAGTAGCAATTTTGTCGGATATTATTTTCCAATCCTCTTTCCTCATAGTTATTTGTCCTAAAATGCGAAGACGACCAAAGCTTTGGCTTTTCAGAAAATATATTTGTTCTTTTTAATAATTCTTATTTGTTTCTAACACAGGGTACGTCGGTCTCCAGCTCTATATAATCGTATTATTTTCGGTTTCATCATATGTCATATCCTATTGCAAGTCAGTTTGCTGAATAAATTATTTTTCACTATATCATTTGAATGTTCAGAGCTTCCCTATGAATTGTTTATCGCGTCCTAAAATAAAATGGCTATTGCTGGCTATCAAAAAATTATTAGTTTGTTTCTCTCTTTCTTTTCTAGCACATCTCGGTTCATAATATTCGTTCATATTTCATATCCTATCAACAAGTACTTTATACGAAGATTATTTAATATATTTTGATTCATCATAATTGGTTTAGGTCTACAAAATAAAATGGCTAATTCTGGGGCTTTCGAAAATATTGTTTTTTCTCTCTTTTTCTAACCCAACTCATTCATAATATTCGTTATTATTTTCATTCCTATCAACAGTTGTATAAAAATGTTGCTGTAATATATTTGGATTCAGTCTATAATTGTTTAAGTCTAATAAAATGGCTATTTCTGGCTTTCAAATATTGTCTTATTCTTCTTCTGTTTCTAACACATTCTTTTAATAATTATTCGTATTCATATTTCATTCGCTATCAACAGTTTCAATTATTTCTATCGTATTTCACCATCAAGGCTTATATTTCTTGGGGAAATGATCCGCTGTTCACTTGGAGTAAACTTTTTGGCTTTTTTATTCTTCCTGTAAATCGTTTTAAAAATCATGTCACACTTCCATGTCCCACCATTTTTTTTTTTTCTTTTCTCGCAATATGGCGCGACTTATTTGACAGAGGTCTCCGCGTCCGTCACACATTCTCAGACGTCACCTGCCAACAACCCCGATTCTCCGGGCTCGAGGACGTGGGTGTGGCCTGAAGGGAAGGGTTCGGACGGAAAGTGAGAAGAATATGTTATTATAACGTGGGAAACATATGATAATGTTCACATTTCCCGCCCTTTTTATTTATTTATTTAATTTATTGTATTGTTTTGAAATTCAAACTTCCTTTTATTTGTTTCTTATTACTCAAATGGCATGTTCATAAAAATAATGGATGGTTGGATGTTGGATCTACCTAGGATCAGAAAGTGTAGTATCTGTGACGCTCTGCTTAAGAATCAAAGGGTGTTCATCTCAGACATTATCTTCAGTGCTCAAAAGAAGTAAGTTAGCCCGTTATTTGTGACGGTATGCAAGGGTAGTATGGCTCCTCTTTAAGCAGACATGTTCTTGTACTTTTTTTTCAGGGTCTTCAATTCCTGGGTCAGCACCGTCCTCATCACACAAAAGGGGTAGGGTTGCAAAGGAGGTTGACACCTTCGTTGTATTGGCTTTGAGGACTGGACATTTTTGTTATCATCCACACGAATGCATTGTCGGGTCACAGTTCGCGAGAAACGCGACGGAACGCTGCTTGTGTTGTGTGTGTGTGTGTGGCGTGTGTGTAGAGTAGTAGGAGTAGTAGTGTAAGTAGTAGTAGTAAGGGAGGAGGAGGGAGGAGAGGAGTAGCGCATGTGCTCCGTCTTTGTCTTTATTTCTGTTCCATCTACGTCTTTCTTTTTGGTCCCTATCTCTTCTCCGTCTTTCTTCTTTCACATTCCTTTTTTCTCGCATCTTTTTTGTTTCCTTCTTCTTAACCAATGCTGTACTTCACATTTCCATTCCTTCTTCTCCACTTTTATTCTTTCATTCCTTTTCTCCGTCTGGGTCTTCTTTCATTCCTCTTCTTCGTCTTTCTTCTTTCAATTCCTTTTTTTCTCTCTTTTTTTGTTTCATTCCTTCTTCAGGCATCTTTTTCCTTCGATTCCTTCTATCTCCATCTTTTTCGTTTCCAATTCCTTCTTCTCCGGTATGTCTGTCTTTTCGTTCCTTCTTCTCAGTCTTTTCTTGCTTTCATTCCCTCTTTCTCAGCGTACTTTCTTTCTCCTTTCATTTCTTCTTCTCCACATCGTTTTTTCTTTCATGTACCTTCTTCTCCGTTCTTCTCGTTTCACTCTTCTCTATCTCTATTCTTTCGATACCTTCTTCTCCGATCTTTATTCTTTCATTGACTTACTTCTCCGGATTCGTCATTAAGCGTTTCAATATCCATTCTTTGTCCATGCATTTTTCTTCATTCCGCCTCTCTTCCTCCTCTTTCTTCTTTCATTCATGACAAAAGTCGTTCTCTCCGTCTTGTTCTTCTTTTCATGTTCTTTCATAGTTCTTTTTTCTCCATCTTCTTTCTTTCATTCCTTCTTCTCCATCTTTCTTCTTTCTCCTTCTTCATATTTCTTCTTTCCTTGCGCATTATCTTCTTCCAGTTATTTTCTTCTTTCCTTCCTTTTCTCCTTATTTCTTTCTTTCATTCCTTCTTCACGATGTTGTACTTCTATTTCAGTCGTTTCTTATTTCTTTATCCATCTTATTCCGTCGCGTTCTTTCTTTCATTCTTCTCTATGTTTCTTCTTTCTTTCTTTTTTAACCGGGTTATTTTTTCTTTCCTTCGTCCAATATTTCTTCTTTCTATTTCTTCTTCTTAGTCTTTCTTGTGGACAGGTGGGAAATGAGTATAAAAAGATGGAGAAGAGGAACTGAAAGAAAGAAAAGACGGAGAGAGAAGGGAATGAGAAGAAGAAAGGATGGAGAAGAAGAATGAAAGAAGAAATATATGGAGACAGAAGAATAGAAAGAAGAAAGACGAAGACGACAGGAAGTCGAAAGACAGAATGACGGAGAGAAGGAACATGAAAAGGAGAAAGACGAGAAGAGGAAAGAAAAAAAGAAGAGCACAAGAGAAGGAGGCAGATGAAAGAAGAAAGATGGAGCAAGGAAGCAATGAAAGGAGAAAGACGGAGAAGAAGGAAAGACCAAAAGAGAAAGTACAGTAGAAGGAGGTCAATGAAATAGAAAGAAAGGATAGGAAAGAAACAATGAGGGAAGAAAGACAGGAGAAGAATAAAGACGAGAGGAAATAGAGAAATGAAAGAGGATATAGCCATTAGAAGTATAATGCGAACGGGAAGAGGAAAGACGGAAGGAAGAAGGAAAGAAAGAAAATAGAAGTGAAGGAATGAAAAAGAAAGAATAAATCTAAATACGATAGAGATAATGAATAATGTTGAATAGAGAATGGACATATGAAGCGAATAAATATTAAAGTATATATTAGGGAAAAAAACAATATTTTTGAAAGCCAGGTGCCCATCTGTTATTCTTAGACTAAACAGCTTTATAAACAGAATCAAATGCTATGGTCATAAGGTAATGTAATTCCTGTGAAGAACCACATGTGAGTCCGCAACTCAACCGTCTTCGATTTCAATAGGAGGATCTCTATAATTCACCAATGCAGCACGAAAAGGGGGTATCGTAGTCCGCGGCGATCTAGTAAAGAATTGAAAAAGACATCAACATAAAAATCATTAATTGACGGAAGGAAGCATAACTGGATAAACAATTTAAAACCCTTTAATCCACTTGAACTTGAATATGAACTCAATTCAACTCAGACCTCGTAATAAAATGTGGTGTAACACTATAACAAACAGATACATCAGTCACTAACTTTCATTTCATCTTTCATAAGAAATGAAAATACAAACACTAAATACGTTTGGAAATAATGAAAACTGTTGAAAGAAAATGACTATGAACGAATAATATGCGTAGAAAAGAAAGAAAACAATATTATATTTGAAAAGCCAGACATGGCCCATTTATTTTTAGACAAACCATGTGGAACAGAATCAAATCTATAGTTCACAGTGATTAATACGCGCGTAAGAACATATTTCATTATAGCCGGGTATGATTTTAGTAGAGAGCTAAATTCACCATCACAGAAATAATTGAAAAAGCATTCAACGTAAAACAATTAATTTGAATGAAAGGAATAAAAGTGGATAAACAATTTAAAACCCTTTAATCCATTTAACCTTATAATAAACTCAATTACCCGACTTGGTATCAAAATGTGGGTGTCACTAACACCTATATAAACAATACACCAGTCACTGATCTTTCTTTTGATCTTTTTATGAGAAATGAAAATAAAGTCTAAATGTGAAATACGATAGAAAATAATGATAGAAATAAAATATGAACGAATAATATCAAAGGTTATGATAGAAAGGAAGAAACCTGGGAAGAAGATGTGGGAAAAAGATGGAGAAGCTGAAAAGGAAAAAGATTAGGATAAAGAAGTAAGAAACATTGATTGTTGGCTGGTTAGTTTGATTTAACGGTTATGTCAACTCTGGGCTTAATTTTATAAGGTGATGTTTTTGTTTATATTCATTCTTGTGGGTTATTCGCTATTAAAGAAAATATATATATATATATTATATATATTATATATATATATATATATATATATATATATATTATACCAGGGTGAGTCAACCAAGTAATACAGGGTGATTCTGTGCAAATCATCCACGCAATGTCACCCCAACCCCTTCAATTTTTGCTGAAATTTGTTCGGTGCGTATCATGAAAAAAATCAGAAATAGTCAATAACTTAAAATTGTGGTTAAGTTTAAGACTTTTTCGATAGCATTTATGGATTTCTTGGGTAAAAATTTATGTTATAAACTAATTTTTAGAGCAGGGAAGCACTAGAACGCTCATTTCATGCAGACAAAAATAAAATGACAAAAGTCGCCATTTTTTTCGCCAGCCCCACCAAATTTGGATAGCTAAAAAATCGACACAACTCCCCCAACTTTTGGAATTGGAACAGCTCAAAATTTTGGGGAATGTCAAACGTTAACTGAGTCCACACCTGTTACAAAATTTCAGAAAAAAATGAGCGGGTGGGTGACAATTTTACTTTTTTCTGGATGATTTCACATAGAATTGCCCACCATTTTGTTTAGGACAGGTATAATTACCAACACAGAAACATGTATCATATATCAAAATGAAGCTGGTGCTCTGGGAATCATGCCCCTACTTCTCCACATAGTCACCGTTTCTCTCAATAGCAATGTTTCACCCTGGAATGAGAGCATGTACCCCCCCGCCCGGAAAATTCTGTTGGCTGTTCTTTGAGCTACTTCTTCACTACAGATTTAACTTCCCCATCACTGGAATAATGGTTTGCCTTAGACCCCATTTCATGGTGCCGAAGAAATGATAGTCTGGAGGCGCTAAATCTGGTGATTATGGAGGATGTGGTAAAGTTGTCCACGCGAATGAGGCGATTTTCTTCCTTGTCTTGATGCTTGTGTGTGGTTGAGCATTGTCATGCAAAAGAAGGATATTGATGATTGTTAAGTTGGATTCTTGCTCTAAGTCTCAATGTGAGCCTTAGATTTATATTTAAAAAAAAAACTTCGTCTGAAATAAAGAAAATGGTATTACTTTTTGACTCACCCTCGTATCTTAAAGTCATTTTAAATCTATTCAACCAATAGATGGGACTATAACAGGTACTAGCATTCCGGATCAAAGTTGACCTGGGAGTAATGGTGATGAAGGTGTACTCCACTTTTCCTAGAGCTCCAGAATTAGAACGTCACCACTAGATGCAGTTTAACGTCAGACCCAGAACACTGAAAAGAAGGGATTTATTTTTATCTGGATACTGATCAAGCCGACTAACTCGCAAATTTTTGAAAAAGCAATTGTACGATCACCAGATGGCGACACGGACTTCTTTGACATTGTCGCTGGAGTCCTACACTAGCACCATATATATTCATAATATCCCTAGACTACGTACTCCGAACATCACTAGATCCATAAAAAGAAAAAAGCCTCACACTAAAAAAAGCAAGAACAGGCGATATCCCGCACATACTATTACGGATGCGGACTAGGCTGATGCCTAGCACTACTCGCAAATACACCTGCACAAGCCGAATCCTTGCTACACAGCCTAGAAAGGCAGCACGAAAATGTCGGCCTATACGTAACTCTGATAAAAGTCATGGTCTTTCAAAAACAAAAGCGACATCTCAACCATCGATGGCAAACTCCTAAATTCTGTAGAACATTTAGATACTTAGGCAGTAACATCTCCTCCACAGAAAACGACGTTAATGCACGTATAGGAAAAGCATGGGCCGCTATAATAAATTCGATCATATGGAGGTCCAATCCCACAGACAATTTAAAGAGACAGTTATTCCAGGCCGTTGTCGGTTCAGTACTGCTGTATGGCTGCACCACCTGGAACCTAACTAAGCGACTAGAGAATAAACTAGATGGGAGGCGATATCCTGCACATACTATTACGGATTCGGACTATGCTGGTGACCTGGCACTACTCGCAAATACACCTGCACAAGCCGAACCCTTGCTACACAGCCTAGAAAAGGCAGCGCGAAAAGTCGGCCTTTACGTAAACTCTGATAAAACTGTGTTCATGTCTTTTTTTGAGGGGAACAAAGATATAAGCCACCATTCAATCTTAATGGCATTTTATTCGGGGCAGCATCCGGTAATCTTGCTAGTCGGTGTAAATCTCTCAGTAGATATCACTGTGCTAAATCTATGCCACTCTGGGAATAGTGAGACTGGGGCGAGTGTCAAACAAATGCCTACCATCATAACCATTCTTTATTACTCTTACACACAGACAGACATAGGCTTTATATATATACATATAAATACATATAATATTATATATTACATTATATCATATATATATATATATATATATATATATATATATATATATATGAAGCTGTTTAGTGCTTAGCAAAAGGTCCGAGTGTGTATACTTGGCATTGTGTGTTGTGAGTTATTTCTCACTTTAGGGGCTGGGTATATGGTAACTATCTATGCCTTCGTCTCATATGGGTTCCATTATAGCCTTTAAGAATCACCGTTACTTTTTTGGGTGGGGACGTCTATTGCATCGCTAAGGTCATTCTCTAAATATAATCCAGAATCTAACCATCATTTATTCCCAGCCCCCCCCCCCACACACCACTTTATTCGGCTCAGAGTTCGTGAAAAGCCATTGCCATTATAGCTAGTAACAATTGCCTATTGAAATAAAATAAAAAAAATCGCTTATACTGTTTTTAATAGAATGTGTTGCACTAAATATCCTACCTTGGAGAGGAGATCTCGATGATTTTTTAAAATTAATATATCTATATAAGTCAAATCTCTATTATCATCGCTCAAAAACCAAGCCCTGGTGATATTTAATGTATATATATATATAACTTTGTCGTTAATTGTTTTATTTTCGAAGTTTCCTCCTACATACATATACACAAACTGCCTTTTTATATTGTATAATATATATATTAAATCAAATCTATTATTTTTGCTCAAAAACCAAGCCCTGATGATATTTAATGTGTATATATATATATATACTTTGTCGTTAATTGTTTTATTTTCGAAGTTTCCTCCGTACATACATATACCCGCAACTGCCTTTTATATATGTATAGATAGATATAAATCAAATCTATTATTTTTGCTCAAAAACCAAGCCCTGATGATTTTAATGTGTATATATATTATATATACTTTGTCGTTAATTGTTTTATTTTCGAGGTTTCCTCCATACATACATATACCCGCAACTGCCTTTTATATATGTATAGATAGATATAAATCAAATTAGTAAAGGGTCGGATTAGCCCAGTCGGTAGAGCGTTCGGCTAGAACCCTCAAGGTTCCAAGTTCGATACCGGTCCTCGCTAACTAAGACGTATGGGTATCACAGGGATCTGTCCGGTAAAGTAAAGAGGTGATGGTAGGTGTGCCGCTACACCTCAGACGCAAGTCAATCTCCTTGGTATAGCGTTATAGATGAGACCGTCCAAATTGTGCGGTCGCATTTTTCTATTTATTTTTTCTATCTATCTATCTATCTATCTATCTATCTATCTCTCGCTGATTGGCTGATATCGACTTTAGGCCGCCCCGACGACTTTATTTTTTTAAAAAAGTTTATAAATATTTTATGCTGGTGTTCCTAAAGCTTCCGTTCATTACCATCCTGCAACACCCTATATTTAAAAACTAGCAGTGGCTACCCGGCGTCGTCTAGGTAGAAGGGGAATTTTTAAAAAGTTATTCCCGTAGATCCATTATTAATGAATCGTAAGTTGAATCCTCGTGGGATGCCCCATTTAATCCCTATGTAAAAAAATAAACCTTGCATTTATCCAGCTACTCTGAAAAGAAATGTTAATGTCTACTATCTAAAATATCAAATGAAAAAAAAATCCATGCTGTTATCTTTTTAATTTTATTTCTTTAATTATCTTCACGAATATAAATCAAATCTCTATTATCTTTGCTCAAAAACCAAGCCCTAGTGATATTTAATGTGTATATATATATATTTACTTTGTCGTTAATTGTTTTATTTTCGAAGTTTCCTCCGGACATACATATACACACAACTGCCCTTTATATATGTATAGATGAGACCGTCCAAATTGTGCGATCGCATTTTTCTATTTATTTTTTCTATCTATCTATCTATCTATCTATCTCTCAGCATATCTATCTATATATTTATCTATTTCATTTTTCTATCTTTCTCCCAATTTCCTTTTTTCTATCTTTCTATCTATTGTCCCCATTTTTATCTATTTCATTTTTCTATCTCTCTCCATCTATTTTCCATCTATCTTTATTTCACTTTTTCTATCTATCAATCTATTTCTTTTTCTATCTATCTATCTATATATATATCTATCTATCTATCTATTTCCTTTTTCAATCTGTCTTTTTTCTTTTTTCTATCTGTCTATCTATTTCCTTTTTCTTATTCATCTCTTTGTCTTTGAATTTATCATTGTCTATTTCTTTCTTTCTTTCTTTCTTTCTTTATTTCTTTCTTTCTTTCTTCCCCTCTATTATTCTTTCTTTCTTCAGCATATTCAAAAGTTTCTAAAATAATCGACCCTAAGAGAACAAGATCCTTAAAACCTACTTCGGTTCCCTTTAGAATATTATTTTTTTTTATTTTTTGATTTATCTTGAAGTTCAATATCTGATAAATATATAATTACCCAACCCCCCTTCTACGACCAGCATGTGACACAAAGTAAATATTTTAGAGGAGTACAGGTGTTTTTTTTTAAATTTCAGAATTCTTCTTCTCCTAGACGGGTTACCTTACCAAGGCTAAAGAACCCAGTCTGCCCTATTATTTACCCATAGATCGGGGGACCATGTGGATTTTTCTCATGTTTTTTGACCGCAAGGATTTGGTTTCTGGGTTCTTTGTATAATCTCATATCGACCTACGTTTGTTATGTAATGTCAAACCCATCCTTGTAGAATAGTAGTAGTAGTACTATTTAATCCATAGTCTTGGGAATGAGCGGTTTTATACCTTTCCCAAGGGTATTAGTTTTTATGTGAACGTTATAGTATGACTAGAGTTCCAACTCGCTTACTACGATGTCACAGTTCAGCACATTACCCGCTACAGGGACCGCAATAGGGATTATGTTCAAAATAAACCTCATTTGGTTACATTCTATGAGAGTATCTTGGTCAGCCTAAGAACTTTTCAGTCGACCCTCTTATATTAGAGTCTTAGTCCTGATAAGTCAACCGAAGAACTATTAGATACACACACACACACACACACACACATATATATATATAATATATATATATATATATATATTATATATATATAAATACTCATATATATATCATATATGCACACACACACACAACACACACACACACATAGAGAGACACACGAAACACACATACATACATATATATATATATAAAATACTCATATATATATATATCATATACACACACACACACACACACAAACACACACACACATATATATATATATATATATATATATATATATATATATATATATATATTTCATATCCAGTTAATGCTTTTTTCATAAATTCTATTTTAACATTCTCTCCTGTCGTTTCTTCGTAAAAACTCATTTTTCTTTCATATTTTGAAAAATATATTTTTAATGATCTCAAAAGATTCTTCCTTCAGGAAAAAATAAATTTACAAAAGACAAATAATAACTGAAAATTTTAATACCATATGGTTATATTGTTTTCTTTTTTGCATCAAATTTAAAAATAACAATGCTGCTTAAAAAAAAACTCCCCCAAAACAACGAAAATGTTTAAAAACCAGATGACAATAGAAATATTATCATTTAACTCCTTGAGAGTTTTTCTCACCAGTTTTAACTGATTATTTTTCCACTAGAGCAGAACTTTTCAACCTTTTTCATCTCACGGCACAGTGCGCTGGACAATGAATTGATCGAGGTACACCATCAGTATATAAACATATAATTATTTTATCATTTAAATTTTAAAAGAAAAGGAATAGTGAAAATGTGCTACAAGTGTAAAATAAAGCAACATAATTTTATTTCTAAAGGTAGATTTTTGATCAATTAAAACAAGAAATATTAAAGTAATAGAATTAAAATATAAGAGGATGATCAACCGTACTCAACACTCATAGCACACCTACGGAAGCCTCACTTGTTAATCAAAACTAAGTCCAGTTTTCTGGTTTGAAATGGGTGATCCCGCTGTATCCCAATTTCCAGAGAATTTTAAGCATTTAATTTACAAGGACAGATTCTGGTTTGTTCATGTATTATTTGTTGGTTTATTGCACCGTTCTCACTTGATCGTCTTTCCCCGCACAGTCGTGTCTCTTTTTTAAAATCTATTTTCTGCTAGTTTGTTGTATTCGCTTAATCTATGATAATTGTTTCATCTCTATCATCAGTTCGCCCTGTCAGTTGATAAAGAAGAATACACCGACTACGTCTCTGCAGCGGAGTAAAATCCCCCCAATGCCGTCACCGGTTGGTCGTAATTGGCGACCCGTGATGCTTAATGACAGTGTCGTTCAGGGCGCAAAGCTCTTGTCCGTGCAGACAGGACTCAGTTCCGTTTCAAGGCATTGTCGAAGTCAAAAAGAAATTTGACTTTGGGTGGTTAGCTGATTGATTTTTACGGCATGTCAATCCTCGGGTTATTTCATTCTTGTTGGGTATTCAAATATTCGAAACTCAGTTTATTTTTCAAACTAATTCTTCGATATCTCTGAATACATAGATGCTACCCTAACAGATACTACCACTCTGGATCAGAGCCGACTTAGGAGTAATGGCAATGGTGGGGTATTCGAAACTTCCAAGAGATCAAGAATTGGAGCCTCACCACTAGATACAGTTTATTTAACCCATAGATGGAACCTTAACAAGTACTATCACTTTGTGTCAGAGTTGACCTGAGAGTAATTGCGGTGAAAGGGTAATTCACACTCCTCAGAGCTCCAGAACTGGAACCTTACCACTAGATGCAGTGTCCTGGGCATGACGTTAAAATGTATTTAATGGTGAAGTTTCAATTCTGGAACTCTGGGGAGTGTTGAGTACCCCTTTATCACCATTACTTCCAGGTATACCCAGACCCTGAGTGGTAGTACCTGTTAGGGTCCTATCTATAGGTTAAATAAAAAAAACATGTTTAAAAACGTGTTTAGAAATTGAGTTAAAAAAAATTTGAATACTATCTATTTAACCCATAGATGGAACCGTAACATTTTAGGTCAGAGTGGACATAAGAGTAATTGCAGTAATATACAACAAACTAGCAGAAAATATATACAAAAAAAGGGACACGACTGAGCGGGGAAAGACGATCAAGTGAGAACGGTGCAATAAACCTCCACACTCCCCAGAGCTCCAGAATTGGAACCTTACCACTAGATGCAGTTTAACTTTGAATTTGGCGCACCCTCGTAGTATACTATTTTAATCCCGTCACCTAGTGGCCATTAGCTGTACTATTTTACAGACACGGTAGGTAATGACTTTTTGTGTCACCTATCACCAAATAGCAGAGCTGTTCGGCAGGCATGGGATATAATCCCCACAGGCGCAATTTATTTAGGAAAAGAAAAACTCTGAATCTAAAGGCAGGAACGTGAGTCCCAATGGTTGTCTGATGTTGTGTTCAATCTAATGCTGGCGAGTCCCGTGGTGACAATAATACCGGGTTGTATAGCATCTTGTCTTTACCTTAGACAATCTGATTGTTTTAAAGGCCAAGCTCGTAAATTCTATTTTTTCAATTGTCATGGAATCTAATAAACAATGACAGGCGCGTCAAGGCTGAATGGCTCGGGTGGCAGCAGCTTGCTCTACAGAAATAAATGGCTGTAATCATACCAACTGGCTCTTAAAAGAAATTGGTGAAATGTAAAGACAGATTTATTTTAACGGCATGCCTGTCCGATCAGAGTTATTTTATGCCTAGAGGTTATGGAAGCGAGTTCATTGTATGATTATATTTATTTTATTTTCTATGGAGGTGCGTGGTGTAATGGTTAGTCGTACGAAGTGGACTCGTCGACCTGAGTTCAAATACTGAACGAGGCTGTTTGTATTTCACACAGCGCTAACACCCTTGGGAAAGGTATGAATCCATACATTCTCGCTTCAGCTATGGGCAAATAGTAGGGCAAATTGGGCTCTTTAACCTTGGATAGGTCATCAGTCAGGGAGGAAAAACTCTGATGTCAAACCTGTTAAACTCCGCTTAAGAAATTGACTGTGTCGCATTCTTCTCGTGTGGAGGGGTTTGTATATATATATATATATATATATATATATATATATATATATATATATATATACTTTCTCGTCACGGAGTGAAGATGAGAGAAGGCCAAAACCTGGACAAATACTTCAACCTTGCCAGAGAGCTGAAAAACCTGTTGAATATGAAGCTAACGAGGATACCAATAGTAATTGGAGCTCTTTGTTTCTTGAAAAACTTTCCAGGCTATAGCCGATTCAGTGCTGTAGTACGGCTGCACCACTCCGGTTCTAATAGAGCGGATAGAGAATTTAGTTGGTTGGTAGGATTTTACGGCATGTCAATCCTTGTTGGGTTAATTTATGCCGAAGACGTTTTAATTTATTCATTCGTCATTTTTAACTCAATATTTTCTATTTAACCCATATATGGGACCTTAACACCAAATACCACCCCGAGCCAGAGTGGACCTGACTGCAGTGGTGATGAAGGGGTACTCCATATTCTCCGGAGCTCCAGAATTGGAACCTCATCCTCAGAATTTAACTTCATACCCAGGACACTAAAACCCTAAGCCACCGACAAAGTGGAGTATTGCAAGTCATGGACTGCTCAGCCACCAGGATTGCGTCCTTAAGCATCACGGGTATCCACACGCGGCCAACAAGTGGCTCCTATTGGGCGGATCTTATACCTATTCAGGGGCACAGTCTGTGAATCAAAAAGCTCCAGCCGACCGAGCTGTAAAAGAAATCGGTGAAATGGCAAGACAGACAACCCCATGATAACCCCTTCCATGTGCCCACCTGTTTGCCGTGGGTGGTGACCTGGGATACAAGATCGAATCGTGATGGCTGAGCAATCCATGACTTACAACCCTCCACTTTGACTCTTACTTCGGCTCGACGGCTGGTCAGAGAAGCACCCTCCGATAAATTGGCTGGTCACATGGTCAAAGATGATTGTGCAGACCGTATGACTCTTATGGAAAACCCAAAAGCTTTACCTAGCCATGTTATGACGATTTTGGGTAATGTGATGTAAGCAGTGACGTAGTTTTTGCTACAGACAAGAACCGGAAGCGAATCTCCATTATTAATAGATATTATAATTATATTATAATATATCATCATCATCATGTCGCGCTTTCAGCGCGGATATCCATGACAATCTCTCTCCATCCGTCCCTATCGCTCATCATTCTCGGGAGGTCCTCTATGCAGCATCCTGCATCCGTACAGAGCTGATCAACGTACGTTTTTGCTGGTCGGCCCACACTGGCTTGTCCATGTGCTGGCTTCCACAGGAGGACGTCGCTTATGAGTTCGTCCTTGCTTCTCCAGTAGTGTTCCGCGTGTCTTGTCCGTCTCACTCGGATGGTTTGGGTAATATGTGGTAGGTGGCCGTACAGCTGCTTTCTAGTAGGGTGCTGTTTCCACGTCTTGTTCATGATCACCCGCAGCATTCTTGTGCAGCTCCCATCTAGTTTATTCTCTAGTCGCTTAGTTAGGGTCCAGGTGGTGCAGCCATACAGCAGTACTGACAAGACAACGGCCTGGAAATATATATATATATGAATACATATATTATGAATATATTATAATTTCCATCTTCCAGTGGCGGTTGGGGGAATTCCAGTCTACCGTGAAAATCAGCATACAGCACACTGACCTTTACTAGCGCTTGAACACCAGCCACCGTAACCGGTGGCTAACACTTTAGTATTTCAGTCGACAGTCAGGCACCCTATCAATCAATCGCATTCAGGTTGTGGGAGGGGGGTTAACACGCAAGTTTCACAAGCCGTTGACAATGATTTCGTCCTTCTCTGGCGGCTTCTCAAAAGCAACCCGGTGCCAAATATGGCTTTGTCAAGTAATGATATGTCTCTCAACAAGCGCAGACCTTCTTCCGTCTTTCGTCTTTACGCAAGCATTTCTAGCATCCCACCTTACTCAATTCCAGGCGTCTCCTGTCAGTCTCCCCCTTTTCTCCCTCCTCCAACTCCCCTTGCAATTCCGACCCTTTTTTAGATCCAGATTTCTAGACCCCACACCAACCCCATCTCAAACCCCAGCCTTTTAAATCCTTGACGCCGTACCCCGAAAGTGCCCCTTTCTGCCATCTCCACATTCCACCAAACACGAAATAGGTTCCCGTCATCACCCCCAGCTTGCCTAGCGTTGCCCGTGGGCATCGGCGCCCTCGTCAAAATTTTTTTTCTCTCCTTTTTACCAAACCTTCTTGCAATCTACCCCTTCCCCCAAATCAACGCACACCTTTTTTTTTCTTTTTTTTTACTTTTTCTTTTTATATTTGAAAAAAAATATTTCTGGACTTTCTACTTGGAATGCACGTTTTGGTTTCTTTACGACCTTAAACCTCATCTTACCTTTTCGTGAACCACTTCTCTTCACTTCTCGTTTTTATATCTACGCCATCACAAATCTCGTGAGATTTTCCTTGCTTTTTTTGTCTTTTTTATTTTTTAGAGGGAGTTTGGGTTTTATTCAGTTTATTCTTTTCGTTTCATACCTTATTTTTTCACATCAACCTATTTTAGTCTTTCTATTCATATCTACATCATTTGGTATCTACTTAAAAAAACATACTTTCTTTCTTTATTTCTTTCTTTCTTTCTTTCTTTCTATTTCCTTGGACTTTTTAATGATTTTCATTCATTCTTTCATTCTTTTTTATTTATTCAATTATTCATATTTCCTTAGCGTATCCTTTACTTTTTTCTTTCTTCTTTTCTTCCTTTCTATCTTTCCTTTTCTTCCTTTCTTTCTATTTCTTTATGCTCCTCTTTTTACTTTTTTCTTTCTCTCATTTTTTTCTTTCTTCCTATTTTTTCATTCTTTCTTTCTTCCTTTCTTTCTTTCTTTCTTTCTTTCTTTCTTTCTTCTTTCTTTCTTTCTTCTTTCTTCCTTTCTTTCTTTCTTTCTATTTCCTTAACCTCCAATTTTTACTTAGTTTCTTTCTTTCTTTTTCTTTTTTCTTTCTTTTCTTTTTCTTTCTTATTCTATTTCATTCTATATTTCCTTCTTTCTTTCTTTCTATTTCCTTAAGCTCCGATTTTTACTTTTTTCTTTTCTTTCTTTTTTTCTTTCATCTTATTTTCTGGTTAGACTTTTTCTTTTTTCTGTCTTTCTTTCTTTTTGTCATTCTTTATTTCTATTTCCTTAAGCTCCACTTATTACTTAGTTTCTTTCTTTTTCCTTTCTTTCTTTCTTTCTTTCATTCTATTTTCTTAGGTTCCACTTTTTCATTTTTTAAATTTTTTCTTTCTTTCTTCTTTCTTTCTTTCTTTCTTTCCTTTTTCTTCTTTCTTTCTTTA
>CM042163.1:40206098-40213598 GCA_023376005.1 Doryteuthis pealeii
GCTTAGATGTGGCACAAGGCCAGAAGTATGGGGCATCCAAAGAGAAACGAACCCACTAACAATGGTCTACTAATCTAGCTTGCTAACCATTACACCACATGAGGTGCCCAAAGTTATTTACTAAGGTTAGGTTAGATGTGGAACAAGACCAGAAGTATAGGGTGCCCAATGAGAATCGAACGCATTAACAATGGTCTGCGAATCTAACTTGCTAAACATTACACCACGAGATGCCCAAATGTACCACTGTATATGGTAACTGTCTACATTTTTATATGTTGTTTATTGATTTTAACGGCATATCAACCCGTCTGGGGTAATGTCATGCCTAACGGTTAGGAAGTTATACATATCGTGTATTTATATTTATACTTTTTAGTAATTGGTTTTAAAAATGTGTTAGCATTAATGGGGATTATGTTGTATAGTATTGATTAGTTTCATGTCTATATTATATGGTATAATTCTATTTCCCTAAAAAAAGAGAGAATATCCTTCAAACAGATCTTTCATATTGTTTGCTTTAAAATAACGATTTCTGATGTGAGCAAGAAACCTGCATTCCATGACTAAGTGTTTAACTGTCAAAGGTGTTTGACATGTTCCACATTGTGGTTGTTGTTCTTGTTTGAGTATATTGGAGTGCGTTAGTCTTGTATGACCAATGCGTAATCGAGATACAATGACTTGTTCCCTTCTAGACTTCATTAAAGTTGCTCTCCAGCCTCATATATATATACTAGCAAATATATGCATCCTCCGGGTGCAAGTATTTAAGTTTTAATATAATAAAATATCATATTAAATTAGAAAGGTTAATGAAACTGGATAAGAATGCAGATAAAAAGATTTGGAACAGAGGGGGTATGATTGAGAAATAGAACAACTTTGAAACTAACTCTTCCATCATTTTTCATTACTCCCGTCTTTCATTGGTAAATTTTCCTAATTTAACTATTTAGTTAAAATAGGAAGTAAAGAATAATATTACAGTTATTTCTTCTTGTTAATGGAATTCTTTTAAGATTTATTCCTGAGATTGTTGCTCATATTCAATAAGATAAAACCAAACAATTAGAAATCAATAATACTAAGCATATATTTATTAAAATCAAATTTTTAAGATCAATATGCAAATTAGCCTTCCCATTCACACTGTGATCCGCTATTTTGTTGTATATATCAATACAATTGCATGTTTTTAGTATGTAGATATGATAAACAGTGGCTTCGGCCTCTGGACCATTGCTATAATTAACGGCGTCGATCCCAGGGGGCCATTCCCCCAGGCAACACCTGCCCCCTTGATTTAAAGGGGCAGGGCTGGGTTTATTGCCCAGTGCCTGAGGCGCCCCCTTGAGGGGGAATGCCGACGGGATCGACGCAATTTTTCACCTGCCACTCCATGAGTCTCGGCTTGTGGGTGGTCCCACATAAATAGGACTTTGTGCCTGACCCGTACAAGTGGGGTACGCGGTAAATATCATGTAGATATGATAAACAGTATTAATGATGTAAAACAATTTTATTAATAATTGAGATTTTAATAAAAAATAAAATCATAGAGAATGTGATGTAAATAACAAGGGAATTGTGTCTTGTATATAGTATGTAGTTCTGTTTCAGACAGACAAACCCACAATCTCCATTATAATAAGATGTATATGGTAACTGTATATGGTAACTGTTTACATTTTATAGTACATCACTCAAGTCCTATTGATTGGGTTGGTTTCTTTGCCTAACGGCGTCAAACTTTGTGGGTTATTTAATGCCAAAGCAACCCTTGTAGAAGAACAGTAGCGGCACTCCTTTATCCCTTTTTCTACGTTTATTTCGATGTGCTTGTTTTATATTCACTCGAGTATCTCGTTTTATTTCATTCCTTCATTATCTCATTTATCCTTTTCTTCCAGTACGACGCCATATCTTGTCTGCCTTACTCATTTAATATTTTCCTCACCCCACGCCCCTTACCTGTTACCCTCGCCCCCATTTACCTGTTTAAGACAAACCTCCTCCCAATTATTTCCCTCTTCCCATCCCTCGCATGTTGAACACAGACGCTAGCGCAGCAGAAATTATCGGGTGTCATCTGAATTAAGGTTACATTCCTGGTTTCCATTAACTTTTATTGGCAAATCTTATCTACCCCGATTCATTTTAATAACAATAACAACTATTAAAAAGAATAAAAAGGCATGATGATATTCCCTTAGGAAGAAAAATTATCTATTGTTTTTTCTTTTCCTTCAATATTGTTCTCTTTTTAATTTTTCAAAATCAAAATGATTTTGAAAATTAAAAAGAGAGAGCGATATTTTCTTTTTTCTTTTTTTTTCTTTCTGGTCCGTTTTCTTTTTCTTTCTTTAATATCGTTTTCTTTCTTTCTTTCTTTCTTTCTTTCTTTCTTTCTTTCTTTTTCTTTTGTTATTTCTTATTTCTTTATCATTTTCTTTTTTTCTTTTTTTTCCCTTTCGGGTCTTTCTTTCATTATTCCTAAAGTTCCTTTCTTTCTCCTATTCGTTTTTCTACCATTCTTTCTTTCTCGATTTAATTTTTTCTTTCTTTCAATTCCTTCAATGTTGTTCTCTATTTTAATTTTTCAAAATCATTTTCTTTTTCTTTTTTTTTTCTTTCTTCTGGGCCGTTTTTTTCTTTCTTTTTAATATCATTTTCTTTCTTTCTTTCTTTCTTTCTTTCTTTCTTTCTTTATCATTTTCTTTTTTTCCACTCAGTCTTTCTTTCATTATTTCTGGAAGTTTCTTTCTTTCTTTCTCGTATTCGTTTTCTATTTCTTTTCTTTCTCGATTTAATTTTTTCTTTCTTTTCAATTTTATTTCCCCTTTCTTCTTTCATGCTTTCATTCTTTGTTTTTCTTTCTTTTTTCTTTCTTTCTGGAAGCCTTCTCTGTATTTTCTGGAAACTTCTTTTCTTTATGTCTGGAAATATTTTTCTCTCTTTCTTTCTTTTCCTTTCTTTCTTTCTTTCTTTCTTTCTTTCTTCAATGTAGTTTTCTTTCTTTAATTCTTTCTTTTTTTCTTTCTTTATGGAAATTTCTTTCTGTATTGCTCGAAAACTTCTTTCTTTATGTTTGAAAATAAACTTTCTTTCTTACTTTTTTTTTTTTCTTTCTTTATTTTCAATGTTAATTTTCTTTCCTTTTTTTCATTCTTTCTTTCTTTGTTTCTTTCTTTATTTTTTCTTTCTGGAAAGCTTCTTTCTGTATTTTTCTGGAAACTTCTTTCTTTTCTGTCTGGAAACATTTTTCTTTTTTCTTTCTTTCTTTTTTTTCTTTCTTTTCTTTCTTCTCTTCTTTCAATGTTTGTGTTTTTCTTTTCCTTTTTTCATTCTTCTTTCTTTGTTATTTTTCTATATTTTTTCTTTCTGTAAGCTTTTTTCTGTATTTCTGGGAACTTCTTTCTTTTATTCTTATTTTTCATTCTTTTCTTTCTTTCTTCTTTCTTTCTTTTTCTTCTCTCCTTTCTTTTTCTAAATGCTTTCTTCATACTTTCTTTCTTCTTTCTTTCTTTCTTTCTTTCTTTCTTTCTTCCTCTTTCTTTCTTCTTTCTTTCTTTCATTTTCTTTCAAATTTACCTCATCCTTCTTCATTCTACTTTTCTTCCTTTTCTTCCTAAATTTCCTCTTACTTTTCACTTTTCATCTTTTTATTTGAAAATCATTTTCCCCATAAACTCATTCTACTTCATCCCCTTTTTCTCTTCTCCTTACCCTCTCCACCTGCGTCCTTACCATTCCTTTTCACCCCCCCATCACCCCCCCAAAAAAAAAAACCCCACATCATACACGGTTCCTTTTCCTTGAAATGTTCTTTTTCTTTCTCCAGCTTCATTACTTTTAGTTCATTTTTATCTCTGTCGGCCCATGAAAAGCTCCAATGAATCTAAATCCTCGCCTTATTTTAGCCCAGTGCAAACCTGCCCCCTTGTGAATCTTCCAAGTACACCCGACCAAGGAAACTAAACATCGCCAGCTCCCCATCCCCCATCGCCCATTTTTTTACAGTAAACAAATTCAATCTCATCATCTTCCCTGGTGTCCCCGGTGAGTATCATTCTCGCTACTTATCGGCACGTTATTCTTAGCACTTCTCCTATTTCGAGTTGAACACTTTTCCATAATATCTACTCTCTCTCCTCTCTCTCTCTCTCTCTCTCTCTCTCACTCCTCTGTACCTCCCTAAATATATAATATAATATATAATATATATATTATATATATATATATCTGTCACTCCCTCTCTCTCTCTCTGTCCCTCTCTAATATATATATATAAATATATATATATATATATCTGTCACTGTCTCCCGCCTCTCTCTCTCTTTGTTCCTCTCTAAAAATATATTTAAATATGAACATATCTGTCACTGTCTCCCTCCCCCTCTCTCACCCTCTATCTCTCTGTCTCTCTGTCTCTCTGTTCCTCTTTAAAAATATAATATACATATATATATATCTGTCACTGTCTCTCCATCCTTCTCTCTCTCTCTCTCTCTCTCTCTTCTCTCTCTGTTCCCCTCTAAAAATATACATATATATATATATCTTCTGTCTGTCTCTCTGCTTCTGTCTCTCTGTCTCTCTCTGTCTCTCTCCCTCTCCTCTCTCCTCTATATATATTATTATATATATATATCTGTCACTGTCTCCCTCACTCTCTTCTCTCTCTTTCTCTCTCCCTCTCTAAAATATTATATATACATATATATATATATATCTTCACTGTTCTCCCTCCCCCTCTCTCTCTCATTCTCACACACACACGCACCACACGCACACACATGCGGGCACACTTATGCACACACGCTCCTCATTTGTTTTACCCCTCACCCAGAATTTACCTGTCTGCTCCCTACGCCCTAGTTCTGTATCCGAAAAAAAAGAAGTTTTCCTTCAATTTTGTACCTTTTCTCATCGTCCCGGGATACATTTCCGGGACTAAGAGAAAATGTACTGCGCATGTGTAAGATATAATTTTTCTTACTCACTATCCCCACCTCTCTCTCTCTCTCTGTCTCTGTCTCTGTCTCTGTCTCTCTTTTGTATTAAAGAAAATGTATCATTAGAAATTACAGGATATATATATTATTAATAATGGAGATTCGCTTCTGTTTTTTTTCGATAACAAAAATTACGTCACTGCTTACGTCACATTACCCCAAAATCGTCATAACATAGAATAAATACACTCAAAATTTAAACATGCATCATTAGACAGTCCTCATTGTTTTTTAAAACAAGTTTTAATAAATACATGACTGGTATTATATATCTCTATATATATATTTACCAACCCCTCCGCACGAGCAGGATGCGACACAAGGTCAATTTCTTAAGCGGAGTTCAACAGGTTTGAATTCAGAGTTTTCCTTTCTCCTAGTAGACGGTTACCTAACCAAGGTTAAAGAGCCCAGTCTCCCTACTATTTACCCATAGCTGGAGGGAGAGTAGGATTCATACCTTCCTCAAGGGTATTAGCGCTAAGTGAAATGCAATTACCACGTCCAGGATTTGAAACTCGGGGACGAGTCCATTTCCCATGTCTTTATATATCTATATATAGTTTGTTTTATTTTAATACATATTTAAAGTTTACATTTCAAATTGTTTTATTTTTTAATCCTTTAATGAATTTGATGATTTTACTTACTTAGGGTACACACTCGCTGACATTGAATTTTTAACTCTCACCCCTCAGGCAATATGTTTCAAAAATCTATTTTTACATCGCCCGGTGGGCGTTTTTTTATTTTGTACGAGTATGTGTAATGATAACGCAAATTTAAACTGTACATAATATTCTGAACTAAATCATTGTCGATTTCTATTTTAAAATTTGATGAATAAAAACATATAGCCAATGAAAAAATGTCATTTGAGTTTATTTCTTTCTTTATTTTTCTTTCCTCTCTCTTTTTTCTCTCCCCTCTATCTATCTTTCCTCTTTTTCTCTCCTCTGTATTTCCTCTCTTTTCTTTTACTTTCTTTCTTTTCTCACGACAATTTCTTTCTTCTCTCTCTCTCTCTCTCTCTCTCTCTCTCTTCTCTCTCTTTCTGTCTTCATTCTTCTCTCACTTTTCCCTTTCTTTCTTTTCTCTTTCCCATCTATCTGCACTTTTTCCCCCTCTCTCATCTTTCTTTCCTCTTTCTCTCTCTTCTTACTTACACATCGCCTCTGTCTATCCTCTCTTTCTTCTACATATCCTCTTTCTTCTTTCTTTCCTTTCACTTCTCTCCCTTTCTCTCTCCCTCTCTCTCTCTCTATCTATATCTCTCTCTCCCAATTCTAATTATTTAATCCTCACTTTTCTCTTCTCTTTATTTTCTCATTCGTTTACCTCTCTCCTCTTTCCTCTCTTTCTTTCCTATACGTTCTTCTCTCTTCTCCCCCCTCTCTCTCTCTCACTCTTTCTCTCCTTTTCCCCTCTCTCCCTGTTTCTTCGCTTTTAGGCTTTCTCCTCTCTCTCTCTCTCTCCCATCTCTACACTCTTCTTCCTACTTTCAACTCTTTCTATCCTTTCTTTTGTGACGTCCTAAACCCCATCAGTCGCTTGTCAATTCTTAGGGTTTGCAGTCCTGCTTTTCTAAAGTTCGTCCTCAACTTGGTTAAAGGTCTAGTCTCCACTTCGATTACCCTACAGCTGAAGAAAGAATATTTGGATTCATGCCTTCCGATGGTAGTATGTACCCACCCGTTCGCCACGGGTTTGCATAAAATGTAAAGTATAGCTTAGCATACATTATAAAACTGATGAAATTCTACAGCAGCAGAATGCAGTACCGCCCTGTATACTGGAACTGTAAAAGAATATACGAGGCTGAGAGGTAAAATCACCCTATGGTGTCAACTAATGGCTGTGGATGGTGATTTTGATACGTAGTTACTTACAGTACCCGTTGTTGCTTAAATGGTCACCCATCTAAGTATTGAACAGGCTCATCGTTGCTTAAATTTGGTACTTTCAACGTAATTTGAGCGTAAGCGAGAGAGAGAAAGGGAAGAGAGGGAGAGAGAGAGAAGAGGGAGGAGAGAGCGAAGAAGAGAGAGCGAGAGAGAGAGAGCGTGTGAGAAAGTTTGAAGAGAGAGAGGAGTAGTGTATAAGAAAGAGTGTATGAGAGAGAGAGAGAGGGAGAGAGATAGAGAGGAGAGAGAGAAGGGGGGGAGAGAGGTAGTGAGATAGAGAGTGAGAGAGAGATGAGAGAGCGAGGTGTGGGAGAGAGAGGAGAGAGAGTGTATGAGAGAGAGAAGAATGAGAGAGAGAGAGAGAGACAGACAGACAGACAGACAAACAGATATAGAGACACAGAGACAGATAGATTTTAAAAACTAAAGTTAAATTTTGAGATCAATTGATTTTAATGTCGTCCCCGATATGTCTTGGGTTTCCATAGAGGTGCAGGAATCGCGTTCATTGTATATTTATTTTTGCGGAAGAGAGAGGAGAGAGAGAGAAGAGAGAGAGGGGGGGACACTAACAT
>CM042163.1:40216098-40223598 GCA_023376005.1 Doryteuthis pealeii
TATTCGGACATTGTCCTCATCTTCATTTTATCTACGACAAGAAAGTTCCCGAGTTCGAAAAGAAGGTTCCCGAGTCCGACAAGAAATACCTGAGGAAGCGGAGGGCATATCGGCCGAAACGTGTACAGATAACAATGAAATGAGGACAATAGTCCGAATAACGCAGATAATTAATAATCATCAAGCCTCATCTCAAACATTCACAGAAATATTATACTTATATCAACCATCGGATTAAAAGTATATACCATTAATCGTCATTGTGATCCGTTTCTTTTATTTATTAATCTTTATTATTAAGACGTATTCCTGTGTCAAGTTTTTGGTCACCAGGTGTTCAGTGTTGAAAACATGCATTGAACGGTGTTTATTAGCTGTCTCTACGGTGTTTATAATTTCTTTAGGTTTCTGAAATTTCACCAATGTTAGTTTTCGATGCGAGGCATTGCTCACGGGCTAAATGTAAATTCCCCCATTGAATATACAATCTTTTCTAAATTCCTCGATTTATATCCCATTCACACACACACACACACACACACACACCACACACACCACACACACACACACACACACCACACACAATATATATGTTGAAAAATGTAAATAAAAAAGAAAGCATAGAATGGATAAAATAGGATATTTTAATCAATTTTACTTACACGTGTTCTGTCAGGAGTTATCCATGTGTACATTATTAAATCTGTTATTATTTTAATAACCAAATGAAATGAAATAATAATATTAGAAAAAATGTAGAAATGTTCCGCACACAAATAAAATTTGACCTTCATCAGAGTAATCCTTATTTGAAATGAAATTCAATTTATAGGATACTCTGATGAAGGTCGAATTTGTTACACATGATCTCCTGACCGAAAACACGTGTAAGTAAAATTGATTAAAATATTATTTTATCCATCTTGCTTTCTTTCCTTTATTTTTTTTCAACATACCGTCGGATTCACTTCCAGTTTCATTTTATGTGTGTAAAAGAAACTGAAGTGAATCCGACGCACACACACACACACACACACACACACACACACACTATATATATATATAGATATATATATATATATATGTGCCATTACATGAATACAAATGTGTGCATTTAAAAACAGTTAAAATCCCCTTCCCATTCTGTAGGTGCGATAGCTGAGTGATAAGCTCTCCGACTAATACTGAATCGATCGGGTTTCCATCCCGGCTGTAGGTAGCTTACAAATATCTAGCCACACGGAAAAGACGTGATACGTTGAAACACAGTTTCTGTGGTTTACTATATATATATATATATATATATATATATATATGAGTTAAGAGAAAGGAAATGAATCCGACGGTATATGTATAGATAAAAGAGTATGAAAACACACAATATTGTTAAAATGAAAATATTTTTATATAATTTTCATAGCTAATATTGAACAATATTTCGATTTATAAAATATCATCATGATAGCATAAATCATATATATATATATTATATATAGATTATTTAGTGGTAACATGATTCAGTGTTGATTCGTTCTGTTCGTAACTCAATTTCTCGTATATCAAATCAATTACATTGAAATAAATTATCAGTTAGCATTAATCTGTTCAGCTTCTCAACCTCAAAAATAAAAACCACCTAAATTTTACACGTTCTTCTTTTTTAATAAGAAAAATTACTAAATCGTATTAAAAGCCTGATGAAATAGAATACAATGATTAGATTCAGTTATATGTTTTAATTCTTTTTATAAATCATATTTTTTCATTGGCAAAATTAATTTGTAAACATAAAGATTTTTTAAATGAACTTATAAGACTATTATTTAGCATATCTGAAACTATCATCACCAACTATCGTTTCCCATCTTTCCAAGTTCTACTCTTTGTTCATTCAAATATAATCACTAATCTTTTCTTCATCCTCCTCTTCTTTTCTACCTTCTCCATTCGGAGATCTTTTTCCTTTTTTGCACTTGTTCTTTATCCTCCTTTCATGGACTATCGTCATCAAACATCGTCTTTCTTCGTTCCCGTTCTTCTCCCCCTTCGTCTACTTATATCGGAATAAGATGATGATGATAATGATTGATGATTGATGATGATTATGTGACAAGTTGATGAAGAGGAGGGAGAAGAACAGGAAAAGAACAGAAGAGAAACAGGAAAAGATAAAAGAAAGAAAAACCTCTTTCTTCCTGTTCACTCTATTCTTTACATCTTTCCTTCTCCTCCTCCTCCTTCCTCCTCCTCCTCTCCTCCTCAGCATCATCATCATCATCCTCCTATCAATCATCTATATTTACATCATTCTCCTTACATCAGATACTTCTTCTTCTGATACGTCATTGGTTCTTCGTTCCGGATGTTGTATGTATGATTGTTGTGTGTGGCTCTTCTCTCTTACTTTTCCTCTCTGCTTTCTCTGCTTCTTCTTCTCTTTCTTCTTCTTCCTAATTTACCATCTGTCTTTTGTATTATTTTGTGTAACCTTTTTATCTCTTCCTTCCTTCTTCTCACTTCTTATGCTATTCTATCGGACTTAATATTTTTCTGTTTCTTTTCTTCATCTTCCTCCTGTCATCGACTTCTTCTTCTTTCTTTGTTCTTCTTTCTTTTTCAATCGACTTTCATCTTCAGATTTTCTTTCTGTTGCCCTCCTACTCCTACAATCCGATCTCCTNAAAAAACAAATATATTAATATATATATATATATATATATATATCATATATAGTATATATTAATATATAAGCAAGAGAATATATATTCATTACAAAACTGCCAGGAAACTAAACTAATAGGAAAAAGTGCTCAATACCTAAGTAGAGCCAACAATACTCAGTTTGCTTCCAAAATCTCTTAGTTCGGATCTTAGTCCTGATGAGCACTAACGCGAAACTTTTAGTAGGCTTATCTGGACTCATTAGGTTTATCTTTACACACACACACACACACACACACACACACACATATACTATATATATATATATATATATATATATATAATATATATTATATAATATATATATTGTTATGTGTCTGTGTGCGTGTGGAAATATTTCTGATACTTTCTCCTGTCTGTCCACTTGTCACCTTTTTCATTCAATTATGTTTTGTCTGTGACTTTTAAAGTTTTCTTTTGGAAAATATCGGTCGCAAGGGCCCTAACGTTTCCTTTTTTATTTATTGCAACATTTACATATAATAAAGCATGATTCAACGTATGAAAATAATTTTCTCTATTTACTGTACCAATATATATGTATGCATATACATATATCTATACACTATACATATATATATGTACACACACACACTGTAACGTAGTGCCTTTGTTTCTCGTCACTACATTAGCGATATGTAACGTACGGGCTTTGTTTCTTTCACGGTATCAGTCGTATTTTCGTACGGTCATTTGTTTACAACCACTGATCTAGCAGTCAGCCTTTTAGCCCCCAAATCCTTCCACACTTCTTTTGGTCAAGGGAAGATATCACTTATGCAGGCCGCGCGCCTTTCGGTTATCAAGTTTCACCACCGTGCGTCTTTCAGGCAGGCGGGGTCCCATTCATAAAACGGTTTCTTTCGTCGTAAATAGAGAACATTAATAACACCGTGTTTACTTTTCAGAAGTTTATTATATTCAAAACTTCACTATAACTTTTGAGAGAGAGAGGGTCCCTAATATTCTCTATCTTAATAAGATGTGTATTTTAAGTGGATTTAACTTCGTAAATATCTCGGTGACAGCTTTTCTTAACAGCAATAACAGGCCGGTGCTTTTGCGTCTCCAGTGACAACAGATTACAATTCCGTACGGCCTCGACTAACCCTCGACACTGAACTGGCCCGATTCTCTGACTGAACCCGCTCTCTCCGATCCCGACTGACCCTAACTCTATTGACGGGTCTCTTAAATACTATTTCAAAGTCATTTTCCAGAAAGATCTTTCTCTGGAATGTTCGAGCTAGTCTGGACCTAATCGAAGATTCGATTCCTTCGAATCACTCTGGTCAACCAGAGTTCACGAGCCTAAGATCAAAAGACTCCTTGGTAGTCACTAATCCTATTTTTTCGTTAAACATAGACTTATCGTCTCCTTTCTCTCGTTAAAAAGATTTTATCTTTCTAACCCCTTTTTCGGTGATTCTACAAAGACCACCCAGTAATATAAGAGAATCGGTAGTACATTTTTCTAAAGGTTTTTTTTCTAAGTCTGGCACAAAGCCACAAATATAGGTGCTGGGCGGCGGATTACGTAACAACACACACACACATATCATCATCATCATCATCATCATCATCATGTTGCGCAATTAGCACGGATATCTATGACAATCCCTCGCCAACCTTCCCTATCACTCACTGCCCCTGGCAGGTCTTCTGCGCAGCAACCAGCATCCTCACATAGTTGGTCAATGTAGGTACCTGCTGGGCGTCCCACATTAGCATGTCCATGTGTTGGCTTCCACAGGAGAACGTCGCTTATGAACTCGTCCTTGCTTCTCCAGTAGTGTCCTGCATGTATCGTCCGTCTTACCCGGATGGTTTGTGAGATGGGGAACAGGTGGCCATACAACTGCTTCTTTGTGGGATGCTGTTTCCACGACTTGTTCAAGTCTGCACGCAGCATTCTTGTGCAGCTCCCATCTAGCTTTTGTAAGATTTTGTTGTCTTTGTTATCAGGCTTGCTAACGTCTATCATTTCAAACGGAAGTTAATTACACATCGAATAATAATAATAATAATAATAATAATAATAATAATAATAATAATATCAATGAAAATATTTAGTAGCATTAACTCCTGTACGGCCGGTCTAATTTCAACATTAAACTATTCTGTAGCGTATACCCCTCTACGGCTGGTTTGTTTTGTCTTAGTTAACAGACTTGCTAACGTTTATAATTTCAAAATGAAAATATTCCGTAGCGTATACCCCTTTATGGCTGGTTTGTTTTGTCTTGGTTAACAGACTTGCTAACGTTTATAATTTGAAAATGAAAATATTCTGTAGCGTATACTCCTCTACAGCTGGTTTGTTTTGTCTTGGTTAACAGACTTGCTAATGTTTATAATTTGAAAATGAAAACATTCTGTAGCGTATACCCCTCTACGGCTGGTTTGTTTTGTCTTGGTTAACAGACAGCTAATATTTATAATTTGAAAATGAAAATATTAAGTAACGCTTGTCCCTCTACATCCAATCAGTTTTGCCTTGGTTAAGAGATTTGCTAACGTTTATAATTTCAGACGGAAACTCATTACACATCGAATAATAATAATGATAATAATTGAAAAACTGTTTCAAGGCGACAGACGTTTTACATAACATCTGGAAAGACATATCGACTAGAGGACATTTTCAAATAAAAAGATTTTTAGATGGTGAATGGAGAAGGCGCATGCCGGTATCTTAGACATGATGGTTAGCACTTGATTGGGTCGAGAAAATTTATTTCCCTCACAGCGGATTCGATTGAAAGCAAGAGACGGCAAATATTTCTTTCTTTTGAAATGAAATAAATAAAATAAAATAAAATAACCATAAATCACTAGCGCGATCGCTCCATGGAAATGTGACTTGTATAGCTTCGGCTTGGCGACAGGGTTTCGACTGACGTAATTCTAGGTCACTCACACTCCCAACCCCTCCCAAACGTTGAATAAAAAAAATTTAACTAGCGGGAACCATACTTATGAATTGTTTTAAAACAAGCAATGAACACTCCGAATTTAAAGGAAGCGCGATGATGTACCAGTTATAGTCGCAGGAAATGGACTCGTCGACCCGAGTTCAGTTCCTGGACCAAAGCCACATTTTACATTGCTCTAATACTCCACTTAAAAATGACCTTGTGTCACATCTTGCCAGTGGCGGAAGGGTTGGGTAAGTATTTACACTAACTTTGGTGTTATACAAAATCTAGGCATTTGGTGTAATTGTTAGAGTCGTTGGAAATGGACTTATCGACCCGAGTTCAAATCCTAGACAAGGCTGTATCTTCATTATGAAGGCACATGGCATGATGGTTAGAGTCGTTGGAAATGGACTTGTCGACCCGAATTCAAATCCGAGACGAGACTGTTTACATTTCACATAGCACTAATACCTTGGGAAAGGTATGAATCCTACTATTCTCCCTCCAGCTATGGGTAAAGGGTAAGGCAGACTGGGCTCTTTAAACTTGGTTAGGCAACCAGTCTAGGAGACGAAAAACTCTGAATTCAAACGTGGTCACTACTAGAATAAACTCAGGCTTACTTAGTGATCTATTTCAATTAAAACAAATTAAAATCAACGAAAGGTTTTCAATTGTTCACAAGTAAATCATTGTCTAATCTGACAGAGTTTCAAATGTTGATATAGGAAACTGGAAAACAAAACAAAAAAACAAGACCATGATGTACATATTAGACTATTTTTAGCCACCAAATAGAAATAAGAGGAGGCCACACACACACGCACACACACACACACGCACATATATATTTTTTTAGTATATATATATATATACAGAGAGGAGAGAGAGAGAGAGGAGAGAGAGAGAGAGAGAGGGGGCCGGGTTAGCTCAGTCAGTAGAGGGTTCGGGCTAGAAACCAAATGTTTCTAATGTCGATACCGGCCCTCGTCAACTCTGCGTATGAGTAGCACAGGGATCTGTGCGGTAAAGTAAGGAGCTGATGGTAGGTGTAGCGCTCCATCTCAGACGCCAAACAATCTCCTTGGGCTAGCACTATTGAAAAGGGGATAGACCCTCGCTGATTGGCTGATACCGACTTTAGGCCGCCCCGACAACTTTACTTATATATTATATATATATATATATACATCTTCACCGACGATTGCTATGGCATGAAACCAATATGGTCGTGGAATGTTCCTTTGTCACCAAATAAATAGATATGTAAAACCTTTATATATAACATATATATATATATATATATATATATATATAATATATATATATATATATATATATATCCCAGTTTTCTTCTTTTCAAAATTACCCTTTGATATTATTCGTTCGTATTTCATTTCTATCATCATTTTCATTATTTCTATCGTATTTCACATTTGGGCTTTATTTTCATTTCTTGGGAAAAGATGAAACGAAAGATCAGTGACTGGTGTATTTGTTTATATAGGTGTTAGTGACACCCACATTTTGTTACCAGGCCAAGTAAATGAACTTTATATTAAGTCCAACTTGATTAAAGGGTTTTAAATTGTTTATTCAGTTTTATTCCCTCAGTTCAATTAATGATTTTATGTTGATATATTTTTCAATTCTTTCGGTGATGGTGAATCTAGCATCTCTATTAAAATCATTACGGTTTGAGTGGAATTGTTGTTCTATAGGTATTAATATGCCGTGAACCATAGATCTGGCTTTCAAAAATATTGTTCATTTTTCTTTTCTACCATACCATTCTATCAACATTTTCATTATTTCTATCGTATTTGGGCTTTTATTTCCATTTCTTATGAAAAGATGA
>CM042163.1:40228598-40256098 GCA_023376005.1 Doryteuthis pealeii
TCATGCACGAAAACGAGGTTCGAGGTGACATTTTTTTTTTTTTTTTTTTTTTTTTTTTTTTACTTCTATGGTCTGAAAATCAGTTTAAGGGGTTTTATTTCGTTTGGGGATTAGAGTAAGTATAAAGATGGTGGAGAAGGTATTGTTTTTGTTGTTGGTGTGGTTGTTTTTGTTATTGACTGTTATTTGCATTCAATATGCCTTTTTTTGGGTTTTGTTTTGTTGAGTTCAGTAGAGTTATTTTATTTATTTATTGTAGTTTCTTCTTCTTCTTCTTCTTCTTCTTCTTCTTCTTCTTCTTCTTCTTCTTCTTCTTCTTCTTCTTCTTCTTCTTCTTCTTAAGTCTTTGTCTTCTTTCTTTCATTCTTCTTTTCTTCTTTCTTTCTTCTTCTTCTTCTTCTTCTTCTTCTTCTTCTTCTTCTTCTTCTTCTTCTTCTTCTTCTTCTTCAGTCTTTCTGTCTTCTTTCTTCATTCTTCTTCTTCTTCTTCTTCTTCTTCTTCTCTTCTTCTTCTTCTTCTTCTTCTCTTCTTCTTCTTCTTCTTCTTCTTCTTCTTCTTCTTCTTCTTCTTCATCCTATTTCTTTTTCTTGTTTTTCTTGTTCTTCTTTTTTCTGCTTCTTCTTCTCATTTCTTCTTCTAATTTCTTCTTTTTTTCTGCCTTTTCTTCGCAAAAAGAAAGACTGAGAAGAAGGAAAGAAGGAAGAAAAACAGGGTAGAAGGAAAGAAAAAGAAATACTTGGTATAAGGAAAAAAAGAAGAAAACTGGAGAAACGGAAAGAGAAAAAGATTGAGAAGAAAGAAGGAAAGATGTAAAACTAAGGGGAAGGAAAGTAAAAAAGGCTGTGTAGAATGAAAGAATGAAGAAAGACGGAGAAGAATTTAAGAAAAACTAAGAAAGACTAAGAAGAAGAAAAGAAAAAGAAAAGTTGGGACGAAGGAAAGAAAAAATAACCGGGTATAAAAAAGAAAGAAAGAAAGAAGAAATACTGAGAAGAATCAAAGAAAGAAGGACGGAAAAGATGGAAAAAATAAGAAAGACTGAAAAGAAGACAACATCGTGAAGAACGAATGAAAGACGAAAGATGGAGAAGAAGGAAGGAAAGAAGAAATATGGAGAAGAAGGAAGGAAAGAAGAAATATGAAGAAGGAAGAAAGAAGAAAGATGGAGAAGAAGGAATGAAAGAAGAAAGATGGAGAAAAAGAAATGAAAGAAATGAAAGAAGAAAGATGGAGAAAAAGGAATGAAAGAAAATGATGGAAAAGAAGGAATGAAAGAAGACAGAGAAGAAGCAATGAAAGAATAAAGACGGAGAAGAAGGTATGAAAGAAGAAAGATAGAGAAGGAGTGAAAGAAGAAAGACGGAGAAGAAGGAATGAAAGAAAAAAGATGGAGAAGAAGAAATGAAAGGAGAAAGACGGAGAAGAGGGAATGAAAGAAGAAAGACGGAGAAGAAGGAACGAAAGAAAAAAGATGGAGACGAGGGAATGAAAGAAGAAAGATGGAGAAAAGGGAATGAAAGAAGAAAGATGGTGAAGAAGGAATGAAACAAAAAAGATGGAAAAAAAGGAATGAAAGAAGAAAGACGGAGAAGAGGGAATGAAAGAAGACAGACGGAGAAGAAGGAATGAAAGAAAAAGATGAGAGAAGAAGGATGAAGAAGAAAGATGGTGAAGAAGGAATGAAACAAAAAAAATGGAGAAAAAGGAATAAAGAAGAAAGACGGAGAAGAGGAATGAAAGAAGACAGACGGAGAAGAAGGAATGAAAGAAAAAAGATGGAGAAGAAGGAATGAAAGAAGAAAGATGGTGAAGAAGGAAGGAAGCAAAAAAGATGGAGAAAAAAGGAATGAAAGAAGAAAGATGGAGAAGAGAAGGACAAAAAGAAAGACGTAGAGGAAAGAAATAAAGAAAGACATGGAGCGCATGCGCCTACTCCTCCTCCTCCTCCTACTACTACTCCTCCTCCTCCTCCTCCTACTACTACACACACACACACACACACACACACACATAAGCGCGTTCGCGCGTGTTCTCGCGAACTGTGACCCGCCAATGCATTCGTGTGGATGATGACAAAAATTGTCCAGTCCTCAAAGCCAATACAACGAAGGTGTCATCCTCCTTTGAACCTGCCCCTTTTGTGTGATGAGGAGGTGCTGACCCAGGAATTGAATACCCTGAAAATAAGGTACAAGAACGTGTCTGCTTAAGAGGAGCTCATACTACCCTCTGATACCGTCACAAATAACGGGTAACTACACTTTGATTCTAAGCAGAGCGCACAGATACTACACTCTGATCCTAGGTAGATCCATACATCAACCATCCCATTATTTTTTTTATGGGAACGATGCAATTTTGAGTAATAAGAAACAAATAAGGAAGTTTGAATTTCAAAACAAAAAATAAATAAATAAAATGGCGGGGAAATGTGAACATTATCATATGTTTCCCACGTTAGTAAATAACATATTCTTCTCACTTTCCGTCCGAACCCTTCCCTTCAGGCCACACCCACGTCCTCGAGCCGGAAATCGGGGTTGTTGGCAGGTGACGTCTGAGAATGTTTGTGACGGACGGAGACCTCGCAAAATGTCGCGCATATTGGGGAAAAGAAAAAAAATGGTTGGGACTGGAAGTGTGACATGATTTTAAAACGATTTCAAGGGAAGAATAAAACCAAAACGTTCTCAAGTGAACAGCGGATCATTTTCCCCCAAGAAATAAAGAAATAAAGCCTTGATGTGAAATACGATAGAAATAATGAAACTGTTGATAGGAATGAAATATGAACGAATGTGGTAGAAATGTGAGAGAGTGTGGTAGAAAAGAAAGAGAGAAAAAACAATATTTTTAAAAGCCAGAATAGCCATTTTATTTTAGACTAAACAATTATAGACTGAATCAAATATATTACAATAATTTTATAAAACTGTTGATAGGAATGAAATATGAACGAATAATATCAAAGAGTGTGGTAGAAAAGAAAGAGAGAAAAAACAATATTTTTGAAAGTCAGAATAGCTATTCTATTTTAGACTAACAATTATAGACTGAATCAAATATATTACAATAATTTTATAAAACTGTTGATGGGAATGAAATATGAACGAATAATAGGAAAGAGTGTAGTAGAAAAGAAAGAGAGAAAAAACAATATTTTTGAAAGCCAGAATAGCCATTTTATTTTAGACTAAACAATTATAGACTTAATCAGATATATTACAGCAATTTTATAAAACTGTTGATAGGAATGAAATATGAAGGAATAATATGAAAGAGTGTGGTAGAAAATAAGATTAAAAAGAACAATATTTTTGAAAGTCAGAATTGTCGTCTTATTTTAGACTAAATAACTATGAGGAAAGAGGATTCGAATAAATCCGACAGAATGTAGTAGGGATATGAGGAACACAAGGACAAACGTATATAGGATATATTTCACTAGAGCTTTGACTGATGATGCCGAGCTCAAAGCTCTAGCGAAATATATCCTACAAACGTTTGTTTGAGTTTTGTCCTTGTGTTCCTCATATCCCTACTACACTAAATAACTATAGAAAGAATCAAATCTATTAAAATGATTTAATAAAACTGTTGATAGGAATGAAATATGAAAGAATTATATCATAGTGAATGGTAGAAAACAATATTTTTGAAAGCCAGAATTGTCATTTGTATTTTAGACTAAACAACTATAGACTGAATCAAATCTATTAGAATAATTTTATTAAACTGCTGATAGGAATATGAACGAATAATATCATAGTGAACGGTAGAAAAGAAAAAAAAAACAATATTTTTGAAAGCCAGAATTTTCATTTTATTTTAGACTAAACAACTATAGACTGAATCAAATATTTAGAATAATTTTATAAATCTGTTGATAGGAATGAAATATGAACGAATAAAATCAAAGAGTATGGTAGAACAAATTAAAAAAAAAATTTGGAAGCCAGAATAGCCATTTTATTTCAGACTAATAAATTATAGATAGAATCAAATATATCCTAATAATGTTATAAAACTGTTGATAGGAATGAAATATGAGCGAATAATATCAAAGTATATGGTATAAAATAAGATATTTTTGAAAGCCAGAATTGTCATTTCATTTTAGATTAAACAATTATAAATATGATATATAGTAAGGTCACGTGAGTATTAGGAGGAGAGTCCTTCGTCTAAGTACTTCAGGTGAATTCTGCACAGAGTAATCTGTATGTTCTTAAATAGTGGTTTAGAACCATCGCCACTGTTCAGGTACGGGGGAGATGGGTCATTCCATTATATCAAAATAAAATAAGATATATTCCAATGATATTATAAAACTGTTGATAGGAATGAAATATAAATGAATAATATTAAAGAGTGTGGTAGAAAATAAGATAAAATACCAACGTTTTTGAAAGCCAGAATTGTCATTTTATTTTAGACTAAACAATTATAGACAGAACCAAATCTATTACAATAATTCATAAAATTGTTGATGGGAATTAAATAGGAACGGATAATATCAAAGTGTACGGTAGAAAAGAAAAAAAAAACAATATTTTTGAAAGACAGAATGTCCATTTTATTTTAGACTAACCATCTATTGACAGAAACAAATCTATGATTCAGAGTTAATTAATACCTATAGAACAACAATTCCACTCAAGCTGTCACGATTTCAATAAAGATTCTAAATTCACCATCTCATAAAGAATTGAAAAAGACACCAAAATAAAATCATTAATTGAACGGAAGGAATAAAACTAGATAAACAATTCAAAAACCTATATTTTCCCAAGAAATTAGAATAAAGCCTAGATGTGAAATACGCTAGAAATAATGAATCGATGTGAAATACGCTAGAAATTATGAAACTGTTGATAGGAATGAAATATGAACGAATAATATCAAAGTGTATGGTAGAAAAGAAAGAAAAAAACTAAATTTTTTAAAGCCAGTATGGCCATTTTATTTCAAACTAAACAATTATAGACGGAATCAAATCTATTATTCACAGTAAATTAATACCTATAGAACAATATTTCCACTCAAACCGTCTCGATTTTAATAGAGATGGTAAATTCACCATCCTAGAAAGAATTGAAAAAGATCTATTAATAATAGAGATAAGGTTTCTATTTGTCTGTAAGCAAAACTACGTCACTGATTACGTCACATTACCCAAAATCGTCATAACGTAGAATAAATACACTCAACATCTGAGAATGCACCCTTAGACGATCTCATTGTTTTTTTTAACAAGTTTTAGTAAATAGATACCGGGTAATATATTTGTATATATATATAGTTTGTTTTATTTCAAAATATATTTAAAGTTATCAGAACCTAAAGTTTCCATTTCATATTGTTTTATTTACTTTTTTTTACTCCTTTAATAAATTTGATGATTTTACTTACTTATTGTACAAACACTCTGACATTTAATTTTTAACTCCCAGCTCCTCAGTCAATATCTTTCAAAAATTAATTTCTACATCACTGGAGGGTGTTTTTTTTGCCAGTCAAATAAAATCATTAATTGAATGAAAGGAATAAAACTGAATAAACGAGTTAAAATCCCATAACCCATTTAAACTTTATATGAAACTTAACTACTCGGCCTAGTAATCAAATGTGGGTGTCACTAACACCTATATAAACAAATACATCAGGAACTGATTTTTCGTTTCATCATTTCATAAGAAATGAGAATGAAAGAAAGATGAAGAAGAAGAAAAGAAAGATGAAAAGCTGGGACGAGGGAAAGAAAAAATGACAGGGTTGAAAAAAAGAAAGAAGAAAAACTGAGAAGAAAGAGAAAAGAACGACGGAAAAAAGGGAAAAAAATAAGAAAGACGGAATGGAGAAGAAGGAATGAAAGAAGAAAGATGGAGAAGAAGGAGTGAAAGAAGAAAGATGGAGAAGAAGGAATGAAAGAAGAACGATTGAGAAGAAGGAATGAAAGAAGAAAGACGGAGAAAAAGGAATGAAAGAAGAAAGACGGAGAAGAAGGAATGAAAGAAGAAAGATGGAGAAGAAGGAATGAAAGAAGAAAGATGTAGAAGGAGGAATGAGAGTAGAAAGATGGAGAAGAAGGAATGAAAGAAGAAAGAAGAAAAGGAATGAAAGTAGAAAGGTGGAGAAGAAGAAGTGAAAGAAGAAAGATGGAGAAAGAGGAATGAAGAAGAAGACGGAGAAGGAATTAAAGAAGAAAGATGGAGAAGAAGAGTGAAGAAGAAGGAGGAGTGAAAGAAAAGACGGAAAGAAGGAAAGAAGAAGAAAGATGGAGAAGAAGGAATGAAAGAAGAAAGATGGAGAAGAAGAGTGAAAGAAAAAGATGGAGAAGAAGGAATGAAAGAAGAAAATGAGAAGAAGGATGAAAGAGAAGATGGAGAAGAAGGAATGAAAGAAGAAAGATAGAGAAGAAGGAATGAAAGAAAAAATACGGAGAAGAAGGAATGAAAGAAGAAAGAATAAAAGCCAAAATACGATAGAGATAATGAAAATGTTGATAGAAATGACATATGAACGAATAATATTAAAGAGTATATTAGGGAAAAAACAATATTTTTGAAAGCCAGAGTGCCCATCTTATTTTAAACTAAATAGCTATAGACATAATCAAATCTATGGTTTAAAGTAATTCCTGTAAGAACAACACTTCCACTCAAACCGTCACGATTTTAATATAGATGCTAAATTCAACATCATAGAAAGAATTGAAAAAGACATCAACATAAAATCATTAATTGAACGGAAGGAACATAACTGGATAAACAATTTAAAACCCTTTAATCCACTTGAAATTAATATGAAACTCAATTACTCAGCCTCGTAATAAAATGTGGGTGTAACACCTATACAAACAGATACATCAGTCACTAATCTTTCATTTCATCTTTTCATAAGAAATGAAAATAAAACCTAAATATGATGGAAATAATGAAACTGTTGATAGAAATGACATATGAACGAATGATATGGTATAAAAGAAAGAAAACAATATTTTTGAAAGCCAGAATGGCCATTTTATTTTTAGACAAAACCAATGTGGACAGAATCAAATCTATAGTTCACAGTAGATTAATACCCGTAGAACAATATTTCCATTCATACCGGTATGATTTTAGTAGAGATGCTAAATTCACCATCACAGAAATAATTGAAAAAGACATCAACATAAAACAATTAATTGAATGGAAGGAATACAAGTGGATAAACAATTTAAAACCCTTTAATCCATTTAACCTTATAATAAACTCAATTACCCGACTTGGTAACAAAATGTGGGTGTCACTAACACCTATATAAACAAATACACCAGTCACTCATCTTTCTTTTCATCTTTTTATGAGAAATGAAAATAAAGCCTAAATGTGAAATACGATAGAAATAATGATAGAAATGAAATATGAACGAATAATATCAAAGGTTATGACAGAAAGGAAGAAAACTGGGAAGAAAATGAGGGAAAAAGATGGAAAAGCTGAAAAGGAAAAATATTAGGATAAAAAAGTAAGAAACATTGATTGGTTGGCTGGTTAGTTTGATTTAACGGTATGTCAACTCTGGGCTTATTTTATAAGGTAGATGTTTTTTGTTTATATTCATTCTTGTGGGTTATTCCAATTAATATATATATATATATATATATATATATATAATATATATACCAGGTGAGTCAAAAAGTAATACCAAGGTAATTCCATGTCAAATCATACACGCAATGTCACCCAACCCCTTCAATTTTTCTGAAATTTTGTTCAGGTGTGGATTATGAAAAAATCAGAAATAATCAATAACTTAAAATTGGTTAAGTTCAGACTTTTTCGATAGCATTTATGGATTTCTTGGGTAAAAATTATGTTATAAACTAATTTTTAGGAGTAGGGAAGCACTAGAACTCATTTCACAGACAAAAATATTTGACAAAAGTCGCCATTTTTCGCCAACCCGACCAAATTTGGAGAGATAAAAATCGACACAACTCCCCCAACTTTTTGGAATTGGAAGCTCAGATTTTGGGGAATGTCGAACGTTAACACAGTGCACACCTGTACAAAATTTCAGAAAAATTGAAGTGGGTGGGTTACAATTTTACTTTTTTCTGGATGATTTCACATAGAATTGCCGACCATTTTGTTTAGGACAGGTATAATTACCAACACAGAAACATGTATCATGTATCAAAATGAAGCTGGTGCTCTGTGAATCACACCCCTACTTCTCCACACCGTTTCTCTCAATAGCAATGTTTCACCCTGGAATGAGAAATTCGGAAAATTCTGTTGGCTGTTCTTTGAGCTACTTCTTCACTACAGATTTCACTTCCCCATCACTGGAATAATGTTTGCCTTAAACCCCTTTCATGGTGCCGAAGAAATGATAGTCTGGAGGCGCTAAATCTGGTGATTATGGAGGATGTGGTAAAGTTGTCCACCCGAATGAGGCGATTTTCTTCCTTGTCTTGATGCTTGTGTGGGGTTGAGCATTGTCATGCAAAAGAAGGATATTGATGATTGTTAAGTTGGATTCTTGCTCTAAGCCTCATTAGGGTCTCAATGTGAGCCTTAGATTTATATTAAAAAAAAACTTCCTGAAATAAAGAACATGGTATTACTTTTTTACTCACCCTCGTATCTTAAAGTCATTTTAAATCTATTCAACCAATAGATGGGACTATAACAGGTACTAGCATTCCGGATCAAAGTTGACCTGGGAGTAATGGTGATGAAGGTGTACTCCACTTTTCCTAGAGCTCCAGAATTAGAACGTCACCATTAGATGCAGTTTAACGTCATACCCGGAACACTGAAAAGAAGGGATTTATTTTTATCTGGATACTGATCAAGTTGACTAACTCGCAAGTTTTTGAAAAAGCAATTGTACGATCACCAGATGGCGACACGGATTTCTTTGACATTGTCGCTGGAGTCCTACACTAGCGCCATATATCTTATTATAATGGAGATTGTGTGTTTGTCTGTCTGTAACCGAAACTATATTACTATTCAAGTCACAATTCCCTTTGTTATTTACATCACATTCTCCATGATATTATTTATATTTAAACCTCAATAATTAATAAAATTGTTTGTCATTACTTACACTGTTGACCATATCTACATACTAATCACATGCAATTGTATTTATATATACAACAAAATAGAGGTTTACAGTATGAATGGGAAGGCTAATTTGCATATTGATCTTAAAAATTTGATTTTAATAAATATATGATTAGTATTATTGATTTCTAATTGTTTGGTTTTATCTTATTGAATATGAGCAAAAATCTCTTCAATAAATCTTAAAAGAAATCCCTTAACAAGAAGAAATAACTGTAATATCATTCTTTACTTCCTATTTTACCTAAACAGTTTAAATTAGGAAAATTTACCAATGAAAGACGGGAGTAACGGAAAATGATGGAAGAGTTAGTTTCAAAGTTGTTCTATTTTTCAATCATACTGTTCAAAATCTTTTAATCTACATTCTTATTCAGTTTCATTAGCCTTTCTAATTTAATAGGACATTTTATTATAAAATTTAACTAAAATACTTGCACCCGGAGGGTGCATATATTTGCTAGTATTCATAATATCCCTAGACTACATACTCCGAACATCACTAGATCCCATAAAAGAAAAAGGCCTCACACTAAAAAAAAAAGAAGCAAGAAACAGGCGATATCCCGCACAGACTATTACAGATGCGGACTATACTAATGACCTAGCACTACTCGCAAATACACCTGCACAAGCCGAACCCTTGCTACACAGCCTAGAAAAGGCTGCACGAAATGTCGGCCTATACGTAAACTCTGATAAAACTGTGTTCATGTCTTTCAAAAACAAAAGCGAGATCTCAACCATCGATGGCAAACTCCTAAACTCGGTAGAACAATTTAGATACTTAGGCAGTAACATCTCCTCCACAGAAAACGACGTTAATGCACGCATAGGAAAAGCATGGGCCGCTATGAATAAATTATCGATCATATGGAGGTCCAATCCCACAGACAAGTTAAAGAGACAGTTCTTCTAGGCCGTTGTCGTGTCAGTACTGCTGTATGGCTGCACCATCTGGACCCTAACTAAGCGACTAGAGAATAAACTAGATGGAAGGCGATATCCCGCACATACTATTACGGATTCGGACTATGCTGGTGACCTGGCACTACTCGCAAATACACCTGCACAAGCCGAACCCTTGCTACACAGCCTAGAAAAGGCAGCCCGAAAAGTCGGCCTTTACGTAAACTCTGATAAAGCTGTGTTCATGTCTTTTTTTTTAAAACAATAGATATAAGCCACCATTCAATTCTAATGGTATTTTATTCGAGGCAGCATCCGGTAATCTTACTAGTCGGTGTAAATCTCACAGTAGATATTACTGTGCTAAATCTATGCCACTCTGGGAATAGTGAGACTGGGGCGAGTGTCAAACAAATGCCTACCATCATAACCATTCTTTATTACTCTTACACACAGACAGACATAGTCTTTATATAATATATATATATATATATATATATATATATGTGTGTGTGTGTGTGTCTTTATATATGTTATATATATGTATATTTATATATATACTTATATATATATATATATATATTTATTATTTATACATATAAATACATATAATATTATATATATTACATTATATATATATATATATATATATATAATATATATTATATATATATTATATAATTATTGAAGCTGTTTATGTCTTAGCAAAGGTCGAGTGGTGTATACTTGGCATTGTGTGTTTGTGAGTTATTTCTCACTTTAGGGGCTGGTATATGGTAACTATCTATGCCTTCGTCTCATATGGGTTCCATTATAGCCTTTAAGAATCACCGTTACTTTTTTGGGTGGGACGTCTATTGCATCGTAAGGTCATTCTCTAAATATAATCCAGAATCTAACCATCATTTATTCCCAGCCCCCCCCCCCCCCACACACATTTATTCGGCTCAGAGTTTGTGAAAAGCCATTGCCATTATAGCTAGTAACAATTGCCTATTGAAATAGAAATAAAAAAATCGCTTATACTGTTTTTAATAGAACGCGTTGCACTAAATATCCTACCTTGGAGAGGAGATCTCGATGATTTTTTAAAATTAATATATCTATATAAGTCAAATCTCTATTATCATCGCTCAAAAACCAAGCCCTGGTGATATTTAATGTATATATATATATATACTTTGTCGTTAATTGTTTTATTTTCGAAGTTTCCTCTGTACATACATATACACACAACTGCCTTTTATATATGTATAGATAGATATAAATCAAATTAATAAAGGGTTAGCCCAGTCGGTAGAGCGTTCGGCTAGAACCCTCAAGGTTCCAAGTTCGATACCGGTCCTCGCTAACTAAGACGTATGGGTATCACAGGGATCTGTGCGGTAAAGAGTTTATGGTAGGTGTGCCGCTACACCTCAGACGCAAGTCAATCTCCTTGCGTTATTGAAAAGGGGATAGACTCCCTCGATGATTGGCTGATATCAACTTTAGGCCGACCCGACGACTTTATTTTTAAAAAAAAGTTTATTTATATTAATGCTGGTGTTCCTAAAGCTTCCGTTTATTATCCTTATGCAACACCCTATATTTAAAAACTAGCAGTGGCTACTCGGCGTCGACTGGGTTGAGGGGAATTTTAAAAAGTTATTCCCGCAGATCCATTATTACTGAATCGTAAGTTGAATCCCATTTAAATCCCTATGTAAAAAAATCGACCTTGCAAGATCCAGCTACTCTGAAAACAAATGTTAATATCTACTATCTAAAATATCAAATGAAAAAAAAAATCCATGCTGTTATCATTTAAATTTTATTTTTTTAAATATCGTCATGAATATAAATAAAATCTCTATTATCTTTGCTCAAAAACCAAGCCCTGGTGATATTTTATGTGTATATATATCTACTTTGTCGTTAATTGTTTTATTTTCGAAGTTTCCTCCGGACATACATATACATACAACTGCCCTTTATATATGTATAGATGAGACCGTCCAAATTGTGCGATCTCATTTTTCTATTTCTTTTTTCTTTTTATCTATCTATCTATCTATCTATCTATCTATTTCATTTTCTGTCTATCTATTTAATTATTCTATCAATCTATATTTTTCTATTTAAATGTAAATCCAGATTATTTGGTTGCGCTTAATCGCAGATTTCTTATTTGTCCCATTTTATTTCACCCAATTTTAAAAGTGAAACATTTCAAATGGAATTACGTCGCTTAAATGCGCAACATAAAATTAAAACGAATTGAAAAAAAAAAAAAAAAGAAGTTATATATTTGTTTTATTTGTAATATTGAAATTGTAAATTACAGAAGTATTTTTGATCTTATGGAGTCCCGGTCCCTTGTCCTAATTTCCGCTATGTTTTGGCGAATTTCCGGAGCAAATTATATATTTTTCGAGTCATGTTTTTGTCATTTTTGGTCGGCAAATTAATGTAGATATTTTAAAGACCTCCCTACCTCATCTAGATCTTTTAGACAAATCAAGGTATATTTTAAAAACCCACTTTTGAAATTTTATTTTTTCGATTGAAATTGTGCAGTATTATATCGATTTTTATTTTTTTATGGAGGCGCGTGGCCTAATGGTTAGAGTCGTAGGGAATGGACTCGTCAACGCGAGTTCAATTCCTGGACGAAGCTGTTGGCATTTCACTTAGCGCTAATACTCTTGGGAAAGGTATGAATCCAATTCTCCCTCCAGCTATTGGTAAATATCAGGATAGACTGGACCCTTTAACCATGGTTAAACAGTCTAGGAGAAGGAAAACTCTGAATTCAAACCTGTTAAACTCCGCTTAAGAAATTGACCTTGTGTCGCATCCTGCTCGTGTGGAGGGGTTGGTAAATATATATATATATCGGTTTTTATTGTATATATTTGTATTATTTATTGCAAAGACAATAGCAGGATTTATATGTAATGAAATAATCATCGTTTCTAGCCTTAATAGCTCTTCTTGATTTTTTTTTGTTTCGTGGAATTTCCACGGGTTCCGCTTGTACATAGAAATAAACACAACATTTTGTGGATACTTAACTGTTTTCGTCTTTTTGTAGGAGGTTTTTCTGATTACTGAGATATGAGAAATCATTTAATATTTATACAATTCAAATTATTATTATTTTAAGATAAACGATTTGAAATTACATTGCAATATGTACTTACCAGCATGTCGTATCTATCTATCTATCTATCTATCTATCTCTCAGCATATCTATCTATATATATCTATCTATTTCATTTTTATATCCTTCTCTCTATTTCCTTTTTTCTACCTTACTATCTATTTTCCCCCTTTTTATCTATTTCATTTTTCTATCTCTCTCCATCTATTTTCCATCTATCTTTATTTCACTTTTTCTATCTATCAATCTATTTGTTTTCTATCTATCTATCTATCTATCTATCTATCTATCTATCTATCTATCTATTTCCTTTTTCAATCTATCTATTTCCTTTTTCTATCTGTCTATCTATCTCCTTTTTCTTATTTCATCTCTTTGTCTTTGAATTTATCATCGTCTATTTCTTTCTTTCTTTCTTTCTTTCTTTCTTTCTTTCTTTCTTCCTCTCTATTATTCTTTTTTTCTTCAGCATATTCAAAAGTTTCTAAAATCATGGACCAAAGAGAACAAGACCCTTAAAACCTACTTCGATTCCGTTTAGAATATTATTTTTTTTTGATTTTTTAATTAATCTTGAAGGTCAATATCTGATAGATATATAATTACCCAACCCCTCTTCTACGACGAGCATGCGACACAAAGTAAATATTTTAGAGGAGTACAGGTGTTTTTTGAATTTCAGAATTCTTCTTCTCCTAGACTGGTTACCTTACCAAGACTAAAGAACCCAGTCTGCCCTATTATTTACCCATAGATAGGGGGACCATGTGGATTTTTCCCCATGTTTTTTGACCGCAAGGATTTGGTTTCTGGGTTCTTTGTATAATCTCATATCGACCTACGTTTGTTATGTAATGTAGTAGTAGTAGTCCTATTTAATCCATAGCTATGGGAATGAGTGATTTTATTTATTTTTCACGGGCATTAGTCTTTATGTGAATGTTATAGCACGACTAGATTTCCAACTGGCTTACTACGATGTCACAGTTCAGCACATTACCCGCTACAGGGTCCGTAATAGGGATTATGTTAAAAATGAACCCCATTTGGTTACATTCTATGAGAGTATCTTGGTCAGCCTAAGAACTTTTCAGTCGATCCTCTTATATTAGATTTTATATTGTTTTAAGTCACCATACTCATAGATTTTAGATTTTTATATATCTAGTGGAAATTAAAAGTTTTACAAACAGAATTTCCTTTTTGTTTTTAGTACGTACCCAAAACATTTGTCTTTTTTAACAGTCTTAGTCCTGACAAGTCAACCGAAGAACTATTATACACACACACACACACACACATACACACACACACACACACTCATACATATATATATATATAAAATACTCATATATATATCATATATGCACACACACATACACACACACACACATAGAGACACACACAGAACACACGCACATATATATATATATATATATATATAAAAATACTCATATATATATATCATATATGCACAGACACACAGACGCACACACAGACAAACATACACACACACACACACACACACACACACACACACACACATATATATATATATATATATATATATATATATATATGTGTGTGTGTGTATTTCATATCTAGTTAATGCTTTTTTTCATAAATTCTATTTTAACATTCTCTCCTGTCGTTTCTTCGTAAAACTCATTTTTCTTTCATATTTTGAAAAATATATTTTTAATGATCTCAAAAGATTTTTCCTTCAGTAGAAAATAAATTTACAAAAGGCTAGAAAATAATAACTGAAAATTTTAATACCATATGGTCATATTGTTTTCTTTTTTCTATCAAATTTAAAAATAACAATGCTGCTTAAAAAAATCCCACAAAACAACGAAACTGTTTAAAAACCAGATGACAATCGAAATATTATCATTTAACTCCTTGAGAGTTTTTCTCACCAGTTTTAACTGATTATTTTTCCACTAGAGCAGAACTTTTCAACCTTTTTCATCTCACGGCACAGTGCGCCGGACAATGAATTGATCGAGGTACACCATCAGTATATAAACATATGATTACATTGGTTTACAAAAAATATTTTTTGTCTGAGGCAAGAATGTGAATAGGTGTTTTTTTTTACTAATTTGGGCGTCCTGAATTCAAATTTATAAACAGTTTTGCTCTATCACCTCTAGTTTTCTGTCTTTTAAATGGTCTCATTTTAGTATATACAGAGTATATACGTGCTTATTTCAACAGTTGCAGCAGCTTATTACAGATAAAAACAGGATAGATAAAGAACATTGACGGAATAAATATACTTGGATGACACAATGTACACAATTCATAGTACCGCAGACAGTTAGAAATGTGTTTTCTTAGATGATCTGCTGACTGCCAGTGCACTACTGGCCAGTGCACTATTGGCTGTTGATTCAGACGTGTTGGCTACGCTTAAATGCCAAAATCTGTCTTTATATATAGCTATATATATATATATATATATATATAATGTAATGCTATCACTTACATTTATGGCGTAATAACTAAGAAAAGAAGACATAAGTCACACAATATTAGAAATTAACCCTGAATGCATATACGCCTTTATGTACAGTATGTGTACAAAATGTACAGTATGCATATCTAAAAAACTAGAGGTGATGGGTAAAAACGGATTTCCAATCTGAATTCAGCACCCCCAAATTAGGTTAAAACAGCTATTTTTGTGCTTGTTTCAATTTCTTTGTAAACCAGTGTTATTTTATCATTTAAATTTTAAAAGAAAAGGAATAGTGAAAATATGCTACAAGTGTAAAAGAAAACAGTGTAATTTTATTTCTAAAGGTATATTTCTGATCAATTAAAACAAAAAATATTAAAGTAATAGAATAAAAATATAAGAGGATAATCAACCGTACTCAACACTCATAGTACACCTACGGAAGCTTCACAGTACACTAGTATGCCACAGCACACCGGTTGAGAAAACTCTGCACTAGAGTCTGAATAAAGAAAAGTCTGTCCAGGACTCTTCTAAGTATTATGAGCAATTTTGATGAGTTTTTTTTATGGTTCCAAATCTTTCTCTGATTTCCCTGTTATTAGGCATTGTTTAAAAAGCCTCTGACTTTGATTGGTATCACTTTTATTTATTTACTGTTCTGTACAGCTCATACAACTCCAGATAATCTTCCCTTTATTCTTCTGTTTCTACTTTTTTGTATCCTATTCATAATTATTTATTATTACTAGCAAATTTATGCACCCTCCTGGTGCAAGTATTTAAGTTTTAATGTAATGAAATATCGTATTAAATTAGAAACGCTTATGAAACTAAATAAGAATACAGATGAAAAGATTTGAAACAGAGGTGGGTATAATCGAAAAATAGAACAACTGAAACTTACTCTTCCATCACTCTCGTCTTTCATTGTTATTTTTTCTAATTTAAGTATTTAGTTAAAATACGAAGTAAAGAATAAAATGACACTTAACTTTTCTTGTTAATGGATTTCATTTAAGATTGATTGAAGAGATTTTTGCTTATATTCATTAAAATAAAATCAAACAGTTAGAAATCAATAATACTAAGCATATATTTATTAAAATTACATTTCTAATATCAATATGCAAATTAGCCTTCCCATTCACACTGTAAACCGCTATTTTGTTGTATATATAAATACAATTGCATGTTATTATTATATACATATGGTTAACAGTATAAATAATGTAAAACAATTTTATCAATAATTGAGGTTAAAATAAGGATAAATTCATGGTGAATGTGACGTCAATTACTAAGGGAATTGTGACTTAAGTAGTGATTTAGTTTCGGTTACAGACAGAAAAACACACAATCTCCATTATAATAAGATATTATTATTGCTAGTAGTTTTTCCCACTTTAAATGGTGGTTTTTCCCTGAGTGACAGCCCATCTCCACAGATCTCCAGGACTTAAGTATTATATCCGATCTTAGTGCTATGTATTGGATAGTTTCGGTTCTTATTATTATTTCTAATTTGTATGGTCTTTTCCAGGTTCGCAGGGACTGTTCCAAGAGCTCCAATTACTATTGGTATCTCCGCCAGCTTAATGTTCAACAGCCTTTTCAGCTCTCTGGTAAGTTCGTAGTATTTGTCCAGCCTTTCGAATTCTTTCATCTTCAATCTGTGGTCTGTTAGAAAAGCAAAACCCACTCTCTGACTGGTCCTTTTTTCTTGTTAATCAAAACTAAGTCCAGTTTTCTGGTTTGAAATGGGTGATCCCTCTGTATCCCAATTTCCAGAGAATTTTAAGCATTTAATTTACAAGGACAGATTCTAGTTTGTAGGTTTATTGCACCGTTCTCACTTGATCGTCTTTCCCCGCTCAGTCGTGTCTCTTTTTTTGTATCTATTTTCTGCTAGTTTGTTGTATACGCTTAATCTATGATAATTGTTTCATCTCTATCATCAGTTCGCCCTGTCGGTTGATAGAGAAGAATACACCGACTACATCTCTGCAGCGGAGTAAAATCCCCCCAATGCCGTCACCGGTTGGTCGTAGGTGGCGACCCGTGATGCTTAAGGACAGGGTCGTTCAGGGCGCAAAGCTCTTGTCCGTGCAGACAGGACTCAGTTCCGTTTCAAGGCATTGTCGAAGTCAAAAAGAAATTTGACTTTGGGTGGTTAGCTGATTGATTTTTACGGCATGTCAACCCTCGGGTTATTTCATTCTTGTTGGGTATTCAAATATTCGAAACTCAGTTTATTTTTCAAACTAATTCTTCGATATCTCTGAATACATAGATGCTACCCTAACAGATACTACCACTCTGGATCAGAGCCGACTTAGGAGTAATGGGAATGGTGGGTTATTCGAAACTTCCTAGAGATCAAGAATTCGAACATCACCAGTAGATGCAGTTTATTTAACCCGTAGATGTAACCGTAACAAGTACTATCACTTTGTGTCAGAGTTGACCTGAGAGTAATTGCGGTGAAAGGGTAATTCACACTCCTCAGAGCTCCAGAACTGGAACCTTACCACTAGATGCAGTGTCCTGGGCATGACGTTAAAATGTATTTAATGGTGGAGTTTCAATTCTGGAACTCTGGGGAATGTTGAGTACCCCTTTATCACCATTACTTCCAGGTATACCCAGACCCTGAGTGGTAGTACCTGTTAGGGTCCTATCTATAGGTTAAATAAAAAAAAAACATGTTTAAAAATGTGTTTAGAAATTGAGTTAAAAAAATTTGAATACTATCTATTTAACCCATAGATGGAACCGTAACATTTTAGGTCAGAGTGGACATAAGAGTAATTGCAGTAATATACAACAAACTAGCAGAAAATAGATACAAAAAAAGAGACACGACTGAGCGGGGAAAGACGATCAAGTGAGAACGGTGCAATAAACCTCCACACTCCCCAGAGCTCCAGAATTGGAACCTTACCACTAGATGCAGTTTAACTTTGAATTTGGCGCACCCCTCGTAGTATTACTATTTTAATCCCGTCACGTAGTGGCCATTAGCTCTACTATTTTACAGACACGGTAGGTAATGACTTTTTGTGTCACCTATCACAAATAGCAGAGCTGTTCGGCAGGCATGGGATATAATCCCCACAGGCGCAATTTATTTAGGAAAAGAAAAAACTCTGAATCTAAAGGCAGGAACGTGAGTCCCTATGGTTGTCTGATGTTGTGTTCAATCTAATGCTGGCGAGTCCCGTGGTGACAATAATACCGGGTTGTATAGCATCTTGTCTTTACCTTAGACAATCTGATTGTTTTAAAGGCCAAGCTCGTAAATTCTATTTTTTCAATTGTCATGGAATCTAATAAACAATGACAGGCGCGTCAAGGCTGAATGGCTCGGGTGGCAGCAGCTTGCTTTACAGAAATAAATGGCTGTAATCATACCAACTGGCTCTTAAAAGAAATTGGTGAAATGTAAAGACGGATTTATTTTAAGGGCATGCCAGTCCGATCAGAGTTATTTTGTGCCTAGAGGTTATGGAAGCGAGTTCATTGTATGATTATATTTATTTTATTTTCTATGGAGGTGCGTGGTGTAATGGTTAGTCGTAGGAAATGGACTCGTCGACCTGAGTTCAAATCCTGAACGAGGCTGTTTGCATTTCACACAGCGCTAACACCCTTGTGAAAGGTATGAATCCATACATTCTCGCTTCAGCTATAGGCAAATAGTAGGGCAGATTGGGCTCTTTAACCTTGGATAGGTCATCAGTCAGGGAGGAAAAACTCTGATGTCAAACCTGTTAAACTCCGCTTAAGAAATTGACTCTGTGTCGCATTCTCCTCGTGCGGATGGGTTTGTATATATATATATATATATATATATATATATATATATATATATTTATATATTTACTTTCTCGTCACGGAGTGAAGATGAGAGAAGGCCAAAACCTGGACAAATACTTCAACCTTGCCAGAGAGCTGAAAAACCTGTTGAATATGAAGCTGACGAGGATACCAATAGTAATTGGAGCTCTTTGTTTCTTGAAAAACTTTCCAGGCTATAGCCGATTCAGTGCTGTAGTACGGCTGCACCACTCCGGTTCTAATAGAGCGGATAGAGTATTTAGTTGGTTGGTAGGATTTTACGGCATGTCAACCCTTGTTGGGTTAATTTATACCGAAGACGTTTTAATTTATTCATTCGTCATTTTTAACTCAATATTTTCTATTTAACACATATATGGGACCTTAACACCAAATACCACTCCGAGCCAGAGTGGACCTGGCTGCAGTGGTGATGAAGGGGTACTCCATATTCTCCGGAGCTCCAGAATTGGAACCTCATCCTCAGATAGAATTTAACTTCATACCCAGGACACTAAAACCCTAAGCCACCGACAAAGTGGAGTATTGCAAACCATGGACTGCTCAGCCACCAGGATTGCGTCCTTAAGCATCACGGGTATCCACACGCGGCCAACAAGTGGCTCCTATTGGGCGGATCTTATACCTATTCAGGGGCACAGTCTGTGAATCAAAAAGTTCCAGCCGACCGAGCTGTAAAATAAATCGGTGAAATGGCAAGACAGACAATCCCATGATAACCCCTCCCATGTGCCCACCTGTTTGCCGTGGGTGGTGACCTGGGATACAAGATCGAATCGTGATGGCTGAGCAGTCCATGACTTACAACCCTCCACTTTGACTCTTACTTAGGCTCGACGGCTGGTCAGAGAGGCACACTCCGATAAATTGGCTGGTCATATGGTCAAAGATGATTGTGCAGACCGCATGACTCTTATGGAAAACCCAAAAGCTTTACCTAGCCATGTTATGACGATTTTGGGTAATGTGATGTAAGCAGTGACGTAGTTTTTGCTACAGACAAGAACCGGAAGCAAATCTCCATTATTAATAGATATTATAATTATATTATAATATATCATCATCATCATCATGTCACGCTTTCAGCGCGGATATCCATGACAATTTCTCTCCATCCGTCCCTATCGCTCATCATTCTCGGGAGGTCCTCTATGCAGCATCCTGCATCCGTACAGAGCTGATCAACGTACGTTTTTGCTGGTCGGCCCACGCTGGCTTGTCCATGTGCTGGCTTCCACAGGAGGACGTCGCTTATGAGTTCGTCCTTGCTTCTCTAGCAGTGTCCCGCGTGTCTTGTCCTGGTTTGGGTGATATGTGGTAGGTGGCCGTACAGCTGCTTTCTGGTAGGGTGCTGTTTCCACGTCTTGTTCATGATCACCCGCAGCATTCTTGTGCAGCTCCCATCTAGTTTATTCTCTAGTCGCTTAGTTAGGGTCCAGGTGGTGCAGCCATACAGCAGTACTGACACGACAACGGCCTGGAAATATATATATGAATATATATATTATGAATATATTATAATTTCCATCTTCCAGTGGCGGTTGCGGGAATTCCGGTCTACCATGAAAATCAGCATACAACACACTGACCTTTACTAGCGCTTGAACACCAGCCACCGTGACCGGTGGCTAACACTTTAGTATTTCAGTCGACAGTCAGGCACCCTATCAATCAATCGCATTCAGGTTGTGGGAGGGGGTTAACACGCAAGTTTCACAAGCCGTTGACAATGATTTTGTCCTTCTCTGGCGGCTTCTCAAAAGCAACCCGGTGCCAAATATGGCTTTGTCAAGTAATGATATGTCTCTCAACAAGCGCAGACCTTCTTCCGTCTTTCGTCTTTACGCAAGCATTTCTAGCATCCCACCTTACTCAATTCCAGGCGTCTCCTGTCAGTCTCCCCCTTTTTCTCCCTCCTCCAACTCCCTTGCAATTCCGACCCTTTTTTAGATCCAGATTTCTAGACCCCACACCAACCCCATCTCAAACCCCAGCCTTTTAAATCCTTGACGCCGTACCCCGAAAGTGCCCTTTCTGCCATCTCCACATTCCACCAAACACGAAATAGGTTCCCGTCATCACCCCAGCTTGCCTAGCGTTGCCCGTGGGCATCGGCGCCCTCGTCAAAATTTTTTTTCTCTCCTTTTTACCAAACCTTCTTGCAATCTATCCCTTCCCCCAATCAACGCACACCTTTTTTTTTCTTTTTTTTTTACTTTTTCTTTTTATATTAAAAAAAAAATATTTCTGGACTTTCTACTTGGAATGCACGTTTTGGTTTCTTTACGACCTTAAACCTCATCTTACCTTTTCGTGAACCACTTCTCTTCACTTCTCGTTTTTATATCTACGCCATCACAAATCTCGTGAGATTTTCCTTGCTTTTTTTATTTTTCTATTTTTTTTTAGAGGGAGTTTGGGTTTTATTCAGTTTATTCTTTTCGTTTCATACCTTATTTTTTCACATCAACCTATTTTAGTCTTTCTATTCATATCTACATCATTTGCTATCTACTTATAAAACATACTTTCTTTCTTTCTTTCTTTCTTTCTTTCTTTCTTTCTTTCTATTTCCTTGGACTTTCTAATGATTTTCATTCATTCTTTCATTCTTTTTTATTTATTCAATTATTCATATTTCCTTAGCGCATCCTTTACTTTTTCTTTCTTCTTTTTTCTTTCTATCTTTCCTTTTCTTCCTTCTTTCTATTTTCTTTATGCTCCTCTTTTTACTTTTTTCTTTCTCTTCATTTTTTCTTTCTTCCTATTTTTCATTTTCTTTTCTTCTTCCTTTCTTTCTTTCTTTTCTTTCTTCCTTTCTTTCTTTCTTTCTTTCTTTCCTTTCTTTCTTTCTTTCTTTCTATTTCCTTAACTCCAATTTTACTTAGTTTCTTTCTTGCTTTCTTTCTTTTTTCTTTCTTTTCTTTTTCTTTCTTCTTTTATTTCATTCTATATTTCCTTCTTTCCTTCTTTCTATTTCCTTAAGCTCCCATTTTTACTTATTTCTTTTCTTTCTTTTTTTCTTTCATCTTATTTTCTGGTTAGACTTTTCTTTTTTCTGTCTTTCTTTCGTTCTTTCTTTCATTCTTTATTTCTATTTCCTTAAGCTCCACTTATTACTTAGTTTCTTTCTTTTTCCTTTCTTTCTTTCTTTCTTTCTTTCTTTCTTTCTTTCTTTAGCCCCTTCCTTTTACTTTTTTCTTTTCTTTCTTTCTATCTTTCCTTCTATTTTCTTAGGTTCCACTTTTTTCTTATTTTTCTTTTTTCTTTCTTCTTTCTTTCTTTCGTTCTTTCCTTTTCCCTTTTTCTTCTTTCTTTCTTTACCCTTTTATTTTTCTATTTCATTCTTTGTAATTTCTTTGTACTTATAGCTTTTCTTTCTGTTCCTTTATTTCTTTTTCTTAGTCCGTGCCTTGGGATTTCGAAGTCAATTTTAATATAATGTACAGAAAATATTTAAAGTTGATATGCATTTAAATAAATTAAAAAAAAAAACGATTTCAAAAGTGATTATTCAAAAAATCTATGAAAATTGGCTATGAATTCTCTAGTCTTTTCAAAGTTGACGAATATCATTTGATAGATAAGTAAACGTTAGTTTATTGTCATTTCAACAAATGGTCCGGACTAATGAGGTAGGTCCATTATATGTGTGGGTGTTCGCTTTATTCTATCTCTATTCTTATTCTTTCATGCTTCAAAAAATCCAGTACATTTATTTTTATATAACACACACACACACACACACACACACACATATATATATATATATATATATATATATATATATATATATATGACAATATATATATATATGACAATATATATAAATTGTATATATGTTGTATATATATAATATATATATATATATATATATATATATATATATATATATGAGAGTACGTAAATAAACAATGTGTTTATTTGATATGGCTTTTAGCCGACAATTTTTGGAGGATATGTGCTTAATTGAAGTCATATCTAATTTTTGAAAATGAATTAAATAATTAATGAATTTTAAGCGGGCATATATGTTCAAATGTAAGGCTAAACAAATCAAGAAAATGTCAATCCCTGAATGTACATTTCGACCTAGGTTTCGAGTAACACACGGAGCAGATTCCCATGTCTATAACCTTGCTGATGAGACCTAATAGGTCGAAATGTACATTCAGGGATTGACATTTTCTCGATTTGTTTAGCCTTACATTTGAACATATATACCCGCCTAAATTCATTAATTATTAACTAATTAATTTTCAAAATTAGGTATGACTTCAATTAAGCACATATCCTCCATATATATATATATATATATATATATATATATATATATATATATATATTCAAAGAAGAAAAAACTTAACAAACCGTAATTTGGATATTATGAATCTGTTTCGACCATAAATCAATATGAGCCTAGTCTCATCAGATAGCTTATTACATAAAGACTGTGAAAACTAAAGTAGAGAAAATATTTTTTCTTTTCTTTCTTTTTTTATAATACCAGGGAAAACTCTTTTCTTCGAACACACCCGCATAAAATCTTATATATGTTGACGATAAAAGCAAGGAAATGCACACACACACACACACACACACACACACACACACACACACACACACACACACACACATCTAATATATAAAACAGAGATTTTGGTATGTACGTGTCGACGTAAAACAAAAAAACGGGAGGTCACTCAGATTCAAAATCTTGCATACACATTGATATCGTTCTAACTAAGAAAAATTCCAAATTTGGTTATTGATTTTTACTGATTAAGGGATTTAATCGATTAATTAATCCAAAATCACCCAATTTGCGGAACTGTCCGTATATCAGCCCCTCCTGATAATAAAATATTGTCTCTGCCTGCTTATTGTTAAAGCGATAACAGCAGCGAAGTTTTGATTTTAATGAATTAATTTTGCAGTCTAAGCCGTTCAGTTCCGAATTTATGGCCTATTTATGGTCCAGTCTTTAATAATTTTTATATCGTTAGAAAGATAAGAAAATACTCTTTCAAAATATGTAATTTTGTGTGAGTTTTATTAATTGAATCATTTTTACAGCGAGTTAAAAAATTAAAAAATGGCTTCGGATAGCCACGCTGCCTATGATTATTGCGATACAAGCAGTGCAGTCTATAACAGTCAGATCGGAATCTCTTTACCTATTTAGGATTTTAATCTTTAAAATATTTATATCTTTAGTAATAAGATGAAATAGTCTTTCTGAATATGTAATTTGTATGTGTTTTTATAGATTTATTTTTTTTTACAGCGAGTTAAAAAAAAAAAATACTACGTATAGGCGATAATACGAATACGGCAGTTCGGAATCTCTTAGTCTTCTGTCAGAAATTATTTTTTACAGCGAGTTTGTCCATATTCTTAAATTGTACAGTACACTCATTTTAATTTTAATTTTTGTAATGCATAAAAATTGTAGAAAATCAAAATGCACGCTTTACGGTTACATTATTAAAAAAATATTTTAATCCGTAAATAACAGTATCATGAAAATCAGTTTACGTCGTAAGTACGGTTACATATTTGTATAAATTAAACTAAGATTTTCATTCGAATAAAATGACTTTTAATTCTTTAATTTATTTATTTAATTTTTTATTGTTAGAGTTTTAAAGGGTTAAAAATAACAATAAGATTGACGAATTTCCTTAGAAACTGTTTTTCTTTTGGTTCGTTAACTAATTATTTTCTCAAACCACGATAAAAAAAAACAAAAAAAACAAAGGTTACTAATATGGACAAAATCCGGTGTTTTATCTTTAGTCGAAGGCCCGACTGGAGATAAGTAGTCAATTATTTGTAAGACGAAATTTATTTCAAGTTTATCTGACAATATCCAGTTATTGGAACATTTAAAAAAAAAATTATATGTAAGTACGAAAAATTGTAAGCGCTTTGTTTATCAAAATGACATGATTCGTTAGTAAATTACCCGAAAGTTGATAAAACAAAACAACTAACAACCAACATTTAAATTATTATTCAAAATACAATTTAAAATATTCCTCAGAATTTGCCTTACAAATTAAATTTTAAGTTTTATGATTTTACTCTTTATTGTGAAGTCAATAAACATCGCTGAGTTTATAGTGCAACTTTTTCAGTTCTGAAAAATTGGCATGTTTAAATAGAGATTTCATAGGTGACATTTGAACTTTTATGAAAATTGATGTTTTGTAATTAATATAAATTTTGTAATAAAACTTAATTTTAACTAGGGGGGGGGGGTAGGGTTAGGGTTAGGTGGGGGTAGTTTAATGGGAAAATAAATAAATAATTTGGGTTCCGTTCAAGCGGTTCCGATATGGGGGATCAATTTACTATAAACTTATACGAGGAAATGAGCACCCGTGAATACTCAAATAATAAAGAACTTTTAAGAATTTTTTTTTTTCAATCTGATAGATTGGTGTGTAATCGATAATAATCAACTGAAGGGAAAAAAATAGATGGGGGGGGGTCCAGATAATCAGGTCCACCAAAACGTTTTTAAACAATGTTTTTAAAATACTAGGTACCACCAATTTTACCCTGTGAAATTTACCCCCCCCCTATATTTAACACTATGAAACTTGCAGAAAAATTAATATTTTCTTGAAAAAATTTTTTCCATTTGAAAAAAAACATTAAATAAACTCCTGATGATTCTTTAACTTTTTTTCAGCTTACGGAAATAATGAAAATTATGATTGAAAAACAATGTTTTCATTTTTGCACTGTTAAATCAACTGAAAATTAACGTAGCTAAAAAAAGTTACGATAAGAGTTTTTTTAAATTCTATGAAAAATCAATTAATTATAAATAATAACAAAATATTTCCGTTTTATTCAAGATGGCCTAAACTGATCAATTGGTGGTCCCTATAATACTATCTTAGGTTTTAGCAAAAATAGATATTGCAATACGAAGAATTTAAATTTTCGATTCTCAGCTTCTTTTTAAACTCAACATGCAATTAAGAACTAAATGTGAATTGTTGTCATGTACAAAAAATTTAAAACAATAACAAACAAATATACAAACGAATACTTTCAATTTGTTGTATAATAATATGAAATAATTTTAAAACTATAAAACAGAAAACAAAATCCTGAAATATACAAATTCTCAATGATTTTAGTTTCAAGAATTATTTTCCTCTTACCCCTCTCTAACTACTGTCTTCCACTTTCTCTCTCACTCCCTGGTGATCCAAATTTCATTTTAGTCCGGTCATGGACCGGGTACTTTAGCTAGTATATATATATATATATATATATTATATATATATAAGTAAAAGTAAGTCATCGGGATGGCCTAAAGTCGGTATCAGCCAATCAGCGAGGGAGTCTTTCCCCTTTTTCAATAGCGCTAGACCAAACAGATTGTTTCTGCATCTGAGGTAGAGCGCCACACCTACCATCATCACCTTACTTTCCACACAGAACCCAGTGCTACTCATATATTATATATATATATATATATATATATATATATATATATATATATATATATATAGGGCCGGGTTAGCTCAGTCGGTATAGCATTCGGCTAGAAACCTATATATATATTATATATATATATATATATATATATATCATAGAAAGGAAGGAAGAACTCAACACCGTAATTCCATAATAAATGTATTTCGACCAAAATTGGGGCCTTTTTATTTACTTCTTTATTTTATTTTAATATAATATTCTGTTTTTTTTTTTTATTTGTCTGTCTGACTACCATACCCCTAAGAAGCAAAAACTTGAGATGTATCTCTTTTTTCTAATTCGAATTTCTGTCACCATGGTGACAATGTCATATTGTTAAAAAAAATGTTTATTTTTTTGTTTTTGTTTGAATTCATTTTTTAAAATTCTACTTTTTGCTTTTTGTGAAGTGCAATTCAAAAGTAAATTGATCCCCATCTGATGAGACTGAATTTTGGGGAGCTATATTATATCAACTTAGATTTATATAAGCCCC
>CM042163.1:40258598-40266098 GCA_023376005.1 Doryteuthis pealeii
GTTAGGGCGCTTTTAAGTCAAGTGACCACTGTATAGTTATTTACTAAGCTTAGCTTAGATGTGGCACAAGGCCAGAAGTATGGGGCACCCAGAGAGAAACGAACCCACTAATCTAGCTTGCTAACCATTACACCACGTGAGGTGCCCCAAAGTTATTTACCAAGGTTAGGTTAGATGTGGTACAAGATCAGAAGTATAAGGTGCCCAATGAGAATCGAACGCATTAAAAATGGTTTGCGAATCTAACTTGCTAAACATTACACTACACGAGATGCCCAAATGTACCCACTGTATATGGTAACTATCTACAATTTTTATATGTTGTTTATGTTGTTTATTGATTTTAACGGCATATCAACCCGTCTGGGGTTATGTCATGCCTAACGGATAGGAAGTTATACATATCGTGTATTTATATTTATACTTTTTAGTAATTGGTTTGAAAAATGTGTTAGCATTTTTGGGGATTATGTTGTATGGTATTGATTTGTTTCATGTCTATATTCTATGGTATAATTTTATTTCCCTAAAAAAAGAGAGAATATCCTCCAGGTTGACATTTTCAAACAGATCTTTCATATTGTTTGCTTTAAAATAACGGTTTCTGATGTGAGCAAGAAACCTGCATTCCATGACTAAGTGTTTAACTGTCAAAGGTGTTTGACATGTTCCACATTGTGGTTGTTGTTCTTGTTTGAGTATATTGGAGTGCGTTAGTCTTGTATGACCAATGCGTTATCGAGATACAATGACTTGTTCCCTTCTAGACTTCATTAGTTGCTCTCCAGCCTCATATATATATACTAGCAAATATATGCATCCTCCGGGTGCAAGTATTTAAGTTTTAATATAATAAAATATCATATTAAATTAGAAAGGTTAATGAAACTGGATAAGAATGCAGATAAAAAGATTTGGAACAGAGGGGGTATGATTGAAAAGAACAACTTTGAAACTAACTCTTCCATCATTTTTCATTACTCCCGTCTTTCATTGGTAAATTTTCCTAATTTAACTATTAAGTTAAAATAGGAAGTAAAGAATAATATTACAGTTATTTCTTCTTGTTAATGGAATTCTTTTAAGATTTATTCCTGAGATTGTTGCTCATATTCAATAAGATAAAACCAAACAATTAGAAATCAATAATACTAAGCATATATTTATTAAAATCAAATTTTTAAGATCAATATGCAAATTAGCCTTCCCATTCACACTGTAATCCGCTATTTTGTTGTGTATATATCAATACAATGCATGTTTTTAGTATGGAGATATGGATAAACAGTGGCTTCGGCCTCTGGACCATTGCTATAATTAACGGCGTCGATCCCAGGGGGCCATCCCCCAGGCAACACCTGCCCCCTTGATTTAAAGGGCAGGGCTGGGTTTATTGCCCAGTGCTTGAGGCGCCCCCTTGAGGGGGAATGCCGACGGGATCGACGCAATTTTCACCTGCCACTCCATGAGTCTCGGCTTGTGGGTGGTCCCACATAAATAGGGACTTTGTCCCTGACCCGTACAAGTGGGGTACGCGGTAAATATCATGTAGATATGATAAACAGTATTAATGATGTAAAACAATTTTATTAATAATTGAGATTTTAATAAAAAATAAAATCATAGAGAATGTGATGTAAATAAAAAAGGGAATTGTGTCTTGTATAGTAATGTAGTTTCTGTTTCAGACAGACAAACCCACAATCTCCATTATAATAAGATGTATATGGTAACTGTATAAGGTAACTGTCTACATTTTATAGTACATCACTCAAGTCCTATTGATTGGGTTGGTTTCTTTGCCTAACGGCGTATCAACCTTTGTGGGTTATTTAATGCCAAAGCAACCCTTGTAGAAGAACAGTAGCGGCATTCCTTTATCCCTTTTTCTACGTTTATTTCGCTGTGCTTGTTTTATATTCACTCGAGTATCTCGTTTTATTTCATTCCTTCATTATCTCATTTATCCTTTTCTTCCAGTACGACGCCATATCTTGTCTGCCTTACTCATTTAATATTTTCCTCACCCTACGCCCCTTACCTGTTACCCCTCGCCCCCATTTACCTGTTTAAGACAATCCTCCTCCCAATTATTTCCCTCTTCCCATCCCTCGCATGTTGAACAGACGCTAGCGCAGGAATTATCGGGTGTCATCTGAATTAAGGTTACATTCCTGGTTTCCATTAACTTTTATTGGCAAATCTTATCTACCCCGATTCATTTTAATAACAATAACAACTATTAAAAAGAATAAAAAGGCATGAGCAATGATATTCCCTTAGAAAGAAAAACTATCTATTGTTTTTCTTTCCTTCAATATTGTTCTCTTTTTAATTTTTCAAAATCAAAATGATTTTGAAAAATTAAAAAGAGAGCAATATTTTCTTTTTTCTTTTTTTTTCTTTCTGGTCCGTTTTCTTTTTCTTTCTTTTAATATCGTTTTCTTTCTTTCTTCTTTCTTTCTTTCTTTCTTTCTTTCTTTCTTCTTTTCTTTTGTTATTTATTATTTCTTTATCATTTTCTTTTTTTTTCCCCTTTCACTCTTTCTTTTTATTTCTGGAAGTTTCTTTCTTTCTCGATTTAATTTTCTTCTTTCAATTCCTTCAATGTTGTTCTCTTTTTAATTTTTCAAAATCATTTTGGTTTCTTTTTTTCTTTTTCTTTCTTTCTGGCCCGTTTTCCTTTTCTTCTTTTAATATCGTTTTCTTTCTTTCTTTCTTTCTCTTTCTTTCTTATTATTTTCTTTTTTTCTTTTTTTCCACTCAGTCTTTCTTTCATTATTTCTGGAAGTCTCTTTCTTTCTCTTATTCGTTTTTCTATTTTTCTTTCTTTCTCGATTTAATTTTTTCTTTCTTTCAATTTTGTCCCCTTTCTTTCTTTCATGCTTTCTTTCTTTGTTTATTTCTTTTTTTCTTTCTTTCTGGAAGCTTCTTTCTGTATTTCTGGAAACTTCTTTCTTTATGTCTGGAAACATTTTTCTCTCTTTCTTTCTTTCTTTCTTTCTTTCTTTTTTTCTTTCTTTATGGAAACTTCTTTCTGTATTTCTGGAAACTTCTTTCTTTATGTTTGGAAACTTTTTCTTTCTTACTTTTTTCTTTTTTCTTTCTTTCAATGTAATTTTCTTTCCTTTCTTTCATTCTTTCTTTCTTTGTTTATTTCTATATTTTTTCTTTCTGGAAGCTTCTTTCTGTATTTCTGGAAACTTCTTTCTTTATGCCTGGAAACATTTTTCTTTCTTTCTTTCTTTCTTTCTTTCCTTCTTTCAGTGTAGTTTTCTTTCCTTTCTTTCATTCTTTCTTTCTTTGTTTATTTCTATATTTTTTCTTTCTGTAAGCTTTTTTCTGTATTTCTCGGAACTTCTTTCTTTATGTCTGAAAATTTTTTCTTTCTTTCTTTCTTTCTTTCTTTTTTCTTTCTTTCTTTCTAAAAGCTCCTTCATACTTTCTTCTTTCTTTCTTTCTTTCTTTCTTTCTTTCTTTCTTTTTCTAGAAGCTCCTTTCTTTCTTTCTTTCTTTCTTTCTTTCATTTTCTTTCAAATTTACCTCATCCTTCTCTCATCTACTTTTCTTCCTTTTTCTTTCCTAAATTTCCTCTTCACTTTTCACTTTTCACTTTTCATCTTTTTATTTGAAAAATCATTTCCCCATAACTCATTCTACTTCATCCCCTTTTCTCTTTCTTCTTACCCTCTCCACCTCCGTCCCTGCCATTCCTTTTCACAAACCCCCATCCCCCCACATCCCCCCTTCAACATCATACACAGTTCCTTTTCCTTGAATGTTCTTTTTCTTTCTCCAGCTTCATTACTTTTTAGTTCATTTTATCTCTGTCGGCCCATGAAAAGCTCCAATGAATCTAAATCCTCGCCTTATTTTAGCCCAGTGCAAACCTGCCCCCTTGTGAATCTTCCAAGTACACCCGACCAAGGAAACTAAACATCGCCAGCACCCCATCCCCCACCGCCCATTTTTTTACAGTAAACAAATTCAATCTCATCATCTTCCCTGGTGTCCCCGGTGAGTATCATTCTCGCTACTTATCGGCACGTTATTCTTAGCACTTCTCCTATTTCGAGTTGAACACTTTTCCATAATATCTACTCTCTCTCTCTCTCTCTCTCTCTCTCTCTCTCTCTCTCTCTATCTATCTATCTATCTATCTATCTCATTTCTCTGTCCCTCTCTCTCTCTCTCCTCTCTCTATTATATATTATATATATATATATATATCTGTCACTGTCCCCCCTCTCTCTCTCTCTCGTCCTTCTCTAATATATATATATATATATATCTGTCACTGTCTCCCCCCTCTCTCTTTGTTCCTCTCTAAAAATATATATAAATATGAATATATCTGTCAATGTCTCCCTCCCCCTCTCTCACCCTCTATCTCTCTGTATCTCTGTTCCTCTTTAAAAATATATATACATATATATATATCTGTCACTGTCTCTCTCCTCTCTCTCTTCTCTCTCTCTGTCTCTCTCTCTCTGTCTCTCTGTTCCTGTCTCTAAAAAATATATATATCTCTGTCTGTCTCTCCCTCTCTCACTCTGTCTCTGTCTCTCTCTCTGTCTCTGTCTCTGTCTCTCTCCTCTCTCTCTCTCTCTCCCTTCTCTCTCTCTCTCTATATATATATATATATATATATTATATATATATCTGTCACTGTCTCCTTCACTCCCTCTCTCTCTCTCTCTTCTGTCCCTCTCTAAAAATATATATACATATATATATCTGTCACTGTCTCTCTCCCCCTCTCTCTCTCACTTTCACACACCAATGCACATACGCACACACATGCGGGCACACTTATGCACACCACGCCCTCATTTGTTTTACCCCTCAGCCAGAATTTACCTGTCTGCTCCCTACGCCCTAGTTCTGTATCGAAAAAAAAAAAGTTTCCTTCAATTTTGTACCTTTTCTCAGCGTCCCGGGATACATTCCGGGACTAAGAGAAAATGTACTGCGCATGTGTAAGATATAATTTTTTCTTACTCACTATCCCCCACCTCTTCTCTCTCTCTCTCTCTCTCTCTCTTCTCTCTCTCTCTCTCTCTGTCTCTCTGTCTCTCTTGTTATTAAAGAAAATGTATCATTAGAAATTACAGGATATATATCTTATTAATAATGGAGATTCGCTTCTGGTTTTTTCGGGTAACAAAAATTACGCCACTGCTTACGTCACATTACCCCAAATCGTCATAACATAGAATAAAATACACTCAAAATTTGAACATGCAACATTAGACAGTCCTCATTGTTTTTTTAAAACAAGTTTTAATAAATACATGACTGGTATTATATATCTATATATAGTTTGTTTTATTTTAATACATATTTAAAGTTTACATTTTCAAATTGTTTTATTTTTTAATCCTTTAATGAATTTGATGATTTTACTTACTTAGGGTACAAACTCGATGACATTGAATTTTTTACTCCCACTCCACAGGCAATATGTTTCAAAAATCTATTTTTACATCGCCCGGTGGGCGTTTTTATTTATTTTGTACGAGTATGTGTAATGATAACGCAAATTTAAACTATACATAATATTCTGAACTAAATCGTTGTAGATTTTAAAATTTGATAAATAAAAACATATAGCCAATAAAAAATGTCATTTGATTTTTCTTTCTTTCTCTATTTTTCTTTCCTCTCTCTTTTTTCTCTCCCCTCTATCTGTCTTTCCTCTTTTTCTCTCCTCTGTATTTCCTCTCTCTTTTCTTTTACTTTCTTTCCATTCTCACGACACTTTCTTTCTTCTCTCTCTCTCTCTCTCTCTCTCTTCTCTCTCTTTCTGTCTTCATTCTTCTCTCACTTTTCCCTTTCTTTCTTTTCTCTTTCCCATCTATCTGCACTTTTCCCCCTCTCTCATCTTTCTTTCCTCTTTCTCTCCCTTCTTACTTACACCTCGCCTCTGCCTAACCTCTCTTTCTCCTGCATATCCTCTTTCTTCCTTTCACTTTCTCTCTCTCTCTCTCTCTCTCTCTCTCTCTCTCTCTCTCTCCCAATTCTAATAATTTTATCCTCACTTTTCTCTTCTCTTATTTTCTCATTCGTTTACCTCTCTCCTCTTTCCTCTCTTTCTTTCCTATACGTTCTTTCTCTCTCTCTCTCTCTCTCTTTCCTTTCTTCACTCTCTCTCTCTCTCTTGCCCTCTCTCTCTCTCTCTCTCTACTTTCCGCTCACTCTCATTCTTTCTCTCCTTTTCCCCTCTCTCTTCTGTTTCTTTTTTCGCTTTTAGACCCCCCTCTCTCTCCCATCTCTATACTCTTTCTTCCCACTTTCAACTCTTTCTATCCTTTCTTTTGTGACGGTCCTAAACCCCATCAGTCGCTTGTTAATTCTTAGGGTTTGCAGTCCTGCTTTTCTAAGGTTCGTCCACAACTTAGGTTAAAGGGTCTAGTCTGCTCTTCGATTACCCTACAGCTGAAGAAAGAATATTTGGGTTCATGCCTTTCCGATGGCTAGGTATGTACCCAACCCGTTCGCCACGGGTTGGGTAAATGTGAAGTATAGCTTACCATACATGATAAGAACTGATGATGATTCTGCAGCAGCAGAATGCAGTACCGCCCTGTATACTGGAACTGTAGTTATACAAGGCTGAGGGGTAAAATCACCCCATGGTGTCAACTAATGGCCGTGGATGGTGGTTACTTACAGTAACTGTTGTTGCTTAAATGGTCACCCATCTAAGTATTGAACAGGCTCATCGTTGCTTAACTTTGGTACTTTCAACGTAATTTGACCGTAAGCGAGAGAGAGAAAGGAAAGAGAGAGAGAGAGAGAGAGAGAGAGAGGGGGAGAGAGAAATGAGAATGAGAGAGTGTGTGTGAGAGAGAGTGTGTGTGAAGAGAGAGTGTGTGTATGAGAGAGAGAGAGAGAGAGGGAGAGAGAGGGAGGGAGATAGAGAGTGAGAGAGTGAGAGAGCGAGAAAGAGAGAGAGAGAGTGAGAGAGAGAGGGGAGAGTGTGTGTTGTGTGTGTGAGAGAGAGAGAGGGAGGAGAGAGAGAGAGTGTATGAGAGAGAGAGAGAGACAGACAGACAGACAGACAGAGACAGAGAGACAAGAGAGATTTTATAAACTAAAGTTAATTTGAGATCAATTGATTTTAATGGCGTCCCGATATGTCTTGGGTTTCCATAGAGGTGAGGGAATCGCGTTCATTGTATATTTATATTTTTGCGGAGAGAGAGAGAGAGGAGAGAGAGAGAGAGAGAGAGAGAGAGAGAGAGAGAGGGAGGGGGAGGGGGAGGGGGGGGCGCTAACAATAAAAAACATTGACCCGAAAAATTAAAAGATCCCGTTTAGTGAACTACATAGCTCATTTGTTCGGTGTGTGTGGTTCAATTTTCAATAAGGTCCCATGCCCGTATTTACAAAAAAAAAGGGGCAGATCTGATAGAACTTCAGTTTCAAGGCCCCTAATACCCGAGTGGCCACAATTCCCATTAATTAAATAGAAATTGTGTTTACTCTATTAGAAAG
>CM042163.1:40276098-40278598 GCA_023376005.1 Doryteuthis pealeii
GGAAAAACATAAAAGCACAGGCATGAGACTAAGAATAGTCCATGCTGTATAAATCACTTACAGTGATTAGTCTGGCGTTGAGGGCCGAAGCCCCAACGAGGAGGGGGTAGACCAGAGTCTAACCCAAGTGTCTCGTAGGTCGAGCAACAGGAAAAGAGAAAGAGACGTTCAAATCAGCCGCTTAAATATCAAAGGCCCCTAGCGGGAACCAGCGAAACTAAACGGGCAGACAACTCCCCAGGCGAATACGAAAATAACGCCTACAACATCTTTATTTTGTCTCATTTTCCTTAGTATCGTTCTTTTCTTTATTTTTACTTAACTCTTTGCCTACTATCAATCGCTCACAGCGGCTCTCCCACCACTCACAAGAAAGATGGTTAATTCTTTATAATTGAACAGAAAGACGCACATTTCAATAATAATTGGGCTTTATTTAAACTAGTAAAAACATGCACCTCCTGGGCGCAAGTATTTAAGTTTTAATGTAAAAGCTTATTATCTAACATCAGAAAGACTAACGAAACTAAATTAAGAACGAATATAAGAATTACACTTATTTTAATGCTATTTTAATTGATTTCTATATAAAATTATATATAGGATTGCATTTTAATGTTTGAGAATTACATGAAATCAGTAACAGCAAATAATCATTTATTAAAATCTTTTTACAACTTATTCTACCATATACTATGTAATTGTTTTTATTTATTTCTTAGAGCTCTATGACACATATTTCAGAATTTTTAATGCATTAATGATATTAACAGTTTTGCGGTAAATCTAACTCAACCAGATGTTAACAGAGACATCGTTAATATATTAGATAAGATTCTAATTAAGATTAAATAATGACTATTTCCTTATCCTTGAGAATATAACTTAAATAACTAAGTAAATAGTGACGTAGTTTTGGTTACAGACAAACAATTCCACAATCTCCATTATAATAAGAGATGGAATAAGTTTTGAGGTGAATAGATAGTGCACTTTGAAATATCCCATCATATATATATTTACCAACCCCTCCGCACGAGCAGGATGCGACACAAGGTCAATTTCTTAAGAGGAGTTTAACAGGTTTGAATTCAGAGTTTTCCTTCTCCTAGACCGGTTGCCTAACCAAGGTTAAAGAGCCCAGTCTGCCCTACTATTTGCCCATAGCTGGAGGGAGAGTAGGATTTATACCTTTCCCAAGGGTATTAGCACTAAGTGAAATGCAATTACCACGTCCAGGATTTGAACTCGGAGCGACGAGCGAATATCCCATCATATAGGTAAAAAATTGGTATGGAGTAAAGAGACTACACCCACAAGATGAAACTAGTCTGATGACTTTTTAGCGGAGAGCTCTTTTTTCTGGGGAGAGCAGCTTAAGAGCAACTTAAGACTAATCGTATTTTACTTTTGTCGGCGTATTCAACCGTGTACGGTACTTCTTCTCGGAAATAAATATTCTTGTTATTCTACATGTGTGTCGGCCTTCCCTGATTCTTCGACACAACAATATATATAATATATAATTATATATAATATTATATATATATATAATAAAGGTAAACTACAGACACTTGTTTCAGAGTATCACCTCTCATCAGTGCAGTTAACCATTTTTAGCAGCTACCTCTGCGGGTTCGAGACCCGAACGAACTTACGATCGCCAAACCTCTTACCCATACGGCCAAAGTCAGCTTGCCCAAGTATTAGCAGGCTATTTAATCGCTTACATTTTCTATATGAAATGAATTTCACCTATAGGTCTCAAACTTTGTAAACAAACAACGGGTGAATTTGCAATTAAATCTATCTATCTCTCTCTCTTCTCTTCTCTCTCTATATATATATATATATATATAAACGAAACGCTCTCCTATAAAAGGTTGGAGCACTCTATGGCGGCCTTTACATACATACAGATGTGTGTATTAAAACTGTTAAAATCCACTTCGCATTCTGTGGGTGACGATAGCCGAGTGGTTAAGCTGTCCGACTGCTGGTGAATCGATCGGTGTTCTATCTCGTCTATAGATAGCTCACAAAAAAGTCTAGCCACACTGAAGAGGCTTGACTAATATATATATATATATAATATATATATATATATATATATTATATATAATGATAGGAAATTAATCCGATAGTATGAATTTAACATTTTTGAAAAAACAAATGATGTTTATAATTGCTGACAGAAATCTGTTTCGACCGCTTTAATAGATCGGTCATCATCAAGAGCAACATATGAGAGAAAGACGGGATGAATAACCGTTAGAAGAAAGGGTACAATAGCGTTTTGTTTGTACCCTTTCTTCTTATATGTTGCTCTTGATGATGAGCGATCTATTAAAGCAGTCGAAACAGATTTCAGTCAGCAATTATAAATATCATTTGTTTTTTCAAAAATGTTAAATTCATATATATATATATATATATATATATATATATATATATATCGTCGATTTCACTTCAATTCCTTGACGAAGTTGTTGGCATTTCA
>CM042163.1:40286098-40293598 GCA_023376005.1 Doryteuthis pealeii
TTCTGAAACTGAAGCTGTTGCTAGCGATCATCCATTTTGTTTTGTGTCTATCTTCCAAATTCTGTGTGGTGTGTGTGAGTGTGTGAGTGTGTGTGTGTGTGTGTGTGTTGTGTGTTGGTGTGTGTTTATATGTGTGTTCAAGTATAGATAAAAGGATATGAAAACACACAATGCTGTTAAAATGAAAATATTTTATATCATATTCATAGCTAATATTGAACAATATTTCGAATTTAAAAAATCATCTCCAGAGCTTGCTTTTACTCCGGACTCATCAAGAGAGGAGCTGAAAATAATTTGAATTCAAAACGGAAATATTGATGTTCCAAAAAGTCATGCGATCGTTTCTTCATAATCACATCCACTATGCGTTTCTCTGTCAGCGATATAACGTATATATTAGTGTAACAGTTTTTGAAAAAAGACATATTACAAATTTAACAATAGACAAATTCTCTTTTTCAAACCTTTCTCTTAATATATATATATATATATATATATATATATATATATATATTGATTGTCACCGAATAATTTCTATCTTTACAATTATGGTGACATTGCGATGAATACAATCAAATATGGCCTAGTTTCTGGAGAGCAGAAGGCGGACCACCAATACAAATGTATTAAAAATTCACCAGAGCAATTCAGTTTGCAACCATGGTTATCTTGACACACATATATATATATATATATACATATATATAATGAGTCAGACGAACCTACTAAAAGTTTCGCTTAATGCTCTTCAGGGCTAAGATCTGACTCAGAGTCAGATCTTAGCCCTGAATGTTTTGTTGGTACGATTATCTTGATCTTTTCTTTTTTACAAAATTTTTTTCCCGGTTGATGTTTGGTAGTATATTTTTACAATCAAACTATTTGCTGGGTTTTTTCTCACCGCGAGGATTTACCAACAAGTTTGGTATATTAAATTATATATATATATATATATATATATAATATATTATATATATATATATATATATAAAATGTTGTTCTGGTTCCAACGGGAGAAAATGTAATATTTTTATAAAAAAAGAAGAAGTCCGCAAAATGTATCGTTCTCAGAAAAAATGTTTATTCTTTTTATTTCACATACGCAACACGTGTTTCAGATATTCTGGTATCTTCTTCAGGCTTTGGTCAATACATATATTGATATACACACACATATATATATATATATATATATATATATACATATACACATACATAGGTTATGCGTGTTTCTGTAATTTTTCTGTTATGTTATAACAGTTATGTTATAACATATAACATATGTTATGTTATGATGTTATGTTATAACATAACAGTTATGTTATAACTGTTATGTTATATATATATATATATATATATATATATATATATATATATATAATATATATTATTATCATTTGATTGACACCGAATAATTTCCATCTTTATAATTATGGTGACTTTATGATGATTAGAACAAAATATGGCCTAGTTTCTTGAGAGCAGAAAGCGGACCACCAATACAAATGTATTAAAAATTTACAAGAGCAATTCAGTTTGCAACCATGGTTATCTTGCCATGTCTACAGTCATAATGATGCGATAGAATACATTCTTGAACGTTAAATATTTCTACAAACGATTTAGAATGGAGTTCTTGATAAAAGTTCTTTTCATCGTTTATTTTCAGATCTTGGAGAATCTTGGAAGAGATACTTCAAGAAGTGAAACACCGGGGTGGCCGTTAAAACATTCGACCAACCTGTATCACGAACGACATCAAAGAAAGGAGAAAAATTAACCAAAAACGTTACGCAAGTAAAGACGTTCTCTAAGCAAAGTTCGCAGGCGAAGAGGGTTACCATTTTTTTTTCTTTTCTTATTTTTTCTTCTATTTTTCGTTCTTTTCTAAAACCGGCGCAGTTATTTCAAATAAAACAGAAACCGTCAGCTGATCATTAAAAATCTTCAAATAGAACCAATTACAGATTCAAGATTTTCTAACAACAGATATTTTCGATTTTTTTTCTTTCTTTTTTCTTTTTTCTTTTTTTTTTCGCCCACTTACGCGACCTTTCGCCGTCACTAATTTTACTATTTCGTTTCTTCTTCCTACTCTTCCTCCTCCTCTTTCTCCTCCTCCCCCTCCTCCTCCTCCTCCTTCTCCGCCATTTTTTTTTCTCTATCGTTCAATGTCGTCCGCCATTATCGTCTGCTTGTTTGAATCATAAATATTTCCATTTTCTACCGTCGATCTCTTTTCATTTAATTCGTTTTCTGTCCATTTCCTAAGGCAGAAGAAGAAAAAATATTAATTCAAACAAATTGGCAATGGATGTTTGTTGTTTGAGGATTAACTAATGTAAAAACAAACAAACAAACAAACAAACAAACAAAAAACAAACAAAAAAACAAACGGTACCAGGAAACAAAAAAACAACCAAAAAAACATGCATAGAAAACTGAAACATTTACATTTAATGACCAACTCGTAATATATCAGTAGATGTTGAAATTCCTCTTTATATATATAATTATATATATATATATATATATATATATATATATATAATATATAACGTGGGTGGGCATATTAGATAATGTATATGGTATATTGTTTGTATACTTATATATAATGTGCGTAGTATATATATATATATATATATAATATATATATTATATATATATATATATATATAAAAATGGACTCTCCCGTCGATTATCGACGTATGAGGTTTCATACACACAATGTAACTCCCACACAGGGATTGTTTATAGTGGTGAAGGCTTGTGTTGGACCATCCACACTTTTTGGCACAGTCGATAGGAAAGAATTGGTGCATCAAGGCTTGCCACAAACCCAATCAAACGACCAACCTCAGGAATTTGAATTCAGAGTTATTCCTCCCTAGACTGGTTACCTACCCAAGGCCGAAAGGCCCAGTCTGCCCTTATATATAATGCGTGTGTTATAAAACGTGTGCATATATATAATGCATATATGTATATGTTTGATTATACTTATATATAATTGCTATGTTATATAATATATATATATATATTACTATATATATATATATATATAATGCGTGTGTATATATAACGTTGGGGCTGTAGTGACATATATATATAATGTATATATGTATATTGTGTGTATACACATATATATAATGTGCGTATGTATATATATAATGCGTGTGTACATATAACGTATGTGGACATACTATACCAAGATATATGTATATATCTGTTTATACTATATAAACTATTAATGTGGTATTACTATATACTATTGTTATATATATTATATATATAATATGTGTATAGATATATTATGACATATATATATATCGCATGGCTATATATATATATGTATGTGTATACAATATATAATGTGTGTATGGATATGGTATATATAATGTGTTGTATTTGTATATATAATGTGTCATGTATGTATATATTTACGTATATATATATATAAGCATATATATGTATATATATATACTACATATATATATATATATATATGATATATGCCATGTATATATATATATAATAGTATATTGAGAAAATTGAAAAAAAAAACACAGATTTAAATAAGTTGAGTGGTAAGTTTATTTGGCCGACGCTGCAGTGTTTCGATCTTTAATTAGGTCATCTTCGGGCATTGTTGGATATGGAAGGTGAGAAACTTACCACTCAACTTATTTAAACCTGTGTTTTTTCAATTTTTCTAATATTACTACATACCGTCGGATTCACTTCCTTTTCTTCCCACACATATATATATATATATAATATATTATATTGTAGTTTGGTGTATATATATATATAAAGTGTGTATATATATGATTTTTGTGTGTATATATATATATATATAAAATATATAAAGTGTGTTTATGCACATATATATATATATAATATATATATATATACATGAATATGTTTTGTGTAAGCATATCTATATTTGTGTATATTACAAATTTGGAGAGCTAAAAATCGACACCAAGTGATAATAGAAAGGATCCAAAGAGCTATTTTGGTTATCTTCAAGATACGCACTTGCAAATTTTTCATTTTTTTTTTAAATTTTAAAAGAAATGTTCCTTTCAAATTAGCAGCAGAGCCAGCCTAGTGTGCTCTTTTGATCTGCTTTTTTCGTGAAAATAAACTTTTCATCTGAATCCTTAAATAATTTTGATTTGTTTTTCAATTCATATTAAAAATGTTTTCAAAATTTTAACAAAAAAAAAAAGAAAAAAAAAAGTTAATTCGTTGTTAAAATGTTCATTATTATACATTATATATTATTATACTAAAGCTGAGCGAATCAATCTTTGTGTCTAAAGGCTTTTTACTGTTTAGTTTAATGACACAAAAATTATACTAAATTATTCCTTAGTTCTAGGATTGAATGATGTTTGAAATAAAATCCATTTCAATTGTTTCTAATTAGTCGTAATTTGCAATCAATTTTGGAATTGTCTAACTTTATCATAATCCTTACGTGGACAACGTTTTAGAAAATTTTAAAGGGGTTGGGTGACATGGCCTGGATGATTTGACATGGAATTACCCATANTGAAACGCAATATTTCTTCTCGTTTTCATTAAGTCTTTCTTTGTTCGGAGTTCTTTTTTTGCTTTGTCATGATTTTTTTCTTGTTTTCTTAAAATCTTTTTATTTCTATTTATTATTTCCTCTTTTTAATTAATTATTTCTTCTTTTACCTTTAAATGTTCTTTTTCTTTCTTTTCTGCTTTCGTACTTTTTCTTTTTCATTCTTTCTTTCCTTCTTTCTTTCTTTCTTTCGTTTTTTTTTCTTCTTTTCTTCCTCAACCCGATTTGTACACACGATTTTGTTAAAATTGTTTTTGTTAGTATTTTCTGATTTAATTTTACATTCTTTATACAGTGTTAATTTTTTGATTTCTACCTATTTTGTTGTCTATCTTTCTTCTTCACTCTAAAACTGCGTCTTTTCTTTCTCAGGTGTAGCTATTCTGTTTTTTTCTGTCTTTCTGTCTTTTTTCTTTCGTTCTATCTTTCTTTCTTTTTACACTTTTGCTATTTTTACTTTTCTTTCTTTCGTTTCTTTCCATTGTTGCCATTCTTACTTTTCCCTCTTGCTTTCTTTCTTTCTTTCTTTCTTTCTATTTTTCTTTCGTAGCTTTCCCAATGTTGCTATTCTTATCTTTCCTTCTTTCTTCTTCTTCTTCTTTCTTTCTTTCTTTCTTTCTTTCTTTCCTCACTGTTGCTATTATTTTTCTTTTTTCCATTGTTGCTATTCTTTCTTTCTTTCTTTCTTTCTTTCTTTCTTTCTTTCCCCGCTGTTACTATTCTTATATTTCTCTCTTTCTTACTTTCTTTCCCATTATTGCTATTCTTATCTTTCTCTTTATTTCTTTCTTTTTCCCCCACTGTTGCTATTATCTTTTCTTTTTTCCATTGTTGCTATTCTTACCTTTCTTTCTTTCTCTCTTTCCCATTGCCTGCTATTCTTTCTTTCTTTCTTTCTTTTTCTTTCCCCATTGTTGCTTTTATTGTATTTCTTTCCTTCCCATTGTTTCATTCTTTCTTCTTACTTTCTCTCTCTCTCTCTCTCTTTCTTTCTTTCTTTCTTTCTTCTCCCATTGCTACTATTATAGTATTTCTTTCTTTCTTTCGCATTGTTGCTATTCTTTCTTTCTTTCTCTCTCTCTCTTTCTTTCTTTCTTTCTTTTTCTTTCCCCATTGCTACTATTTTCTTATCTTTCTTTTTCCCTATTGTTGATATTCTATTCTCTCTTATAGTATTCTGTATATGTACCTGTATACGTATAGATGAATTCAAAAAAGGATGGACTTATTTCAATTTTACGGTCCAAACGGTATATGTTTGCGTTTAGTAATAAATTACACCTAATAATGTTTGTTTTGATTACGTAATACTCCACTGGAAATAATAAAGTACATGCAGATACACACAACTGCCATTTATATATGTATAGATAAGCCGTTATATCTGTTGCGCCATATGTTCAACTGGACGTAAAATCTCTATAATAAAAACTATTAAGCCTCATCTGAAAATTTCAGAAAAATAACACTGGTTTACAAAGAAATTGAGGCAAGCACAAAAATACCTGTTTTAACCTAAGTTGGGGGTGCTGAATTCAGATTGGAAATCCGTTTTTACTCATAAACCCAGGTTTTTCAGATATGCATACTGTATCTTTTGTACACATACTGTACATAAAGGCGTATATGCATTCAGGGTTAATTTCTAATATTTTGTGACTTATGTCTTCTTTTTTAGTTATTATGCAATAAATGTAAGTGATAGCCTTACATTATATATATATAGCTATATATAAAGACAGATTTTGGCAGTTAAGCGTAGCCAACACGTCTGAATCAACAGCCAGTAGTGCACTGGCAGTCAGCAGATCTAAGAAAACACATTTCTAACTGTCTGCGGTACTATGAATTGTGTACATTGTGTCATACAAGTATATTTATTCCGTCAATGTTCTTTATCTATCCTGTTTTTATCTGTAATAAGCTGCTGCAACTGTTGAAATAAGCACGTATATACTCTGTATATACTAAAATGAGACTATTTAAAAGACAGAAAACTAGAGGTGATAGAGCAAAACTGTTTATAAATTTGAATTCAGCACATCCAAATTAGTAAAAAAAAAACACCTATTCACATTCTTGTCTCAGACAAAAAAATATTTTTTTGTAAACCATTGTAATTGAGAGACGTGTACTAATTTATGGACGGTATTACATGTATTTGTTTGTTGATAGCATTTCTATTTAAATTGCTTAGTTATTAAGATAAAACTGTTGTTTTTTTACACTGTAAATAGTAACGACCTTGAACTTTCTGCGTTTTCATTCTAGAGTCAAGTTACACACTGAGCTTCTGAAAACAATCCAGAGAATTTGTATACCCCCTCCTTTTTTCTTAAAAAAATTACCCTATCAGCCAGATCTAATATAAATATTTATTAGCTATGAGGGAAACCGCGGTTAGTCTGAATGCATATGATATTTATGAATAGTACACCGTCGTTGCTTCATTGTCTAGAAAAAAAAAAGCCAGCGTGCATATACAGGGTGTTTTTGAAAAGTGATATCATTTGCGATGTACAGGGAGTTTCAGAAATAAAATAATTGCTATTTCGTTAATTAATAACTTGACCAATTCTCCTTCAAATGATCTCAGATTTTAACTGCATTACTAAAAAGTATAGATATAAATACACGATATGTATAAGTTCCTAACCGTTAGGCATGACATAACCCAAGACGGGTTGATATGCCGTTAAAATCAATAAACAAACAAACTAACCCGGTATGGTAATACCTGTTAGGGTCGCATCTATAGGTTAAATACATAAAAGTGTTTAAGAAATGAGTTTTACAATTTGATACACAACTAGAATGAATAAAAAAGTATTCAGCATAAATAACCCAATAAGAGTTTACATGCCGTAAAATCCATCCAACCAACCAATCAACCAATA
>CM042163.1:40303598-40306098 GCA_023376005.1 Doryteuthis pealeii
CTGTAAGGCCAATGTTTCGGACAGGAAATATTTTACTATACACCGTAATACCAATATATTGAGATGAACGCGATTTTACTATATACCGTAAGGCCGTTATTTCGGACGGAACGCTATTTTACTATACACTTTAAGGCCGATATATTGAGCTGAACTTTATTGTACTATACACATTAAGGCCGATATATTCAGCTAAACGCAATTTTACTATATACCGATAATACTCGTTTATTACTATTCTTCTTTCCTTGTCAATGTTTTTAATTTAGTGGTAACTATTAAAACTAGCTATACCATTTTGGGCCTAAAAAACGTTTTTGACAAAATGATTTTAGCCCCCCCCCCCAGGGAAAATAATTAACCAAAAATCAGGGAATTATTTGATTTTAATGAAATTTTCACTGTTTATGTATCAATGAATGATCTTTATAATGCATTACTTATTTTATTTCAAAACATTCTCATTTTTTTTCAGGTCACTTAATTTTGACCCCCCTTATGTTGGGGGCGTAACATTTTTTGCGAGTTGGTCATTTTCGAAATTACAGTATAAATAAAGTGATAAAAGACCGAAGTTATGAATAGAAACAAAATTAAACCAATAGAAATTTCAGATCAAAACTCAGCTAATAACAGTCAGACTAGAAGCTTAGTGAATCACGCTCAATCCCCAGCAACAACACCATGCTACCGATGGTCCACCCTAACTGAGAACCCTAACGCCTGGCGTCTCACTACAAACCATTTTGTCACCTCCTTTGAAAACATCCACAGGGCCACCCCCAGAGCAAAAGATACAGAGAGAATAACCAAAACACAATGCCAACAAAATCGGACCAGACCTTCAGCTGCATCTGCTGCAACCGTGCCTACCTAGGCTTACGAACATGCCTGCAGTCAACGTGGACCACTCCCTTAATCTTCATTTCCGAAATCAAGCTATGATGAGTCCCTTGCCTCTTTTAATGATTCTCCTTTCCTTCCTATTTCTTTCATTACTAGAATCTTTTGGACCATATGACCTTTAGACACCCCTTTTTGATCTCGATTAAGAAAGGACATGTTTTCATTTACACCGTCAATATCCGGTGTTTTAACAGATAATTTTTACATTTTAAAAAAATGATAAAACTAACCCCCAACAAAAAACCGGATATTGACGGTGTAAATGAAAAACATATCCTTTCTAAATCGAGATCAAAAAGGGGTGCCTAGAGGTAATATGGTCCAACTTTTTAAAATCCTACCCCCCCTTCCTTCCTGTTATTCTGTTATTTTTTTCCCTTCCTTTTTCTCTGTTCCTTCTTTCTCCTTCCTCCCTCTCCGTTCTTTACTTATTTCTTTTACCTCCCCCTTTTCCTTCTTTTTCCTTTCTCTTCTTGCTTTTTTCCTACCTTTCTTTTTCTTCAGCTCTTTTTTTCTGTTCTTTCCTATTTCTTCTTCGTTCTTTCTGTTTCTTCTTGTTTCTTCTCCTTTATTACGGCCTTCTCTTTTCCTATTCCCTCTCCTTCATTCTTTATTTTCGTAATTTTTAAAAAATTCTGTCTATTCTTTCCTATTCCTTCTCCCTCTTGCTACGCTTCCCCTCTTTCTGTTGTTTCTGTTCTTTCCTGTTCTGTTTTTTTTTCTTTTCCTTCCTGTTCCTTCTTTTTCGTTCTGTTCTTTCCTATTTCTTCTTTCTGTTTTTTCTTGTTCTTTCTCCTTTATTCCTGCTTTCTCTTTTCCTATTCCATCTCCTTCCTTATTTATTTTCTTCCTTCTTCTTCATTCTGTCTGTTCTTTCCTATTCCTTCTCCCTCTTGCTACTCTTCCCCTCTTTCTGTTGTTACTGTCCTTTCCCTTTCCGTCTTTTTTTCTTTTCTGCCTTTGCTTTCTTCTTTTCTGTTATTTTCTATTTCTCATCTTCCTTCTTTATTTTCCTTCCTCCTTCTTCTTCTTCATTCTTTCTGTTCCTTCCTATTTCTCATCGTTCCTTCTTTCTTTTCCTTCCTTCCTTCTTCTTCTTCCTTCTTTCTGTTCTTTCCTATTTCTCATCGTTCCTTCTTTCTTTTCCTTCCTTCCTTCCTTCCTTCCTTCTTCTTCTTCTTCTTCTTCCTTCTTTCTGTTCTTTCCTATTTCTCATCTTTTCTTCTTTCTTTTCCTTCCTTCCTTCTTCTTCTTCCTTCTTTCTGTTCTTTCCTATTTCTCATTCCTTTCTTTTCCTTCCTTCCTTCCTTCTTCTCTTCTCTTCTTCTTTTGTTCTTTCCTATTTCTCATCTTTTCTTCTTCTTTTCCTTCCTTCCTTCTTCTTCTTCCTTCTTTCTGTTCTTTCCTATTTCTCATCGTCTTCTTTCTTTCCTTCCTTCCTTCCTTCCTTCTTCTTCTTCTTCCTTCTTTCTGTTCTTTCCTTCTCATCTTTTCTTCTTTTTTTCCTTCCTTCTTCTTCTTCTTCCTTCTTTCTTTCCTATTTCTCATCTTTTCTTCTTTCTTTTCCTTCCTTCCTTCTTCTTCTTCCTTCTTT
>CM042163.1:40311098-40313598 GCA_023376005.1 Doryteuthis pealeii
TGAACCTACCTACCTACATATCCACCCAAGTCTGCTTGCATGTATATTAGGGGAGGTCGATTTTGGAGTTGTAACGTCTCCCATGTGGTGAAAGTCGCAAATTAACTTAATAAATTACCGCACAAAATATTTTTCTTCAAGACTGTTGTGATGTGTTGTTTCGTATTCCTTGTTGTAACAATAGTAGTAATTCTTCGAGCGTATCGTAGCTCTAAGTCTCGTAGCTAATTCTCCTATGTCCTCTAGACTGTCTCTATATATCTCCTGCTCTAATACACATATGTAAATGAGATAACACGCCATTGGCTATCTCACTACAAAAACGTTGCCTTCGTTTGAAGAAATAGATTTCAATCTTTTTTAAAACTGTTACAGCTTAATTATTAGGTAAAAAGCAGTTGGTGGTAATGGGGGGGGGGGTACTTTCGATTTGAATTCTAGTTGTATTTTATTTGCGTCATTTAAAATGATAACCTGCCCTGTTTTAGATATTGAAATTGTTAAATTTTACAACCAATTTCTAGGCTAAATGTTGCATAAACGAGAATTTTATGGTGCATTTTAAAGTCGTCGGGGCGGCCTAATGTTGGTATCAGCCATGCAGTGAGGGAGTCTATCCTCTTTTCACTAGCGCTAGACGGAGGAGATTATTTCAGCGTCTGAAGTGGAGCACCACACCTACCATCAGCTCCTTACTTTACCGCACATATCCCTGTGCTACTCATACGCTGAGTTGGCGAGGGCGGGTATCGAACTAGGAACCTTGTGATTTCTAGCCGAACGCTCAATCGACTGAGCTAGGAGCATTTTAGCTGACACTATTTAATGCTATTTCCTCACACAATCGTGCAAGTAAGAGATCTAATTTTTGGTATCAGTACACATTATACCAACACGCTACATTCGCCGTTTGAGAAAATTTGAAATTTTTTAAAGCTGAAAAATCAACTTACTCTAATGTATATGTTATATACTGGTCTTTTCACCGTACCAAATCTATATAACGTTATATACCTTTCTTACTTCTTACTCTGTCGTATTTTCTTCTGGCCGGCTTTGCTATTCTGATCGTCTATCTTCTAACATCTTGGTCTGGTTTCTTCTAAGGTCTTCTGTTGCTATGTTCCTGCTGGCTGGTCGTCCTGGATTCATTTTTTAGTCTTGTTACCAAGACATTCATCAACCACAAGAACATTTTACTTATATAAACTTTTATTTCCTTAACTATACATTTCACGTAACTAAATATCTGACTAACATAGCGCGCGCGAGTACCAGCCTTAGGCAGAGCACAAAATGGCCGACTGCTATGCCTGACGTCCAACTGCAAACTGGGGACTCTGAAAAAGGTCCCACGTGACTTCACATATTTGGCGGGCTTCTGTAATTTTCCATAGAAGGACCCGGCCATGGTATGAAAGGGGTCATCCCCTCAGAATTACAGGGGATTGACAATAATCTTATGCAACCACATAGATTATGTAACATATAGATTTACCTACGAATCTATCCATCCAAATCTCAGGTCTCCAGAATAAGGAATTATCGCCTACCCAAGAGCACACTGTACAGAAAAAATCTCTGCTGGCTATCGTGACAGATGTGCACTGCTTAAGTGATACTAGGGCAGCTTGAAAAAATCTCTTGGTGCCCGTCAAACTGACCATCAGTGATGGTCTACACTGACTGAGAAAAGTGACGCCTGGCGTCACACCTTAAATCATTTTGCAGTTCTCCTTTGAAAGCACCAGCAAGGCCACCTCCCAGAGGAAAAGGTACAGGAGGGAGAACCAAAAGATAATGTCATTAAAACCCCGACCAGACCTTCAGCTGCATCCACTGAGACCGTGAACCTAACCCTTTATTTAGTCCACGGGGGTATCCTGTTGTCATTCCGCTAACCATAGCTGGGGTAGGAGTTGTGTTAATTATTCTTCTATGTTACTGCCTCTACCCAGGCTTGAAGTTCAAAGTTCCGGGATGGCTCCCGATTACGACAAGAAAGTTCCTGAGTTCGAAAAGAAGGTTCCCGAGTCCCAAAAGAAGGTTCCTGAGTTCGAAAAGGTTCCCGAGTCCGACAAGAATAACCTGAAGAAGGCCGGAGGGCATATCGGCCGAAACGTTGTACAAATAACAATGAAGATGGGGACAATAGTCCGAATAACGCAGATAATACTAATCATCAAGCCTCATCTCAAACATTCAGAGAAATAAATTCTATTTTGCAATTGACAAGATACAGTACAAGATTTATCAGTCAAAGAAACTCCATTTAAGCAGGGGTTCTTCTTTTTTTTTAACACCCAAATATTCAAATTCAGCATCAATCCCCAATTGACAATATTGTTGCTCCGCTTTGTCATCCACAATTCAACATGGCGCACCTGTCAACAAACACATTTTATTGCTGTGTCAAAAAAACAAAAAAAAGACAATAAAAACAAAGAAAAAAAACGTGACAATATTGGAAGAAGGAAGAAAAAATGCAAAAATATACATA
>CM042163.1:40318598-40353598 GCA_023376005.1 Doryteuthis pealeii
GCATCCGGCATCACCTTGTATCCTGCTCGCATCACCTTGATGGCTTGTATAATAGACGTCTGGTAACCACACAGCTGCTACCCTATCGGTGGGGCGTTAGAATGGACCGACTGCACCAAGACTCCCCCAATGGGGCCACCTATTTGCCGTGGGTGGCGACCCGTGATGCTTAAGGATAGAACCCAGGTGGATGAGCAGTCCATGACTGCAATACTCCACTTTGGCCCTATCTTGGGCTAGACGGGCGGTCGGAGAGCCCCCCTCCGATCAATCGACTGGTCACGTCAAGCCCTAGCACCTATATGATTTTCCCAACCCTATTGCCCTTATGGCAAGCCCAACCCCTTTTTATCATATGGGTGCTAGAAGGCGGTGACTGAGGGTCTACATGTCCTGGGAATGACGTAAAACTCTATCTAATGGTGAGGTTCCAGTTCTGGAGGTTTGGGGAATGTGGAGCACCCCTTCATCACCATTACTCCCTGATACACTCTGACCCGGATTGGTAGTACCTGTTAAGGTCCCATCTATGGGTTGAATAGAAAAACATGAATTTATAAACAAAATTGTATTATCCATTAAGAATTGATTTATTTCAAAACTGTAGGGACCCGGTTGGTTGGTTGGATATTATGGCATTTCAATCCTAGCTGTTAAATAAGCTGATTACACCTCTGCAGAATCGTAAGATCCTTTAAGCTAATGTTCTTCCTCATCATAATCAGGTCACGCTGTTATCACGGATTCGCATGACTTTCCCCCACTAAACGTCCCAGTCAGTCATTGCCTCTGGTAGGTCTTCCGCATGGCATCCAGAATCCACAAAGAGCTGATTAATGTAAGTTTTTGCTGACCCGTGATACTTAAGGATATAACCCGTGTGGCTGAGCAGTTAATGACTGCAATACTCCACTTTATTATCCATTAAGAATTGATTTATTTCAAAACTTTATCGGCATTAAATAACCCACTGAAGTTGATATGCCGTAAAACAAAACAAACCAAACCAAACCATACAGCTGTTTTCTTATAGGGTGTTGCTTCCAGGATTTGTTTGAAGCAAGTCTTTATAAATTTAAATTCTAAACCATTCGTTACATTTCGCCGATGTTATGGCAGCTGTTTTGCCATTTCTAAAAGGGTGATTTGAAATTTTGCCAAACCCAAGTATTAATATATCCAGGATCCCCAATAAGTCACAGTCTTAGACAAAAGAGTTAAACAAGTTTATTACCCCATCGTCTGGGGCAGTAGAATACGCTTATTGCACCTCTGCAGAACGATAGGACCCCTACAAGTCTTTAAGCTTGTCATCATCATCATCGTCGTCATCCTCATCATCATCATCATCATCATCAGGTCGCGCTGTTAGCACGGATTCGCACCACTTTCTCTCGCCACACGTTCCTGTCGATCATTATACCTGGTAGGTCTTCCGCACGGCACCCAGAATCTGCACAGATATGATTAGTGCAGATTTTTACTGGTCGACCTACCCTGGTGTGTCCGTGTGTTGGTATTCCCAGGAAAACGTCACAATTAAGTTTGTCATTGCTTCTCCAGCAGTGTCTGTCATGTTTTCTCCACCTCACCCAAATGATTTGTGTAATAGAAGACAAGTAGCCGTACAGCTGCTTTATTATGGGTTGGTTGGTTAGATTTGGGGCATGTCAACACGTGTTGGGTTATTTTAAGCCGAGGATGTTTTATTTTATTCATTCTTGATATTAAATTAATAATATCATAATATATAATATAAATTAAATTTTATTCATTCTTGATATTATATTAATTCTTGATATATTAATTAAAAAACACAATTTTCTAAAACTCTGGTACCCTAACTGGTACTACCACTCCGGGTCAGAGTGGAACTGGGAGTAATGGTAATGAATGGCTACTTCCCATTCCCCAGAACTCCAGGATTGGAAATTCACTACCTTCTTACACATATATGACAAAAATGGTTGACATAAGGGCAATAGGGTGGGGACAGTCATATAGATGCTAGAACTTGACGTGACTAGCCGATTGATCGGGGGTCTCTCCGACGCCCCGTCTCGTCTAAGTAAGGGCCAAAGTAAAGTGTTGCATGTCATGAACTTTTTAGCCATCAGGGATCTTTTCTTGTATGGTGCTGGTACCAGGATTTCTTTGAGGTAAAGAATAAATTTTAATTCTAAACAATTCGTTACATTTCGGTGATATCATGGCAGCTTTTTTTGCCATTTCTAAAAAGGTAATTTAAAATTTTGCCAAACACAGGCATTAATATATCCAGTACCTCCAATAAGTTACAGTCTAAGACAAGAGAGTAAAAAGAGTTTTAGCCCTTTGTGTTGGGACAGTAGAATACGCCAATTGAACCCTTGAAGACCGGTAAGACCACTCCAACTCTTTAAACTAGTATTCATCATCATCATTCACTGGGGCAGTAAATTGCGTCGACTATTCCTCTACAAAGCGGTAAGACCCAAATCTTTGAGCTAGTTTTAATAAATTTATGTTATGGTAGCTGTTTTGCCATTTCGAAAAAAGTGATTTGAATCTTTGCAAAACAAAAGCATTAATTCATTTATGAGGTTGTATATCTCGTTCGTCTCACCTGGATGTTTTTGTAATAGGAGGTTTTCTTTTGTGATTCTGTTTCCATGATTTGATCAAAACAGTACGCAATATCCTTGAGTAGTTATCATCTTGCTTTCTCTCCAAGAGTTTTGTTAAAGTCCAAGTGGTGCCGCCATATAGTAGTACTGATACGGCTTCAGTGTAGAAACTCCAAGCTAATTTTTTGAGGCAAGTCTTAATAGGTTTTGATTCTAAAGCATTTCTTACATTTTTTCGGATGTTATTCCAGCTGTTTTGCTATTTCACAAAAGATTTGGAACTTTGAAAAACAGAAGCATTAATATATCTAGGACCTTCAATAAGCCACAGCCTTAGACGAAAGAGTAAATAATTTATAGCCCCGTCATCTGGGGCAGTATAATACGCCGATTGAACCCTTGCATAGCGGTAAGACCACACCATGTCTTTAAACTAGACTTCATCTTCATCATTGTCATCATCATCTTCTTCATCATCATCACCATCATCATCATCATCATCAGGTCATTCACACCACTTTCTCTCACCACACGATTATTACTTCTGGTAGCTCTTACGCACGGCATCCAGAATCTGCACAGATCTGATTAGTATAGATATTTGCTGGCCAACCTACACCTACTATACGCCTATTTTGCAGCGTGGTAATACCACTCCAAGTCTTTGAGCTTGTGTTCACCATCATTGGTTAGCGCAGTAGAATACGCCGACTATTCCCCAACAGACCATTAAGACCCACAAATTTGAGCTAGATTTAATAAATTTAAATTCTAAACCATTCGCTACATTTCGCGGATGTTAAGGCAGCTGTTTTGCCATTTCCAAAAAGGTGTTTTTGAAACTTTACAAAACAGAAGCATTGATATATCCAGGTCCCCCAATAAGTCACAGTTTTAAACAAGAGAGTAAAAAAGAATTTATAGCCCCGTCGACTGGGGCAGTAGAATACACCGATTGAACCCTTGTAGAGCGGTTAGACCATCCCAAGTCTTTAAACTAGCCTTCATCATCATCATACGTCATCATCCATTGGAGCAGTAGAATACGCCGACTATTCCTCTACAAAGCGGTAAGACCCAAATCATTGAGCTAGTTTTAATAAATTTAAATTCTAAACCATTCGCTACATTTCGCGGATGTTAAGGCAGCTGTTTTACCATTTCCAAAAAGGTGTTTTTGAAACTTTACAAAACAGAAACATTAATATATCCAAGACTTCCAATAAGTCACAGTCTTAGACAAGAGAGTAAAAACAGTTTAAAAATAAAAAAAGGAAAGAAGTTGTTGTTTTTTTGTTGTTGTTATAGATGTTGTTGTTGGATATTTTGGCATTGGACACCATCAGCTCAAACATTTTATTTCCCTTTAGATGACGTATTATACTTTCTTGTCTATTTGGAAGCGTGCCAGTGAAGAGAAAAGAGAGAACTTAAAGCCATCAACGTTGATTAGGAGTCAGAAAAGCCAAACGACGATTGTGGTGTGATTTATTTGGTCGGATATTAGATTTTCTTCTTCTTCTTCTTCTTCTTCTTCTTCTTCTTCTTCTTCTTCTTCTTCTTCTGCTTCTTTGGTCATTTCTTCTTCTTCCTTTTTTATTTCTTCTTAATTCTTCTTCTTTGATCATTTCTTCTTTTTCCTTTTTATTTCTTCTTCTTCTTCTTTGGTCATTTCTTCTTCTTTCTTTTTTATTTCTTCTTAATTCTTCTTCTTTGATCATTCTTCTTTTCCTTTTTTATTTCTTCTTCTTCTTCTTTGTCATTTCTTCTTCTTCTTTTTATTTCTTCTTAATTCTTCTTCTTGATCATTTCTTCTTTTTCCTTTTTATTTCTTCTTCTTCTTCTTTGATCATTTCTTTTTCTTCCTTCTTCTTCTTCTTCTTTCTTCTCTTCTTCTTCTTCTTCTTCTTCTTCTTCTTCTTCTTTGATCTTCTTCTTCTCTTCTTCTTTGATCTTCTCTTTTATTCCTTCTTCTTCTTCCCCCCTTTGATTATTTCTTCTTCAATTCTTATTCTTCAATTCTCTCCTCCCTCCTCCCCCTCCTCCTTCTTCTTCTTCTTCTTCTTCTTCTTCTTCTTCTTTCCTCATCTTCTCCATTCTCTCTTCTTCTTCTTTTCCTCTCGTTTTTTCTTCTTCTTCCTTTGATTCTCTCTTCTTCTTCTTTTGATTATTTCTTTCTTCTTCTTCTTCTTCTTCTTCTTCTTCTTCTTCTTCTTCTTCTTACATCCTTTGATTATATCTTCTTCTTCTTCTTCTTCTTGGGCATTCTTTGATCTCTTTTTATGCTAAGTTGAGACCAACATTCCTTAGTTTTGACATCTACTTTTCTATGCCTTTTACAAGATTTCTTTTTCGGGGCCAGGCGGGGGTTGGGGGGATATTTTTTATTCTTTTACTTCGTCTACTGCAAAACACAGCTGTCATTCGTTGTTGTGGCTAGATCTTTATTTTTTTAGTTTGAAAAATTTACTGGTATGTTCGAATCGAAAAATGCATTAGAGTAGAGAGAGAGAGAGAGAGAGAGAGAGAGAGAGAGAGAGAGAGAGACAGACAGACAGACAGACAGACAGAGAGAGAGAGAGAGAGAGACAGAGACAGAGACAGAGACAGACAGACAGACAGACACAGACAGTGCAAGGGGTTTGACCAAACAGTCCTGAGTTCCTTTCTCACTTGGTGTACTCTGAATACTGACTTATGCTCAAAATGATTTGGTTAAAGAAATGCAAATATATGCACCCTCCGGGTGCAAGTATTTAAGTTTTAATATAATAAAATATCATGTTAAATTAGAAAGACTAATGAAACTGAATAAGAATTCAGATAAGAATATTTGGAAGAGAGGGGGTATAATCGGAAAATAGAACAACTTTGAAACTAACTCTTCCATCATTTTCAATTACTCCCGTCTTTCAGTGGTAAATTTTCCTAATTTAACTATTTAGTTAAAATAGGAAGTAAAGAATAATATTACAGTTATTTCTTCTTGTTAATGGATTTCTTTTAAGATTTATCCCCGAGATTTTTGCTCATATTCAATAAGATAAAACCAAACAATTAAAAATCAATAATACTAAGCATGTATTTATTAAAATCAAATTTTTAATATCAATATGCAAATTAACCTTCCCATTCACACTGTGAACCGCTATTTTGTTGTATATATAAATACAATTGCATGTTATTAGTATGTAGATAATGTTAACAGTCTTAATGATGCAAAAGCAATTTTATTAATAATTGAGATTTAAATAAAAAAAAATAAAATCATGGGGAATGTGGTGTAAATAACAAAGGGAATTGTGATTTGTATAGTAATATAGTTTCGGTTACAGACAGAAAAACCAACAATCTCCATTATAATAAGATATATATATATAGAAGATATAAAGAAGATTTTATAAGGATAATTACCAAATGCTAAGCGTTCAATTGGACGTCCTCTCCTACGCTATAAAAACAAATTGAAGGATAATTTGAAAGGCCTCAATATTAATCTGAGTGATTGGGAAAATCTAGCATCAAATCTGAAAGCATGGCGTAAGACATGTTTCGCTAGATTAAAGCGCTTTGAAGAAAAGATACCGAAGCATCGAGATCAGCCCAGACTAACTTTTAAACAAAACATCTGACTCTCGCCTTAGAACATTTCATCTGTCAATGTGGCTTCCTAACTTGCAGCAAGGCTGGTGCTACTATCACACTCGAGGAAACACAAAATGTCTTCTGGCCTAAAGTCGGTATCATCCAGGCAGCGAGGGAGTCTATCCCGTTTTCACTAGCGCTAGACCAAGGAGATTGTTTTTGCATCTGAGGTGGAGCGCCACACCTACCATTAGCTCCTTACTTTACCGCACAGGTCCCTGTGCTACTCATACGCCGATTTGACGAGGGCCGGTATCGAACCAGGAACCTTGAGGTTCCCAGCCAAACACTCTACCGACTGAGCTAATTCTAAATAGTCTATATTTTGTTTACCTTAAACTAGCATGAATTAACATAGAATATTCTTTTTGCACGAGGTCCCATGCTCAAACCAAAGCTCACGCGATAAGCAGCACAGAAAATCCGCGATCCCGTCGGCATTCCCTTTTTGGGGCGCCAAAGATAAACCCGGTCTTTGTCCATTTTAGGGGAAGGGCAGATGGTGCCGGTGAGACGGTTCTTAGACCGCGAGAGCTACTTTACCTCAGTCGCCCGATCGGGGCCGAATCTCCAACTCAAGGTAAGAGTATTTACCGCTCATCCCACTTATGAGGGCTTGACACTAGGACATTTTAATGTGGGCCCACCCATAAGCCGAAGCTTATGGGTGGTAGGTGGAAAAAATTGCGTCGATCCCGTCGGCATTCCCCTTCGAGAGAGGGGGCGCCTCATGCGCTGGGCAATAAACCCAGCCCTGCCCCTTTAAGTCAAGGGGACAGGAGTTGATGAAAATGGAAGTTGCATGAATGACTGCCGTGGCAAACCAAAGAAAGTCGAATGGCTGCTCAAATCTACCCAAGTAGCATCTTGAATGAGTGTCTAATATTGTTTTCGTGCAAATTCTTCATATTTGTGTTTATTCTCTATTTTACGGCTGCTTTAAACCTTATTCTTGGATCCTAAGAAAGGCAGCAGTGATATTACTGAAAGGAAAAGAGGAAAATTGTGGAGTCTGATGGTCAAGAATGCATGAATCCACTTTACACTCTTTCTCATGAGAAATATTGTATAGCCCCCTGGGATCGACGCTATTAATTAAAACTTAACCTGATCCAGAGGCCGGGTAATGTAAGATAAGTGTTAACTTCCCCTACAAAAGGTAAGTATAACTATTCTGGCTCATTATAACAGTGTTGGTGTCCGGATGCTCTTAATTCTTCCTCTGATCTCCAGTCCCTCAGTGTTTCTTTTACAGTTTTTTTGGGGGAGAGGGGTTTTTTGGGGTCGCAAGAAGATAGTAAATGGGATGGAGAAGTAGAAAATAATGGAGATTCCTTCTGGAATCAATTTACTCAATTTGGGGAAAATCAAAAACCCATTTATTTACTTTGTCATAATTTCGAAAACTTCTTATCTCATCTGACCACCCCCACCCCCTCCCTCTTTCTCTTACCCCTCTCTCTCAATCGCTTTTTAATATTATTTACTTATCTCTTTGTTTTTCATCTATTAATTCTCTCTTATCTGACAGTTGTGGTGAAGTGGGTCACTATCTGTTCAGTGTTCATTTTGGCATTTGCATGCTAAGAATTACAAAACTTATACATCTATGGAAACCGAAAGGTGAGAAGAGTGAGAATGAAATACATCTGTAGACAGTCGTAACCAACCACATATACAACAAAATATATGTGCACAGCACTCCCTGATCTAGATATTATTGGTATATCAAAGATAAGGTAGTGCCACATCGGAATATTGATCGAAAAAAATCAGAAAAAATCAATAACTTAAAATTGGTTGACTTTAATACTTTTTTATAGCATTTGTGGATTTTTTGGGCGAAAAGGCTTTTACAAACCAATCTTTAGGAGTAGGGAAGCTCTAGAACACATTTTACAGACAAAAATAGATTACAATACGTCGCCATTTTTCGCGACCCCCTCAAATTTGGAAAGCTAAAATCGACATAACTCTGTCATTATTTGGAATGGATAGCTCAAATTTGGGGATTGTCTAACTTTATTATAATGTACACTTGGACAAAATTTTTAGAAAAATTGAAGGGGATATGTAACATGGCCTGGATGATTTGACATGGAATTACCCGTAGGCGGTTTTTCCTGAGATTAGACTGCCTATTTGTTGTGTATTGGTTCCAATACAAAACGGAAGTAACGTTTTCGGCCATTGTTTTAACCGTATGAAATTGCAACACCTCTGTATGTATTTACCCAAATCCCTCCTCACGAGCTGGATGCGACAAATGGTCATTTTTTAAAGCGGAGGTTTGAATTCAGAGTTTTCCCTTTTCTCATACCGGTTGCCATACTAAGATTAATGAACCCAGACTGTCCTAATATTTTACACATAGCTGTAGGGAGAATAGTTAGATTCATACCTTTCCCAATGTTATTAGCGCTAACAGTTTCGTTCAAGTGCAAACAGTCTCGATCCGGATTTGAACCCCAGTCGCTGAGTCCATTTCCTATGACAATAACCGTTACACGACAAGCGCCTCAGTTGCCAAAAATAATAATCGCGTACATAAGAAGTATACTTATTTTAAGACTATTAAAATATTTTTTGTTTAAGGTATTTCAAGGTTGTATACTTTATATTCAATACGCTTAGTCGGTAGAGCATTCGCCAACGAATCACAAAGTTCCGGGTTCGATAACGTCACCAGCCCCATTGCTCAGTCGGTAGCGCGTTCGGATAGAAATCACAATGTTCCTGGTTCTATACCAGCCCTCGCCAACTCAGCGTATGAGTAGCACGGCGATATGTGCAGTAAGTGAGGAGCTGATAGTAGGTGTGACGCTCCACCACAGACGGTAAAATAATCTCCTTGGTCTAGTGCTAGTGAAAAGGAGATAGACTCCCTCGCTGTATGGCTGATACTGACATTAGGCCGCCCTGACAGCTTTACTTACAGCTTGGGCAATCTGATCTGTGTGTTACAGAATCTCGGAAGTGACGGTAGGTGTGGTAGCCCCCCCCAAAAAAAAAAACAAAAAAAACAATATCCTGGTTTATCTAGCGAAAAGGGGATAGGATCCCTCGCTGTTCGAGTGATAAGCCACTTCGCAGACTTTACTTTTACTTATTCTATAATGTTCACTAAAAATAAAAGCCTTGTATTTCTGGTCTAGAAAAAAATAAATTTTGAATTGAATTGCCAACGAGAATGAATAAAAGAAAACGTCTTCAGCATGGGTAACATGTAATAACCAACCAACCAACCACTCAACCAACCAACCACCAACCAACCAACCAACCAACCACCAACCACCAACCACCACCAACCAACCAACCACTCAACAACCAACCAATCACTCAACCAATCACTCAACCAACCAATCAACCAACCAACCAACCACCAATCAACCAACCATTCACTCAACCAATCACTCAACCAACCAATCAACCAACCAACCAGCCACTCAACCAACCAACCGACCAACCACTCAACCAACCAACAATCACTCAACTACTCAACCAACCACCTCAACCACTCAACCAACCAACCAATCACTCAACCAATCACTCAACCAACCAATCAACCAACCAACCAATCACTCAACCAATCACTCAACCAACCAATCAACCAACCAACCAACCACTCAACCAACCAACCAATCACTCAACCAATCACAACCAATCACTCACACAATCAACCAACAACCACCAACCAGCCAACCGACCAACCACTCAACCAACCAAACATCACTCAACCAACCAACCAACCAACCACTCAACCAACCACTCAACCAACCACCAACCAGCCAACCAACCACTCAACCAACCACCAACCAACCACTCAACCAACCAACCAACCAGCCAAAAACCACTCAACCAGCCAACCAACCAACCACTCAACCAATCAACCAACCAACCAACCAGACTAAAGCATCTGGGAAAATGTCCTTGTTTCACGTCACTAAAATTGTGTCACCTTTTGGTATGACGTCTAAAGATTTTCAACCGAAGCCTCTCCTTTTTTTCTATACGTTCTTTCCTCTTCAAAAACTTAAAAATGAAAATTTAGTTTATTTCTGTCAGTTGTTTTGATTTTCAGGCATATCAACTCTTGTTGGGTTATTTTATGTTGAAGACGTTTCGTTTAATTTATTCTTGTTATTCAATTTTTTAAACTCAGTTTTTTAATACATTTCTAAACTTATTTTTAAAACTATTTCTCCTATAAATGTGGCCCTAACAGGTACTACCACGCCGGGTCAGGGTGGACCTGGGAGTAATAACAATGAAAGAGTACTCCACACTATCCAGAGTTCGAACCTCACCACTAGATACAGTTTATCGCCATACAAGAACATCAGCTATTGCCAGACAAACGTTACAAAATAAAAGGCATAAACACAGAAACTATATGGAAAGAAACATCCAAATTTCCCTGGATGTGTTTGAATGCTGAATAAAGTCTTGGCGGTCATGTGAGTCAATTGTCATATTGCGCATGCGTGTTGACTGGTAATAATGTTTGTTTGGGTAATTGCAGAGAAAACAAAATGGAGATTTTTTTTAAAAGGAACAATTACTTCAATACATTATCCGACAACACAACCACCACCATTGAATATTCCTCTATGAATGATCGGTTCGTTGGTTTTTACGGTCTAACATCCATCGTTACGTTAATTTATGCTGTACTTAGTTTAACTGTTATGGGATCCCGTTATATTTGCATTTACCCAACCCCTCTACAAGAGCAGGATTCGATACGTCATTTTTAAGCAGAATGTGGACCGGTTTAGCTCAGTCGCTAGAGCGTTTGCCTGGAAACCACAAGTTCCTCTTTCGATATCAACCCTCGCTAACTGAGCGCATGCGTAGCACAGAAATCTGTGCGGTAAAGAAAGGAGCTCTATCTCAGATGCCAAAACAATCTGGTCTAGTGCTAATGGAAAACAGGATAGGCGCCATCGCTGTCTGGCTGATACCAACATTAGGCCATCCCGACGACTTTACTTTAATTTTTTTTATTTTTTTACTTATAATAGATTTAAATTAAGAGTCTTTCTCCTCCTCGACAGGTAGCCATAGTAGAATAAAGACCTCAGTCTACTATTTCCCCGTAATGGGGGAAAATAATTGGATTCATACATTTCCCAAGGGTATTAGTGCTATATGAAATGCAAACAGCCACGCCCAAGAATCGAACTCGCTTAGCTCTGTCAATTTCCTACAACGATAACCATTTTCCCACAAACATCTCCAAGAGATCCTGTTATATACAGTAGAAAATATAGATACTCGTCGTGCAATGGTTATCACCATTGAAAATGAACACGTCGACCCGAATTCAAATTCTGGACAAAGCTATTTGCATCTCACATAAGCGGTAATGTATTTGGCAAGAAAGACGTCCAACTATTCTCCCTCAAGTTATGGGTTAATAGTATTGTAGACTGTCCCGTTATATGGTAACAAATCTAAGAGAAGGAAAACTCTGAATCCAAACGTGTTAAACTCCGGTTATAAGATTGACCTTGCGTCACATTCTATTCATGTAGAACGGTTGGTAGATATATATACGGTATATATATTTACCCCCCCCCCGCACGAGCAGGATTTGACACAAAGTCAATTTGTTAAGCGGAGTTCAACAGGTTTGAATTCAGAGATTTCCTTCTCCTAGACCGCTTGTCTAACCAAGGTTAAAGAGCCCAGTCTGTCCTACTATTTACCCATAGCTGGAGGGAGAGCAGGATTCATACCTTTCCCAAGGGTATTAGCGCTAAGTGAATATATATACGGTATAAGCTGGTCGTTCTTGGTTTGTTTTACGGCAAACCAAAACGTCTTGGGTAATTTAATGATTTTACTAGATATTCTTAATAATAATAATAATACTAATCCATACACAATTCTTAATACTAATTAATCAATCAATCATTGCTGTCAATCGTATCCGATGACGACACCACGTGAAATCCTTTTCCTCCAATTTAATCGGTCTCTGGTTGCGTCTTGCCTACTGCTTTCAGGTTCCTCTTGATGTTGTCTTTGTACCTGAGCTTTGGTCTGCCGATTCCACATGGTCCCTCAATCAGTTGAGAGTAGATAATCTTCTTTGGTGATCTGTCATCTTCAAGTCTGTTTAAGTGGCCAGCCCATCTCAGATTGCGTTGGACAAGTATTTCGTGCATGTCAACTCCAGTTCTCTTCAGGATGGTCCTGTTTGAAACATGCTGCCACCACTTGACATTTAATATACTGCACAAGTGACGCATGTAGTTGACATGTAGTCTATGGGCATCCACTTTGAATATATATTTTAGTACTTATAATTAATACGTAACTATATGTTTACAAATGATCAATTTTATAGTTTCAAATATTTCCGGCTATTATATGGTTGCATGTATATCAATCAATTATAAAGTTTCAAGTATTTCCTGGCAATTTTAAGGTTTCAACTATTTCAATTAATTTTATGGTTTCAACTATTTTCAAGCAATTCTAATTTTGTCTCATTCCCCGTATCCCATTTTGAAAAGGGGGTATTACTCCTCTGTAGAAGAGGGCATATTTTAAGTTGGTTGGTTGGGTTTTACGGCATATCAATTCTGGGTCATTTTATTCCTTTTATTCTTGCTGGGCATATAATCTATTTTTAAACTCACTTTTTAGCCCATAGATGCGACTCTGAAGGTATTAATACTCCGAGTCACAGTAGACCTGGGAGTAATAGCAATAAAGGGATACCCCACACTCCCAAGATCTCCATTATTGGAAACACTACTAGATGCAGTCATACCCAGGGAAACTAAGTATCTCAGCCACCGCCTTCTAGCACACACCTGATAAAATAGGTTGGGGGTTTACCAAAGAGAAATACGGTCAGGACAATCATATAAGTGCTACGGCTTGACGTGACCAGCCGATTGAACTTATTGTTCTTTGACTGGCCAAGTAATGGCCAAAGTGGAGTGTCGCATGTCATGTACTGTTCAGCCAATAAGATTCCATCGTTAAACAATAAGGGTTGCCATCCACGACCAACGGGTAACCCAATTGAAGTGATTTAGTCCTCTGTACAGGTGCAGTCGGCGTATTCTACAGCCCCAGCCAACAGGACAGTCTTTCCCCTCTGCAGGGGTGTAATCGACGTATTCTACAGCCACAGCCGAAAGGGTAGTCTTACCTCTCTGAGAGGCACAGTCGACGTATTTTGCGACCGCCCCAGCCGACAGAGCAGTCTTACCCCTCTGCAGGTGTGTAATCTGCGTATTCTACAGTCGCAGTCGACAGGGCTGCCTTACCTCTCTGCAGAAGTGCAGTCGGCATATTCTACAGCCTCAGCCTACAAGACAGCCTTACCCCTCTGCAGGGAAGCAGTCGGCGTATTCTACAGCCCCAGCCGATAGGGCTGACTTACCTCTCTGTAGAGGTGCAGTCGGTGTATTCTACGACAGTCCCAGACGACAAGGCGGACATATTCTACGCTCTATCGCCAGAGTAAGAATGAATTAGAAGAGAGATGTGTTGAAACAGAAAAAAATGAATCCGAATTAAAGTAATATTAGCTTATTTTTTATATTACAAAACCCTACTGCATTGATACTCTAATCAAAAATAGGAATACGTACCAGACTAAAACTAAAATACATCTATCTATTTAAGCAAGTTTATTTTTGGTTTAAAATGTAATGCAACTTTATTTTTTGTTACTGAATTTCAATGTTTCGCGGAATAAATGATATAAAATAAAAATCCGTTTGGATTGTATAATGTTCCATTAGAAATAATAAAATCTTTGGTTCCGAATAAAAGTCTTTGATCTATCTCCCGTCATCAGAAGCATGTTTGTATTTATAAACATACTGGAGCCATCTATGGGGAAATTAATTTATACTAGCAAACTGGTGTTCGACTTTTACGCAAGTTACCACGGAAATTAAAAAAAAAGAACCAAAAGGGCTTATTAAGGGGTAACGTTACACTAGCAGAGTTTACCATGCCAACAGAATATAGAGGGGAAGTGAAAGAAAGGAGAGATATGTTGAAACAGTAAAATGAATCAGAAGTAAAGTAATATTAGCGTTTTTTTAAATGACACACACACACACACACACACACACACACACACACACACACTAAATCACCCATACACTAAGACACACACAAACTCACTCACACACTAAGACACACACAGTAAGACACATACAAACTCACACAGACTAACGCGCACACACACACGTAGTTTACTTTGGAAAACATACGAACTTGTAAGCAATGGAGTAAACTGGGTCTATTGTCATATCTATTTTATCAGTGTTGATGGGAAACATAATATTTTGTTCAAAGTAAATAAGAATATTTCGATGTTTCAATGTTTATTTTAATATTTGTTTCACTTCTAATGGACAATCTCTGTTTTTCCTCAAATTTATTTATTTTTTCTTCTTCTTTCTCCACCCGTCAATTCCAAATAAATATTTTTCTTCTTTCTTTTTCTTGCAATACAGCATTGATACTCTAAGCAAGAATAGCAATATGTACCAGACTAAAACTATCACCAAAAGGAGATAGGGTTAAAAAGAAAACCTTAAGAACACGCACCCAAGAATATCAGGCTACCTTTAAGCCATAAAACACCCAAAACTACTTACAACCCATAGATAAGAAGGTGAACCGGGAAAAAATTGTTACCAGAAAAATTTGGTGTTTTTGAAAGCTTAGTGTATCCTCCTCTCTTTGACCTCCGTGGAATTTTTTTATCGGGTGGGTTAGTATGCAAAGCAGACCTACTAAGGGGATACGAAAGTAATTACCTCCCGTGTTTGCTAATAACCGATAGGTGGTGTAGCCAGCAGCCTTATAAAAAACGAAGCGACAAAGTCAAAACCCTCTCTCACTTTTTTGACCTTGAGAGAAGTAACAACACATCAGTTGCATTATGGGTAGCAGTTGTTTGGATGTCACGAACTGTTCTGCCTTCATACATACATACATACATTCCGACTGACGATGTCCGGGTAACACGGACGAAATCATTTCAACCCTTGATTTGTTTTGAGTTATTCATTTCTTGCTCACTTATCCTTTTATCTAACTCATATTGTCGGATTCTAAACCCATCCATCCTATTTTCATACATACATACATATATATCAATGGTATAATCTTTACAGATCACTGCCATTACTCACAATCCTATAACTCCACCACCAGAACCTTTGGGTAATCCTTAACTTGTTCCTCGTAAATTCCTACCATAAAATAAACTGAACCCTCATTTTATGTCCGTGTTTTGCAATAAATGTTTTATTTTTCTTCCACCCGTTATCTTACAAACTAAACATATTTTCTTTATTTGTTAAAGAATAAAGAATAAAGAAAATATATTTAGTATTGTAAAATAACGGGTGCAAGAAAAATAAAACATTTATTGCAAAAATACAGACATAAAATGAGGATTCAGTTTATTTTATGGTAGGAATTTACGAGGAACAAGTTAAAGATTACCAACCTTTGCTAGCATCTATCTATTTAGGCAATATATATATTTTGTTTTTTTGGTTCAAATGTGATACAACTTTATTTTTCATAACACAGTTTCAATGCTTTTGGGAATACTTGACTAGAAAAACAAATCCACTAGAAATAATAAAATCTTTGGTTCCGAATAAAATTCTTTGATTTATCCCCCATCATCAGACGTATGCTTATATTTACACATCCTCGAACTGTCACCGAACACCTTCGCAGGCAGCTAATGCAATGACAAATCTAATACCCTTACGTTACATAAATGATACTTAATAATATCCGTTTTGATAGTATGACGTTCCACTAGAAAAAAATAAAACCCTGGCTTAATATGTGATCCATCTGTAACTCACAGTCCCAGAGAAACTTATTCCTCTCATTCTCTCGGACCGATTCTGATTTGTGCATATATCTGATGATCTAATTGAAACGGAGGGATACGAAAACCGATACGACCTGATGAAGTTACAACCCATAGAGTTGGACATAACCAGCGACGAAGATTAGAAGACGTAATTAAGAACTAACAAAGATGGAAAAGGACAGAGACAACACCCGATCCGACCCAATGAAGAAGAAACCCAGATACCCCAACAGGGCCAGATACGAAGATTAGAAGACGCAATTAAGAACTAAAAAAGATGGAAAAGGACAGTGACAACATCCAATACGACCCAATGAAGAAGAAACCCTGATAACTCAACAGTACCAGCGACGAAGATTAGAAGACGTAATTAAGAACTAACAAAGATGGAAAAGGACAGAGACAACACCCGATCCGACCCAATGAAGAAGAAACCCAGATACCCCAACAGGGCCAGATACGAAGATTAGAAGACGCAATTAAGAACTAAAAAGATGGAAAAGGACAGTGACAACATCCAATACGACCCAATGAGGAAGAAACCCTGATAACTCAACAGTACCAGCAACAAAGATTAGATGCATTCAAGAACTAACCAAGATGGAAAAGGACAGAGACAACACCCGATACGACTAAATGAAAAAGAAGCCCAGATAGCTCAACAAGACCAGATACGAAGATTGGAAGACGCAATTAAGAGCTAACAAAGATGGAAAAGGACAGAAACAACATCCGAACCGACCCAATGAAGAAGAAACCCAGATAGCTTAACAGGACCAGGTACGAAGATTAGAAAACGCAATTAAGAACTAACAAAGATGGAAAAGGACAGAGACAACACCCGATACGACTCAATGAAAATGAAGCCCAGATAGCTCAACAAGACCAGATGCGAAGATTAGAAGATGCAATTAATAACTAACAAAGATGAAAAAGGACAGAGACAACACCCGATACGACTCAATGAAAAAGAAGCCCAGATAGCTCAACAAGACCAGATGCGAAGATTAGAAGATGCAATTAAGAACTAACAAAGATGAAAAAGGACAGAGACAACACCCGATACGACCCAATGAAGAAGAAACCCATTTCATTTCATTTTGAAAAGATTTCCATCCTTGATTCGACAACACTCTTATCCTAATGTCCCGATAAAGGTTTTAAAAAACTCGAACGTTCTAACGTCGACGTCGCCATTTATAATAAATTTATCTTTCTGGAATAATTTTTTTTCTATTGTCCACACACACACACACACACACACACACACACACACACATATAATATATATATATATATATATATATATATATATATATATATATATATATGTTGTTATGGATCCAACGGGAGAAAATTAAATATTTTATTAAAAAAGAAGGTCCGCAAAATGGATTATGTTTAAAAAAAAATTATATGTACTTAATTAACGCCTGAAGAAGATATCAGAAGATTTGGAACACGTGTCGCTAATGTAAAATAATTATACATTTAAAAAAATCCATTTTGCGGACCTTCTTTTTACAATATATATATATATATATATATATATATATATATATATATGCATGTTGAATTAAACAAAAGACACATCTCCTGTTTAACAATTTTATTTGTGATTTTTTCAAGTTTTCTGGCCAACTGATGATGGTACTTCGAAGTGCCGGAACATGCATAAATGAAAGAATGCTGCCGTATATATATATCTTATTATAATGGAGATTGTGTGTTTTTCTGTCTGTAACCGAAACTATATTCCTACTCAAGTCACAATTCTCTTAGTTATTGACATCACATTCTTCATGATTTTATTTTTATTTAAACCTCAATTATTAATAAAATTGTCTTACATTATTAATACTGTTAACTATGTCTACATACTGACAACATGCAATTATATTTATATATACAACAAAATAGCGGTTTACAGTGTGAACGGAAAGGCTAATTTGCATATTAATATTAAAAAATCGAATTTAATAAATATGTGCTTAGTATTATTGATTTCTAACTGTTTGGTTTTATTTAATGAATATAAGCAAAAATCTCTTCAATTAATCTTAAATGAAATCCATTAACAAGATAAAATAACTGTCATTTTATTCTTTACTTCTTTTAACTAAATACTTAAATTTGAAAAAATAACAATGAAAGACGAGAGTGACGGAAGAGTCAGTTTCAGTTGTTCCATTTTTTACCAAATCTTTTATTATACTCCCTCTGTTTCAAATCTTTTATCTGTATTCTTATTTAGTTTTATTGGCCTTTCTAATTTAATACAATATTTTATTACATTAAAACTTAAATACTTGCACCCGGAGGGTGCATATATTTGCTAGTATATATAATGGTTATAGTGAATTAGAGTTTTGTAGTTAATAAATCCTACCCGGGATATATATGGTCTTTACAAGCAGCTAGTTAATAGTCATAATACTCATATTGAAAATTCGAAAAAATAATAAAAATCAGACTCGGTAAGAATAACAGCAAATACTACTACTACTACTACTACTACTACTACTACTACTACTAATAATAATAATAATACCGAACAAAAAAGAAGATAACATGTCAACTGGTAGACTTTACAGCTCCAGCAAATCACAGGATGAAGATGAAGGAAAACGAAAAGATGGACAAATACCTGAACCTTGCCAGCGAATTGAAAAAGATGTGGAATGTGAAAGTGAAAGTGACACCAATTGTGGTTGGAAAAAAAGACTGGGTGAACAAGAAGTCAGAGTTAGAATCGAGACCGTCGAGACAACTACATTGCTGCAATCGGCCAGAATACTCAGAAGAGTCCTGTAGATCAGAGGAGACTTGTCATTTAGATTCCAGTGAAAGACCATCAGCGAAAGCTGGTATGGAAAACACACAAAAATCAAATAATAACAATAATAATAATAATAATAATAATAATAATAATAATAATAATAATACTGGGACTTCGAGATGAAGACGGATCACCCTATCCCATTAAGAAAAAACAAAACAAAAAAAAACCCCCTCCAAAAAAAAAACAACAAAAACAAAAAAAAAAACAAAAGAGAACGTGGCAACCGCTGTAATTTGCGGTTCCAGCAGATCACAGAAAGAAAACGAAAAGTTGGAAAAATACCTGGACCTTGTCAGAGAATTGAAAAAGCTGTGGAATATATGGGTGAAAGTGATACCAGCTGTAGTTGGTGCACTTGGAACCGCCCCAAAAAGCTTGGGAAAAAGATTGGATGGTCTGGAAATCAGAGGAAGAATTGAAACCATTCAGACTACTGCATTGCTGTAATCGGCTAGAATACCCAGAAAAGTCCTGGAGAACTGAGGAGACTTGTTGTCACTCAGACTCCATCAAAAAGCCATCAGCTAACGCTGGCGTGAAAAACTCACAGGAGTGAACATAATAATAATAATAATAATAATAATAACTGCTGCTACTACTACTACTACTACTACTACTACTAATAATAATAATAATAATCTAAAGTACATTAAACGAAAACGTATGAAAGAAAATAAACAGAGCCCTCCCGCCAAAAATAAAGAAAACGCATAAAGCCGGAATATATAAATATTTTATGCCTGTCAGCCTGAACATCTGTTGCTTAAAAGCGCAGACTCGATATTATTACTCCTGCGCATGTTCAAAAATGACCAGCTTACTTCCGTTATGTAATGGCCGCTTTTGCCCTTTTCTCTTTTCTCTTCCTTTTTTTTTAATACCGGACAGCTAAGTTTTGACTTATAAATATCTTTTTGGGGATTGGCTATTACTGAGCGTTCTTCCGGTACATTGCTTTTGCATTTCATTGTGTTTAACGTTTTGGCTGAGGAACTGCAACTAATCAGTTTGTTACACGCAAATTCATTCACAACTCGTAAATGTGTCAGACCTGGTTAGGACATTTTAAAAATCCGCTCGGACCATTAAATTATTTATGCTCAATGATTAGCAAGTTGAATACAAAGAAACGGAAACACGAAATGCAACAGTCAGTAAAAAGCTGATAATGCAATAATAATAATAATAATAATAACAATAATGATAACAGCCATATTACAGCGCATATAGTTCCGAAAAGTCTTGAAATAAAACTAGAAGAATTCAAGATTCTATGAACTATAATTGTATATACTAGCAAAATAAATAAAAAACGCTCTCCGGTCGATGTAAAAGTAAATTTTTGAAAAAATATTGTTGCATAATCTATGTGGTGACATAGATTAATAGCAACACTCTGTTGTTCTGCAGTGACGGTCTTTTTCATGTCACGAACAGCAGTTTTCCATGGAAAGATACAGACCGTTGGAGACCTTTGACCCGAGACGCGGGAAAGCCGAGAATCACGTGATAGCTAGTTAACTCGTTAGTGCCAGCTAGGACGTCAGGCAAGAAGCAGCTCTTGCCTTAGCTGGATCTCACCCACACGCGCGCTGTGTTTAGTTAGTTTAGATTAAGAATAAAAGATGTAAAAAGAACAGTATGCCGTTGTTGGTTGATGCATACGAGTCCATTTTCCACGACTCTTATATATATACATATGGGTTTATATGCCGTAAAACTAAACCAACCAAACCAACCAACGAACATTTGACAATGAAGATGGAACCATTAACAGTCTTAATATTTTTTATTTTGATAGTAATAGTGGGAGGAGGTGGCTATCTTTCAAATCAGTGTGAACTGACAACAGTATTTTAAGATGAGTGCTTCTACATAACGTGATAGAAGAAGAGAAGAAGAAATAGGAAAGAGAAATAGAGAAGAAAAAGAAGAAAATGAAGAAATATGAAAGGGAAACAAAGAAGAAGAAGAAAAAGAAGAAGAAATAGCAATGAGAAACAAAGAAGAAGAAATAGGAAAGAGAAACGAAGACTAATCAAGAAGAAGAAAATCAATCAAAGTAGAACAACCAACAGATAGAAGTCAAAGCTAGACGATCGAATGGCCAAACAAGCGAAGAAGTAAGTAATGCAATTATGCATCTCATCTCTATGTCTACCTGTCTATCTCTTTCCCCTCTCTCCAGTAAAAGAACACTTGTGTATATACCCAACAACATGTGGATATTTTTAATATTCATTTGGTTATTGAGATTGTTCACATAAAATAAATAGATTGCTTCACATAATGAAATAAATAGAAATAAATAAAATATTGCTTCACATAATGAAATAAATAGAAATAAAATAAAATATTGCTTCACATAATGAAATAAATAGAATAAAACAAAATATTGCTTCACATAATGAAATAAATAGAAATAAAATAAAATATTGCTTCACATAATGAAATAAATAGAAATAAAAAAATATTGCTTCACATAATGAAATAAATAGAAATAAAATAAAATATTGCTTCACATAATGAAATAAATAGAAATAAATAAATGCTTCACATAATGAAATAAATAGAAATAAAATAAAATATTGCTTCACATAATGAAATAAATAGAAATAAAATAATGGTTCACATAATGAAATAAATAGAAATAAAAAAATATTGCTTCACATAATGAAATAAATAGAAATAAAATTATGGTTCACATAATGAAATAAATAGAAATAAAATAAAATATTGCTTCACATAATGAAATAAATAGAATAAAATAATGGTTCACATAATGAAATAAATAGAAATAAAATAAAATATTGCTTCACATAATGAAATAAATAGGAATAAAATAATGGTTCACATAATGAAATAAATAGAAATAAAATATTGCTTCACATAATGAAATAAATAGGAATAAAATAAAATATTGCTTCACATAATGAAATAAATAGGAATAAAATAGAATATTTTACAGGAATCTAATAGTGCTTTTTAATGTTTGAAACCCTCTTATAAAAACAGATTTTATAATTGGTATTTGTTTACCAAAAAGCCTGTAGAACAGGGGTCAGCAACCTACGGTCCACGGGTCAGATCCGGCCGCAATCCATAATCATTTGGCCTGCAATCCTTAAGAGAAATATCATATTAGTACGATCCACAATTAAGTTTAATTTTGTAGGAAAGTAAACCCATTAAAAATTATTTTCGATAAATAAAATTTAATTAAAAAATGTTTGTTCACTCAATGGGTGAATGTATTACAGGTTGTTACATTCTTAATCTATTTTCTTAGACTCTAAGAAAATATAGATTTAATAAATTTCATCTTTATTAATGTAAGCATCTATTTATTGAAATAAGAATTACATTAATTAACCAGCGTTATTTAATTTTTAAAGAATGAAATAGAATTTATATAAACTAAAATTAAAACCCACGAGACTCGTGTTTATAACGCCCAAAACAAAAACACACAAGACCGCGTCCATTTCAAAAACAGTCTCTGAAGATGAAGTTTCTTCGAAATTGATTAGACACTGGACATCATTTTTTTATACGCACTGTAATTGCCTTCGTAATATAAACAAATACAATTAAAAAGCTATTTTAATAATCTATTACGAAAAAATGCACTATTCGGGCAAAAATATTTCAGTCAGGATCCAATTCCACGAAGATAAGCGCTTCTGCTATAAGGCCAAGGAATGGTCCTTAAAAACGTAACAATTTAGTTAAGTGAATTCCCCTTGAAACACGTGACTTACTTGTAGTGCAACCCTTTCAACTTAGATTGGTCAATTAAACTTTTACAGCCTACACTACAAGCCAGTCACTAGTTTTAAAATGAAATATTTCTCTAAATTAATCTCTACAGTAGTAGAAAAGTAGAAAACTCAAACCCGACAAAGTGTATCACTTATTCTAATTTGTCTTTGCAACTGTTTACATTCGAACCTTAGCAGCAACACTAATGATTTACACATAGTTATATGGTTTCAAGTATCCCAGTCTTTATTATATACGCACTCTATACGGTTTCAAGTAACTATTCCTATCTATATATTAATACTAGTGTTCCTTAATCTTCCGTCCGTTATTATCTGGTAACACCCACTTGTTAAAAATGAGACCGTCCAAATCATCTAAGGTGAAATGCAAAAATATAAATCCAGATTGACATTGAAGAATCGAGACCATCCAAACTTCAACACTATTGGGATCGGCTAAAATACTCGGAAGAGTCCTGGAGACCTGGGGAGACTTGTTGTCACACAGCCTCCTGTGAACCACCAGTTTCGGCAGGTGTGAAAACCTCATAATAATAATAATAATAATAATAATAATAATAATAATTATTATTATTATTATTATTATTATTATTATTATTATTATTATTATTATTATTTAGAGCTCAAGAAACAGTCCCAAACAACTTGGAAAAAGAGTGGATGAAGTGGATATAAGAGGAAGAATTGAAATCATCCTGACTACAGCACTACTGAAATCGGCTAGGATACTTAGAAGAGTCCTGGAGAGCTGAGGAGACTTGCTGTCACTCATACCCCGGAGAAAAACCACCAGTCAATCAAGCTTCTACAATTTAAACTACAAGAGTCACAAGAGTTTCAATATGAAGGATTTCATTTCAGCAATCAAATATAAATTCAACAAAGCGAGGCACTTATGCTAAGATTGATGCTACTACCACTATTAATGTTGCTACTTCTACAAATATATTGGTATTACAAGAACGTGACTACTTAAGTAAGTAAATTCTTGCCTATTGAAAAAACTGTCAAATTTTTAGTTCAATTGCTCAAAGCCTTTCAAAAATTTCAAGATATATAAGCTCGTAGTGTAATGGTTGTCGTCATAGGAAATGAACTCGGTGACACGAGTTCAAATCCTGGATGGGACCGTGGTCCCTGGGGAGCCTCTCAACATGCAGCTCCTGCTCCCTTGTTTAAAAAAGGCAGGATGGGGCTTATTGCCCGCTACCTGGGGCGTCCGAAAAAGGGAATGTCGAAGGGATCACGTACTTTTTGCATGAGCTTTGGTTTGTGCGTAGCTTCATACATTAAAATGTCCTTGTGTCAATCCGGCCTGGTGGGAGATAAGGAAAAAGTTACTTAAGCGAACTCCTTACCTTGGTTCTGGATCTTCGGCTTCCGAGCATGTAATTGATATTAACATTAATCATGGGATTCTAGGAAAGGTATGCATCCAGCTATTCGCCCCCATCTGCGGGTAAATAGTAGGACGAATGGGGCTAATGATTAAGGCGTCTTAAAGGAATGTGTAAGTTATGTGTGACTATTGCACAATTAAAATATAGTAAGGTGTCCTCTTCTGGACTTTCGGAAAGCTGGTTTATATTCTGCTCTTTCTAACTTTCTTTTTTGATTTAAAATTTGATTTGTCGTTTCTTTCTGCTCTTTTTTTTATCACTCTCACTTTTTTGTGCCACTCTTTTCTTTCATTTTTAATTACAACTTTTCATCATCTTGAATCACGTTATGAGTATTACCATTAGTAAAATCTGTTACTGCTATAAATATAATTATTGTATAGCCAAGAGTTTGATTATTTAGTTAAGTGAATTGCTCTTGAGATACGTCCCTTTCTCGTAGTATAACGCTTTTAACTAAGATTGGTCAATCAGGATTTTACAATCTTCACTTCAAGAAAGTCCCTAGTTTCAATACGAAGGATTTCCAGTAATCACTACAGTAGAAGAAAAGTAGAAAACACAAACCTAACAAAGTGTAATACTTATTCTAAGTTGTATTTACTACTCTCATTGCTGCTATTGCTATGTAAGTATATAAAAATGAAACGAACAAACAAGCAAACAAAAAACAAAATAAAACAAAACAAGGTGTTTAAAAGGATGATATCTTTACCTAGCCGACGCTACAGGTTTCGTTTTTTTTATTAACCCATCATCGGGTTGATTCATGTAAAAAGAAAGTTTTCACAAACGGAAATTCATTTCCAATTTTCCTGATATATATATATATATATATATATATATATATATATATAGAAAAGGGGTTGGAATTAATCCGACAGAATGGGGTAAAATAAGGAATGAAAGAACAAAACTCAGACAAAAATGTGTAGCATATTTCGCTGGAAAATTGAATGCCGCTTCTTCTGCAGAAGAAGCTGAATTCAATATAAAAGAATAAAACTCAGACAAAAATGTGTAGTATATTTCGCTGGAAAATTGAATTCAGCTTCCATATTCCATATTCTTGCGAAATATACGACACATTTTTGTCTGAGTTTTATTCTTTCATTCCTTATTTTACCCCATATATATATATATATATATATATATATATATATATATATATATATATATATATAAAGATATGAAAACACCACAAAAACACTTCATAAAATCGAAATATTGTTCAATATCAGTTAAGTTATAAAATGTTTTCACTTTAATAGCTTTTTGTGGTGTTTTCATATCTTTTTATATATACTCATACCGTCGGATTCATTTCCTTTCTTTTGACTTATATCTATCTATCTATCTATCTATCTATCTCTATATATCTATATATCTATATCTATATCTATGTATATATATATATATATATAATATATATATATATATATATAGTCAGAGTGGCATTGAGAGGGGAATTACTTGAGTGAACTCCTTCATACTAAAAAAGAAAGACAACAAAAACAAACAAATAAGTCCTAGCGTCTATACGATTGTCCCAACCGAATTACTCTAATGGCAGGTTCCCAACTCTTTTATCCTCTATTTGCTAGAAGACCGAGTCTGAGGGTCTTAGTGTCCTGGGTAGGGACCTAAACTGCATCTAGTGGTGATGTTTCAATTCTGAAGCTCTTGGAAGTGTGGAATACACCTTCATCGCCATGAATTTCCGTACTGGTAGTGCCTATTAGGATCCCATCTGTGGAATGAATAGATAGAAAAAAGGTTTTTAAATACGTGTTTAAAAATTAGTTAAACCAATTAAATACTCAACAAGAATGAATAAAACAAACATCATCGGCCTAAAATAGAGTTGACATGTCCTAAAATCTAACCAACCTCAACCAACCCAGAATATTTTTATTCCTTCATAATCTTCTTGAATCTCACCATAAGTTTTACCATTAGAACAATCTATTACTTCTCTAAATATAATCAGTGCGTAGCCGAGAGTTTGGTTATTTAGCTAAGTGAATTGCTCTTGAAACACATGACTTTCTCTAAGTGCGAAACTTTCGACGAGGATTGATCAATTAAGACTTTACAGTTTACACTTCAAGCCAGTCTGTTTGCCTCAGACTATCATCTTTTGGGCCCCATAAAAGAGGGTTGGAGAGGCAAACATTATTCCAGTGACGAGGAAGTAAAATCTATAATAAGGAAGTGGCTCAAAGAACAGTCAACGGAAATTTTACGGGGCAGAGATACATGCTCTTATTCGAAGATGGAATATTGCTATTAAGAGAAACGGTGACTATGTGGACAATTAGGGATGTGATCCACAGAGGACCAGCTTGATGTTGATGTGTGATATATGTTCCTGTATTGGTAATTATACCTGTCCTAAACAAAATGACATTACTTTTTGACTCATCTCTGTGGAGAAGTAGGGATCTGATCCACAGAGGACCAGCTTGATTTTGATGTATGATACAAATTCCTGTGTTGGTAATTATACCTGTCCTAAACAAAATGGCATTACCTTTTGTCTCACCCTCGTACATAGAAACATTTTCGATAGTTTTGAGTTACGGTATCCAATGAATAGCCGAGTTGGATTATTTAGTTAAGTGAATTCCCCTTAAAACACGTGACTTACTCGTAGTGCAACCCTTTCAACTTGGATTGGTCAATTAAGATTTTACAGTTTACACTTCAAGTCAGTCACTAGTTTCAAAATGAAATATTTCTCTAAAGTAATCTCTACAGTAGTAGAAAAGTAAAAAAAAGTAAAGTCGTCAGGGTGGCCTAAAGTCGGTATCAGCCTATCAACAAGGGAGTCTATCCCCTTTTCACTAGCGCTAGACCAAAGATATTGTTTTATCGTCTGAGGTGGAGCACCACACCTACCATCAGCTCCTTACTTTACCGCACAGATCCCTGTGCTACTCATACGCTGAGTTGGCGAGGGTCGGTATCGTACTAGGAACCGTGTGGTTTCTAGCCGAACGCTCTAGCGACTGAGCTAACCCGGCCCTTTATTAGAAATGTAGAAAACTCAAACCCGACAAAGTGTATCACTTATTCTAATTTGTATTTGCAAATGTTTACATTCGAACCTTAAAAGCAACACTAATGATTTACACATAGTTATATGGTTTCAAGTATCCCAGTCTTTATTATATACGCACTCATATGGTTTCAAGTAACTATTCCTATCTATATATTCATACTCCTGTTCTTTAATCTTCCGTCCGTTATCATCTGGTAACACCCTCTGGTTAAAAATGAGACCGTCTAAAATCCCCCCAGATGAAAGGAAAAAATATAAACCCAGATTGACGTCAGTCACGAGAAATAAGAATTCGATGGATAAGCAGCACCAGATAATCAGGATTGACATTTTTGCATTTCATCTTGGACGATTTGGACAGACTCATTTTTGGCCAAAGGGTATTGAAACATGATAACGGTTGGAAAATTAAGGAACACCAGTATTTGGCACTGTGGGAAAAGTAATCCACTTGGGAATTGTGCGAGAAATTCTATTTTCACCATAAATGGCATATGCAGAAGTCGAACCTTAGCAGCAACACTAATAATTTACACATAGTTATATGGTTTCAAGTATCCCTGTCTTTATTATGCACGCACTTTCACCTACGATTGGTCAATGATCTTTTATAAAGTTTACACTACAAGAAAGTCACTTGTGTCATTATGAAGGATTTCCGGTAAGTAATCATTACAGTAGTATAAAAGTAGAAGACACAAGCCTAACAAAGTGTATCACTTATACTAATTTGTATATGCGACGGCCATTACTGATGCTGCTACGGCTATGGATATAGTCAGAGTGTAGCTGAGAGTGGAATTATTTAAGCGATCTACTTTCTTGTCCGAAGGAGTTTTCCTTAGTAAACCAAGTACTTACTTACAAATGAAAACTCTTTCAGAAAACTCATTAACGCCTTTCAAGTTGATAACATGAAAAAATGTTCGAAAACTTGAAAGAAAAAAAAACAAAAAACAATAAGGATTCCATTATTTTTAACTAAATTTCTTTGAATATATATATATATATATATATATATATATATATATATATATATATATATATATATATATATATATATATATATATATATATATATATATATATACATATATATATATATATATATATATATATATATATGAGGAAGAATGAATACAGAAAAGAAAGAACAGAATGGATAATAAAATATGAATTTAATCAATATCACTTACACATGTGTTTCGGTCAGTTCATTTGACACATGTGTAAGTGATATTGATTAAATTCATCTTTTATTATCCATTCTGTTCTTTCTTTTCTTTATTCATTCTTCCTCATATTGTCGATTCATTTCCAATTTCCATTTGTACATATATATATATATATATATATATATATATATATATATATATTCCATTGTCTTTAACAATACCTGCTTAAATGATATATAATAATTATCTAACCACATTTGTTATATATAATATATATATATATATATATATATAACAAATTTGGTTGGACAATTGTTACATATCATTTAAGCAGGTGTATTGTTAAAGACAATGGAATATTTCTTCATTATGATCTTTAAGTCTTCTTGTTTTTCGTATTTTTGGAACCAGATGATAGAGAAAGTATACCATAATTTTAACCAAGCACTTTAACCACGTCACTGGTAGCCTTCAGGAGGATTATTGGTTGGACACACACACACACACACATATATATATATATATATATATATATATATATATATATATATATATAATCAATGGTAATATTATGGATTTACACTCATAACTTGAAGTTTCATGGTAATGCAATCATCAGATGAGTCCAATGGTTGAGATCTTAAAAACCAGGACTGGTTTTTAAGATCTGAACCATTGGACTCATCTGATGATTTCTTCACCATGAAATTTCAAGTTATGAGTGTAAATCCATAATATTACCATTGATTATAAATCTGCTCTGCTTTATTAGCATTGAGCACCTTTTTCATGCCAATACTTTTCTCATTTTTTTATTCTCTATTCATTATATATATATATATATATATATATATATATATATATATATATATATATATATATATCGCCAACTCAGCACATGTATAAAACAGATTGGATAATTTGATATGTGTGATAAATCAATACCTGGGAGCTCCACTACAGTAAAAACAGTCTTTCTGGTCTAGGAAAAAGGGGATAGACTCCCTCGCTGTTCGTCTGATACCGACAATAGGACACCCAGTAGACTGTAGTTTTACTACTCCTACATCTGCTATAAGATAATCAGTGTCTAGCTGAGGGTTTTGTTACTTCGTTAACTGAATTGCTCTTGAAATAATTGTCCGTTTTGAGTGCAACGCTTTCAACTCATATTGGTCAATCAGACTTTTATACTTTGTACTACAAAAAAGTCACGAGAAAAAATCCTCCACATTAAGATATAAAGGATTTCTCTTAAGTAATCTCTACACTTTTATAAAGTAGAAAACACGAACCTAACAAAATGTTGCACTTATTCTAATTAGTATTTACAACGGTTTACATGAGAACCCCAGCAGCAACACTAATAATTTGGTTTGGTTTGTTTTGTTTTACGGCATATCAACCTCAGTGGGTCATTTAATGCCGATAAAGTTTTGAAATAAATCAATTCTTAATGGATAATACAATTTTTTTATAAATACATTTTTCTATTTAACCCATAGTTGGGACCCTAACAGGTACTACCACTCCGGGTCAGAGTGGTCCAGAAAGCAATGGTGATGAAGGGGTTCTCCACATTCCCCAAATCTCCAAAACTGGAATCTCACCATCAGATAGAGTTTAATGTCATTCCCAGGACATGAAGACCCGCAGCCACCGCCTTCTAGCACCTATATGATAAAAAGGGGTTGGGGCTTGCCATAAAGGCAATAGGGTTGGGAAAATCATATAGGTGCTAGGGCTTGACGTGACCAGCCGATTGATCGGAGGGGGCCTCTCCGACCGCCCGTCTAGCCCAAGATAGGGCCAAAGTGGAGTATTGCATGTCATGAACTGCTCATCCACCTGGGCTCTATCCTTAAGCATCACGGGTCGCCACCCATGACCAACAGGTGGCCCCATTGGGGGAGTCTTACCCCTCTGCAGACAGGGCGGACTAATAATTTAGACATACTTTTATAGTTTCAAGAACAGAGGTATCTTGACTTACAGGTTTAATTTGTTCCTGTCGTAACTCAATTTCCTCGTATATCCAATGAATTTCCCCGTCGGCTGAGGCTGTAGAATACACCGACTGCACCTCTGTAGAAATGTAAACCCCACTCTTAAAAAGGCTACCTGTAGGCCGTGGGTGGCGACCTGTGATGCTTAAGGACGGAATCCTGGTGACTGGGCAACATCCCACTTTGAATTAGATGAGCGGTCAGAGAGGTCCCCTTTAATCACTAAGCCCTAGTGCCTATATGATTGCCCCAATATTGCTGCTCTTATGGAAAACCTCCATCCTTTTTATCATATGCGCTAGAAGACCGTAGCTGAGGGTGTTTTAGTTGCTGGGTATGACGCTAAACTGCATCTAGTGGTGATGTTCCAATTCTGGCGCTCTGGAGAATGTGGAATAACCCTAGATCGCCATTACTCCCATATCCATAATATAGTGTGTTGTACCGGCCGTTCCTACAGTGGAGAATATACACCGGTTCTCACTATAAATAGTGAGACACAGAGTGAAAAGGTTGTATTGTTACCGTTAACGGCAAGCTAGCCGTTCCTGTACCATTATTGTAAATACACTTGTCTTATTTTACCCTACCTCGACTTGACTTCTTTTTTTACTGTTGAATTAACATCACAACAATTATTATTATTATTATTATTATTATTATTGCTGTTGTTGTACCGGCCATTCCTACAGTGGAGAATATACACCGGTTCTCACTATAAATAGTGAGACACCGAGTGAAAAGGTTGTACTGTTACCGTTAACGGCAAGCTAGCCGTTCCTGTACCATTATTGTAAATACACTTGTCTTATTTTACCCTACTCGACTTGACTTCTTTTTTTACTGTTGAATTAACATCACAACAATTATTATTATTATTATTATTATTATTATTATTATTATTATTATTATTGTTGTTGTACTGGCCGTTCCTACAGTGGAGAATATACACCGGTTCTCACTATAAATAGTGAGACACCGAGTGAAAAGGTTGTACTGTTACCGTTAACGGCAAGCTAGCCGTTCCTGTACCATTATTGTAAATACACTTGTCTTATTTTACCCTACCTCGACTTGACTTCTTTTTTACTGTTGGATTAACATCACAACATAGTGGTAGTACATCTATGGATCAAAAAGATCAAAAGTAATTTTTTTAAAAATTGAATACACAACAAGACTGAATAAATCTTCGTAATAAAATAACCCACGAGTTGACATGCCTTAAAATCTAACCAACCTCAACTGACCCAGCACGTTTTTTTATTCTTTCATAATCTTCTTGAATCCCGCTATGAGTATTGTCATTTGTAGAATATGTTACGGTTAAAATGAGTTTAAAAAGATCTGTTTAAAAAATGAGTTTACCGCCCTGTCGGTTGGGGCGTTAGAATGCACCAACTGCACCTCTGCAGAGGGGTAAGACTCCCCCAATGGGGCCGCCTGTTCGCCGTGGGTGGCGACCCGTGATGCCTAAGGATAGAGCCCAGGTGAATGAGCAATTCATGACTTGCAATACTCCACTTTGGCCCTATCTTGGGCTAGACGGGCGGTCGGAGAGGCCCCCTCAGATCAATCGGCTGGTCACGTCAAGCCCTAGCACCTATATGATTTTCCCAACCCTGTTGCCCTTATGGCAAGCCCCAACCCCTTTTTATCATATCGGTGCTAGAAAGCGGTGGCTGCGGGTCTACATGTCCTGGGAATGACGTTAAACTCTATCTGATGGTGAGGTTCCAGTTTTGGAGGTTTGGGGAATGTGGAGCTCCCTTTCATCACCATTGCTCCCTGGTCCACTCTGACCCGGAGTGGTTGTATCTGTTAGGGTTCCATCTATGGGTTAAATAGAAAAATGTATTTATAAAAAAAAGTGTATTATCCATTAAAAAATGATTCATTTTAAAACTTTATCGGCATTAAATGACCCACTGAGGTTGATATGCCGTAAAACAAAACAAACCAAACCAAACCAAACCAAAAATGAGTTTATAAAACCAAAAGCCCAATAAAAATGAATAAAACAAAAACGTCTTTGGCATAACATAATCCGAGGGTTAACATGCCGTAAAATCCAACCAACCAACCAACCAAGCAGACCCTTTTGGATAATATCTTTTTTAAGTGGCTGAATTCATATTGGCGTACTTTGCTACTTGACTTTGCAAGCTCCCGTGGTACGTCCAAATTCTGGCAATATAATTCTTATCTTCTCTCAATCCGAGCTCTTCATTCGAATTGTAATTTATCTTTCTTGTTAGGCTCATTAGCCTGTTTTCTACACCTCATCCTCTTCTGTCTGGCAGTCTGACAAGATGGGGGCATTGGTCGGGGGTTGGGAAGGGTGATTTTCAGTTTCAAGTTGTCGTCCCGGTTCGCGAAATTTCCAACTGTTAATTGGTTGAAGATAAGCGACTACTTGAATGGTCCTCCAGGTGTCGCTAGGCGTCTCAGGGTCTTTAGAAAAGGACGGATTAATATGGTTTTGGGAAAAGCTAGATAGAACGATGGAAAGGTCCAGAAAGATTAAAAAGTTGAAGAGAAGGAATAGAAAGAGAGTAAAGTTGGAGAAAAGAAAAAGGGAAGGAAAGGAAAAAGAGTAATAAGAAAGGAGAGGTTAGAAATGATTGAGAAAGAGAGAGAGAGAGAGAGAGAGAGAGAGAGGAGAGAGAGGAGGGAAGGTGTGCATCTCGATATGGAAAAGGTAAAACGTAGGGAATGAAAGAATAGTGAAAAGGTAGAAAGGAAAAGAATGCAAGAATGAACGAGAAAAAGAAGAAAGGGAGAAAGAATTTAGAAGAAAGAAAGAAAGAAGAGTGTATAGAAGGATAGAGAACTGTAATAGAAAGAAAGAAAGGTGGAGACAGATAGATAACAGGAGAGAGAGAGAGAGAGAGAAGAGAGAGAGAGAGAGAGAGAGAGAGAGGGGGGAGAAAGAGAGAAGGGAAAAGGTAAGGGAATGAAAGAATTAGTGAAAACGTAGAAAAGGAAAAAATGCAGGAATGAACGAGAAAAAGAAAGAAAGGGAGAAAGGCATTTAGAAGAAAGAAAGAAAGAAAGAAAGAAAGAAGAGTGTATAGAAGGATAGAGAACTGTAATAGAAAGAAAGAAAGGTGGAGACAGATAGATAAACAGAGAGAGAGAGAGAGAGAGAGAGAGAGAGAGACAGACAGACAGACAGACAGACAGACAGTCAGACAGACAGAGAGAGAGAGAGAGAGAGGAGGAGAAAGAGAGGGATATGTATAGAAGGAGATAGAAAGAAAGACTAGGCAATTGTTAATGAAATTAGAAAGAAGATAATCTATCAAGAAATGAAGAAAAAAGAAAGAAAGAAAGAAAGAGGGAGAAAGAAAACTGTACATACGAAGAGAGAATAGATAAACAAAGAGAGGAAGAAAGAAAGAGAGAAAGCGAGAAAAGTATATAGAAGGAGAGAGTTTGGATAGATAAAAAAGGAAAGAAAGGTGTATGGATGGAGAAAGATGAAAGAAAGAAAAAGAAAGAAAGATAGATATATAGAGAGAAATGTGTATAAAAGGAGAGAAAAGAGAAAGAAGAGAAATGCGTATAGAAGGAGAAAAGAAAGAAAGAAAGAAAGAAAGAAAGAAAGAAAGGTGTATAGAGAGGAGAGAGGTAGAATGGACATGTATAGACAAAAGAAAGAAAGATAGAAAGAAAGAAAGAAAGAAAGAAAGAAAGAACGATAGACAGACAAATAGACAGAAACATATATAAGGTGCACAAAAGAGAGTGAATAAAGAAAAAATAAATAAAGAATGAATGAAGGACAACAAATTGATGCAATGAATGAAAAGAAGAAATTGGAGCAAGTCAAAAGAGTGGAGAAAAAGAAAGGAAGAGTGATAAAAAGGTAGAACGGAAAGAGTAAATTATATTCTAAATCAAGAAAGAAAGAAAGAAAGAAAGAAAGAAGAAAAAAGAAAGAAAGAAAGAAAGAAAGAAAGTGGTTGCAAATAGGGAGTAAAAAAAAGTAATTCAATAGGACAAAAAGAGTAATGAAAAGAAAGAGAGAAAAAAAGAAAGAAAGAAAAAAGGAAGAAAATTAAAACGGGAGGAAAAACAGTAATTAAAGTAGAAGAAAAAAGAAAAAAAAGAAAAAAAAGGAAGAAAATGGAAAAAAAAAAAAGTAATCAAAATAAAGAAAGAAGGAAGGAAATGAAGAAAGAAAGAAAGAGAGAAGGATGATTGTAGCACATTAAAAAGGAGGAAAGAAGAGTAATCAACGTAAAGAAAGAAAGAAGAAAAGAAAGAAAGAATGAATGAAAGAAAGAAAGAGAGTAAGAAGAGAATAGCACATTAAAAAGTGAGGAAAAAGAGGAATCAAAGTATTTTGGTTTTGTCTTGTTTTTACGGCATATCAACCTCAGTGGGTTATTTAATGCCGATAAAGTTGAAATAAATCAATTATTAATGGATAATACCATTTTTTATAAATACATTTTTCTATTTAACCCATAGATGGGACCCTAACAGGTACTACCACTCTGGGTCAGAGTGGACCAGGGAGCAATGGTGATGAAGGGGTGCTCCACATTCCCCAAACCTCCAGAACTGGAACCTCACCATCAGATAG
>CM042163.1:40360395-40367895 GCA_023376005.1 Doryteuthis pealeii
CCTTAAAACCACGTGACCTACTCGTAATGCAACACTCTTCAACTATCGCGGATTCAGGTCAATTAAGATTTACAATTTACACTTCAAGCAGTCTCTTAGTTTTTCAAAATGAAATATTCTCCTAAAGTAATCTCTACAGTAGTAGAAAAGTAAAAAAAAAGTAAAGTCGTCAGGGTGGCCTAAAGTCGGTATCAGCCTAACAACAAGGGAGTCTATCCCCTTTTCACTAGTGCTAGACCAAAGAGATTGTTTTTGAATCTGAGGTGGAGCAGCACACCTACCATAAGCGCCTTACTTGGCGAGGACCGGTATCGTACTAGGAACCTTGTGGTTTCTAGCCGAACGCTCTACCGACTGAGTTAACCCGGTCCATTATTATAAAAGTAGAAAACTCAAACCCAACAAAGTGTATCACTTATTCCAATTTGTCTTGGCAACTGTTTACATTCGAACCTTAAAAGCAACACTAATGATTTACACATAGTTATATGGTTTCAAGTATCCCCGTCTTTATTATATACGCACTTATATGGTTTCAAGTAACTATTCTTATCTATATATTAATACTCTTGTTCCTTAATCTTCCGTCCGTTATCATCTGGTAACACCCTCTGGTTAAAAATGAGACCGTCCAAAATCCCCCAAGATGAAATGCAAAAATATAAACCCAGATTGACGTCAGTCATGAGAAATAAGAATTCGATGGATAAGCAGCACCAGATAATCAGGATTGACATTTTTGCTTTTCATCTTGGACGATTTGGACAGACTCATTTTTGACCAAAGGGTATTGAAACATGATAACGGTTGGAAAATTAAGGAACACCAGTATTCGGCACTGTGGGAAAAGTAATCCACTTGGGAATTGTGCGAGAAATTCTATTTTCACCATAAATGGCATATGCAGAAGTCGAACCTTAGCAGCAACACTAATAATTTACACATAGTTATATGGTTTCACCTACGATTGGTCAATGATCTTTTATAAAGTTTACACTACAAGAAAGTCACTTGTGTCATTATGAAGGATTTCCGGTAAGTAATCATTACAGTAGTATAAAAGTAGAAGAAACAAGCCTAACAAAGTGTATCACTTATACTAATTTGTATGTGCGACGGCCATTACTGATGCTGCTACGGCTATGGATATAGTCAGAGTGTAGCTGAGAGTGGAATTACTTACGCGATCTTTTTTCTTGTCCGAAGGAGTTTTCCTTAGTAAACCAAGTACTTACTTACAAATGAAAACTCTTTCGGAAAACTCATTAACGCCTTTCAAGTTGATAACATGAAAAAATGTTAGAAAACTTGAAAGGAAAAAGAAAAAAAGAAAAACAATAAGGATTCCATTATTTTTAACCAAATTTGTTTGAATATATATATATATATATATATATATATATATATATATATATATATATATATATATATATATATTATATATATATATATTCCATTGTCTTTAACAATACCTGCTTAAAGATATATAATAGTTATCTAACCATGTGTTGAAAATCATATTTTTTTAACTTTTTCTTTCTTTCTTAATTCTAAATACTTTCGGAAATAAAATTCCATCATCAGATTTATAGAAAGTAGTAGGTGTTTTTTTATAGTACTTATCCCACGGCGATGTTGTAATCATCTTTTGTTTTAAGAACAATAAGGGATAAGTACTATAAAAAACACCTAGTACTTTCAATAAGTCTGATGATGGAATTTTATTTCCGAAAATATTTAGAATTAAAGAAAAAACGTTAAATAAATATAATTTTCAACACATATTGCTTTGTAAATTGCCTTCAAAAATCTTTATATTTTTATATACAGGGCGGACTAATAATTTAGACATAATAATTTAGACTAATAATTTAGACATACTTTTATAGTTTCAAGAACAGAGGTATCTTGACTTACAGGTTTAATTTGTTCCTGTCGTAACTCAATTTCCTCGTATATCGAATTAATTTCCCCGTCGGCTGAGGCTGTAGAATACACCGACTGCACCCCTGTAGAAATGTAAACCCCACCCTCAAAAAGGCTACCTGTAGGCCGTGGGTGGCGACCCGTGATGCTTAAGGACGGAATCCTGTAGACTGGGCAACATCCCACTTTGAATTAGATGAGCGGTCAGAGAGGTCCCCTTTAATCACTAAGCCCTAGTGCCTATATGATTGCCCCAATATTGCTGCTCTTATGGAAAACCTCCACCCTTTTTATCATATGCGCTAGAAGACCGTAGCTGAGGGTGTTAAGTTACTGGGTATGATGCTAAACTGCATCTAGTGGTGATGTTCCAATTCTGGCGCTCTGGAGAATGTGAAATAACCCTAGATCGCCATTACTCCCATATCCATAATATAGTGTGTTGTACCGGCCGTTCCTACAGTGGAGAATATACACCGGTTCTCACTATAAATAGTGAGACACCGAGTGAAAAGGTTGTACTGTTACCGTTTAACGGCAAGCTAGCCGTTCCTGTACCATTATTGTAAATACACTTGTCTTATTTTACCCTACCTCGACTTGACTTCTTTTTTACTGTTGGATTAACATCACACACTTTCTTTCTTTCTTTCCTTCTTTTCCTATTTTCATTATGTTCGATTGAAACAGATTAGCATTATCGCTTCCGCGCACTCATCCCTCTCTCTCTCTCTTTCTTTCTTTCTTTCTTTCTTTCTTCTACTCTCTTTCTTTCTTTCTTTCTTTCCTTCTTTTCCTCTTTTCATTATGTTCGATTGAAATAGATTGGCGTTGTCGCTTCCGCGCACTCACCTCTCTCTCTTTCTTGCTTTCTTTCTTCTACTCTCTTTCTGTTGTACCGGCCGTTCCTACAGTGGAGAATATACACAGGTTCTCACTATAAATAGTGAGACACCGAGTGAAAAGGTTGTACTGTTACCGTTAACGGCAAGCTAGCCGTTCATGTACCATTATTGTAAATACACTTGTCTTATTTTACCCTACCTCGACTTGACTTCTTTTTTACTGTTGGATTAACATCACAACATAGTGGTAGTACATCTATGGATCAAAAAGATCAAAAGTGATTTTTTTAAAAATTGAATACACAACAAGACTGAATAAATCTTCGTAATAAAATAACCCACGAGTTGACATGCCTTAAAATCTAACCAACCTCAACTGACCCAGCACGTTTTTTTATTCTTTCATAATCTTCTTGAATCCCGCTATGAGTATTGTCATTTGTAGAATATGTTACGGTTAAAATGAGTTTAAAAAGATCTGTTTAAAAAATGAGTTTACCGCCCTGTCGGCTGGGGCGTTAGAATGCACCAACTGCACCTCTGCAGAGGGGTAAGACTCCCCCAATGGGGCCGCCTGTTCGCCGTGGGTGGCGACCCGTGATGCCTAAGGATAGAGCCCAGGTGGATGAGCAGTTCATGACTTGCAATACTCCACTTTGGCCCTATCTTGGGCTAGACGGGCGGTCGGAGAGGCCCCCTCAGATCAATCGGCTGGTCACGTCAAGCTCTAGCACCTATATGATTTTCCCAACCCCATTGCCTTTATGGCAAGCCCCAACCCCTTTTTATCATATGGGTGCTAAAAGGCGGTGGCTGAGGGTCTACATGTCCTGGGAATGACGTTAAACTCTATCTGATGGTGAGATTCCAGTTTTGGAGGTTTGGAGAATGTGGAGAACCCCTTCATCACCATTGCTCCCTGGTCCACTCTGACCCGGAGTGGTAGTATCTGTTAGGGTCCCATCTATGGGTTAAATAGAAAAATGTATTTATAAAAAAAATTGTATTATCCATTAAGAATTGATTTATTTCAAAACTTTATCGGCACTAAATGACCCACTGAGGTTGATATGCCGTAAAACAAAACAAACCAAACCAAACCAAAAATGAGTTTATAAAACCAAAAGCCCAATAAAATTGAATAAAACAAAAACGTCTTTGGCATAACATAACCCGAGGGTTAACATGCCGTAAAATCCAACCAACCAACCAAGCAGACCCTTTTGGATAATATCTTTTTTAAGTGGCTGAATTCATATTGGCGTACTTTGCTACTTGACTTTGCAAGCTCCCGTGGTACGTCCAAATTCTGGCAATATAATTCTTATCTTCTCTCAATCCGAGCTCTTCATTCGAATTGTAATTTATCTTTCTTGTTAGGCTCATTAGCCTGTTTTCTACACCTCATCCTCTTCTGTCTGGCAGTCTGACAAGATGGGGGCATTGGTCGGGGTTGGGAAGGGTGATTTTCAGTTTCAAGTTGTCGTCCCGGTTCGCGAAATTTCCAACTGTTAATTGGTTGAAGATAAGCGACTACTTGAATGGTCCTCCAGGTGTCGCTAGGCGTCTCAGGGTCTTTAGAAAAGGACGGATTAATATGGTTTTGGGAAAAGCTAGATAGAACGATGGAAAGGTCCAGAAAGATTAAAAGACAGTTGAAGAGAAGGAATAGAAATAGAGTAAAGTTGGAGAAAAGAAAAAGGGAAGGAAAGGAGAAAGAGTATAAAGAAAGAAGAGGTTAGAAATGATGAGAGAGAGAGAGAGAGAGAGAGAGAGAGAGAGAGAGAGAGAGGGGGGAGAGAGAGAGAGAAAGAGAGAGAGAGAGAGAGAGAGAGAGAGAGAGAGAGAGAGGGGGAAAAGGTGTGCATCTCGATATGGAAAAGGTAAAAGGTAAGGGAATGAAAGAATCAGTGAAAAGGTAGAAAAGGAAAAGAATGCAATAATGAAAAAGAAAAAGAAAAAAAGGGAGAAAGGCATTTAGAAGAAAGAAAGAAAGAAAGAAAGAAAGAAAGAAAGAAAGAAAGAAGAGTGTATAGAAGGATAGAGAACTGTAATAGAAAGAAAGAAAGAAAGGTGGAGACAGATAGATAAACAGATATGTAAACAGAGAGAGAGAGAGAGAAAGAGAAATAGTGAGAGAGAGAGAGAGAGAGAGAGAGAGAGAGGAGGGAGGAGAAAGAGAGGGATTTGTATAGAAAGTGATAGAAAGAAAGAATAGGCAATTGTTAATGAAATTAGAAAGAAGATAATCTATGTAAATATCAAGAAATGAAAAAAAAGAAAGAAAGAAAGAGGGAGAAAGAAAACTGTACATACAGAAAGAGAATAGATAAACAAAGAGAGGAAGAAAGAAAGAGAGAAAGCAAGAAAGGTGTATGGAAGGAGAGAGTTTGGATAGATAAAAGGAAAGAAAGGTGTATGGATGGAGAAAGATGAAAGAAAGAAAAAGAAAGAAAGATAGATATATAGAGATAAATGTGTATAAAATGAGAGAAAAGAGAAAGAAGAGAAATGCGTATAGAAGGAGAAAAGAAAGAAAGAAAGGAAGGAAGAAGAAAGAAGGAAAGAAAGAAAGGTGTATAGAGAGGAGAGAGGTAGAATGGTCATGTATAGACAAAAGAAAGAAAGAAAGAAAGAAAGAAAGAAAGAACGATAGACAGACAAATAGACAGAAATATATATAAGGTACACAAAGGAGAGTGAATAAAGAAAAAAAGAAAAAAAGAATGAAGGAAGGACAACACATTGATGCAATGAATGAAAAGAAAAAATAGGAGCAAGTCAAAAGAGTGGAGAAAAAGAAAGGAAGAGTGATAAAAAGGTAGAACGGAAAGAGTGAATTATATTCTAAATCAAGAAAGAAAGAAAGAAAGAAAGAAAAAAAAAGAAAGAAAGAAAGAAAGAAAGAAATAGGGAGTAAAAAAAAGTAATTCAATAGGACAAAAAGAGTAATGAAAAAGAAAGAGAGAAAAAAAGAAAGAAAGAAAGAAAGAAAAAGGAAGAAAATTAAAACGGGAGGAAAAACAGTAATTAAAGTAGAAAAAGAAAGAAAGAAAGAAAGAAAGAAAGAGGAAAGAGGAAGGGGATGGAATCGAGTTAAAAAGGGAGGAAAAAGGTGTAATCAAAATAAAGAAAAGGAAGGAAATGAAGAAAGAAAGAAAGAGAGAAGGATGATTGTAGCACATTAAAAAAGGAGGAAAAAAGAGTAATCAACGTAAAGAAAAGAAAGAAGAAAAGAAAGAAAGAATGAATGAAAGAAAGAAAGAGAGAAAGAAGAGAATAGCACATTAAAAAGTGAGGAAAAGAGGAATCAAAGTATTTTGGTTTTGTCTTGTTTTACGGCATATCAACCTCAGTGGGTCATTTAATGCCGATAAAGTTGAAATAAATCAATTCTTAATGGAGAATACAATTTTTTATAAATACATTTTTCTATTTAACCCATAGATGGGACCCTAACAGGTACTACCACTCCGGGGCAGAGTGGACCAGGGAGCAATGGTGATGAAGGGGTGCTCCACATTCCCCAAACCTCCAGAACTAGAACCTCACCATCAGATAGAGTTTAACGTCATTCCCAGGACATGTAGACCCTCAGTCACAGCCTTCTAGCACCCATATGATAAAAAGCAGTTGGGCTTGCCATAAGGGCAATAGGGTTGGGGCAATCATATAGGTGCTAGGGAAATCAAAGTAAAGATAAGAAAAAAGAAAATGAAGAATAAAGAAAGAAAAATATAGAAAGAAAGAAAAAAATAAAGAAAAAATAAAGGAAGAAAAAAAAGCGTATGGCAAGATAAAACGGTACATAAACAAAATAGGGGTCCATAAAACGACCAAGTCAGCTTAGTGTCTTACATTGACATGAGTACGCCATGCCGGTCCGAATTCTACAATTGTTTCTAGTTAGGCAATATTTGAACACTGTTGGCTTTTTCACCATTAAGCTAATCACACCTTCCAAGACTATTACGCTAGACAATAGTTTTAGAATAAAGTAATTTAAAAGAACTGAGACTGCGTAAACAATCACAAATATTAGAGCAACAAGAAATGGCGACGGGTCTTCAACAAGAAACGCAAAAGGTGGGAACAGCAATTTAGGGAATTAAAATAAGGGAGGTGTTGCAGGGAACGTTTATGGGCGGGCGCTGGTCGACAGACTCGTAGGTCGGACTGAACCCTCCGTAATTGGCAAATCGTCTTTAACTGGTTGTTAATTATCGCCATGAATCTGAGCCAAGAAGGATTTTCGCGCCAAAACCGGCCAGCAGACGATAAATTACCCTTTTCAGATTTTCATTTGACCGCCATTTTCTTAATTCGTTTTTGATTTTGTCAAAGTCAACTCGTCATCGTCTACTCTTAGCTGTTATTGTCTTTCAAATGGGTTTTTATATTTTCTAATAATACATCCATTGTTCACTTGGTATTTTCCTACCTTCATTCTCTGAAGAGCTCCACATTCATTTGACCCTTTAATGTTCGTTGTCCAATTCCTTTTTTTTTATTTTCATGCCAAGGGATTAATCCTTTGTTTATCTCCAGCTAAGCGTAAATAATTCGGACCGGTTTAGCTCAGTTGGTAGAGCGTCCGACTAGAATCCATGAGGTTCGATATAATTCAATAACTAAAAATCAATCGATTTGCGGAAATCTTCCCAGGTCTTCATACATTTGTGTGTGAAAGAAAAGTGATAGTAAAATTCTTCCGGTTAAATCCTACTTA
>CM042163.1:40377895-40387895 GCA_023376005.1 Doryteuthis pealeii
GCAGAGCTGATAGGAAGGCCGCCCTGTGCGTGATTTGAAACCGGACTGCCAAGCTGACAGGCCGATATATATATATATATATATATATATATATATACACATCTGTCTGTCTGTCTGTCTGTCTGTCTGTCTCTCTCTCTCTCTATCTATATATCTCTTCTATCTCTCTCTCTCTCTCTCTCTCTCTCTCTATAATATATATATATATATATATATATTATATATATAATTTAGAATAGCATAGAGACAGAGCCAACAGTGCCTGGTGACTAACATTTTCTCTCTTATTAGATCATTAGTCTTATGAAGGAAAAAGAGACCGAGAAAGAAAGTATGTATCTACCCAAATCCTCCGATGATCACATATGCGCCGTTGCCTGTGTGTCTACGTTATCCTACCTTAGATATTGATAGTCAATCATTGATAGCATCCTTTTCTTTTTTCTTTATACATATACCAAACTTTATATATATATATATATAATATATATATATATATATAAAGTAAAGTAAAGTCGACGGGGCGGCCTAAAGTCGGTATCGGCCAGTCAGCGAGGGAGTCTATCCCCTTTTCAATAGCGCTAGACCAAGGAGATTGTTTTAGCATCTGAGGTGGAGCGCCACACCTACCATCAGCTCCTTACTTTACCGCACAGATCCCTGTGCTACTCATACGCTGAGTTGGCGGGGACCGGTATCGAACTAGGAACCTTGTGGTTTCTAGCCGAACGCTCTATTATAATGGAGATTGTGTGTTTTTCTGTCTGTAACCGAAACTATATTCCTACTCAAGTCACAATTCTCATAGTTATTGACATCACATTCTCCATGATTTTATTTTTATCTAAACCTCAATTATTAATAAAATTGTCTTACATTATTAATACTGTTAACTATATCTACATACTGACAACATGCAATTATATTTATATATACAACAAAATAGCGGTTTACAGTTTGAACGGGAAGGCTAATTTGCATATTAATATAAAAAATCGAATTTAACAAATATGTGTTTAGTATTATTGATTTCTAACTGTTTGGTTTTATTTTAATGAATATAAGCAAAAATCTCTTCAAATGAATCTTAAATGAAATCCATTAACAAGATAAAATAACTGTCATTTTATTCTTTACTTCCTCTTATAACTAAATACTTAAATTAGAAAAAATAACAATGAAAGACGAGAGTGATGGAAGAGTAAGTTTCAGTTGTTCCATTTTTTATTATACTCCCTCTGTTTCAAATCTTTTATTATACTCCCTCTGTTTCAAATCTTTTTATCTATATTCTTATTTAGTTTAGCCTTTCTAATTTAATACAATATTTTATTACATTAAAACTTAAATACTTGCACCCGGAGGGTGCATATATTTGCTAGTATATATAAAGTAAGTATGTAAAGTTGGCGGAGTGGCCTATTGTCGGTATCACCCGCTAACACTAGACCAGGAAGATTGATACTGCTGTGGTGGGGCCTCACAACTACCGTAAGCTCCCCACTTTACCGCACATATCAACTTACCCAATCTGTACTACTCATATGCTGAGTTGGCGGGGACCGGTATCGAACCAGGAACCTTGCGATTTCTAGGCGGATCTATTTAGCTACAATTGTTTTATTCACTTCGTTAATAGTCCTTGATTAATCAATTTCCTGATCAATTCATTACAACCCTGATGATCATTTTGTGGTGAAACTTAAGTACATTGTATATCTATATAAAGTAATGAATAAAATGAAAAATAAGACAAGCAAGACTGATTTATTAATAATTGAAAAATAAAATGTCGATGTTTAAACGTTTCGATTGTAATACACATATCAAATTTTCATCTGTAATTAAATATCAAATATTTATCTTCAAGTTTCTTCAGGGCAATTCAAAATATAGATTGTTCGTGTTTGCTTTTGTTTATTAAGTCTATATTTCGGCAACGTGAGGCACAGTTCGGCAGCTTCAGATATTTTGCCGAGGGCATCACGAACAAGTCTAGACTATGAGATACTGATCGCCTGATACTCCCCGAGTGATACTCGCTGGATTTGGAGCAAAACCTCACAATCCATGTTTTGTAGGCCCACCAGATCGTGGAGGTTCTTGTAACCCAAGCAAAATTTATTTGGCCGCCTGGTTACTGTATTGTGATTAACTGTGCCTTGATCTCTTGCACAGGCTAATTCCTCTGGTTACTTCCGCGTCGTTATGGTCCAGTTTGAACTAAACTAAACTAAACAGTATTTCGCAGGAAGAGGGATTTGTGTCGGAGGATGAGTTTCGTCAATTCAGCTAATGATAAGTCTATTCCATTTTTATTGTAAAGATAGAAAGAGAAGAAAAAGGACTTGCTACACATCAGAAAAATATAATAAAAAAGAAAGAAAGAGATTATGGGAAATATATACAGAGAGAACAAGAGCGAAACACTAATTGAAAAGATCAAATGAAGGTAAAAAGAAAGAAACCGTAAGAGAGAGAGAGAGAGAGAGAGAGAGAGAGAGAGAGAGAGAGAGAGAGAGAGAGAGAGAGAGAGAGGGGGAAGGGCAGAAAAGAGTGAGAGAGAAAGTGTTAAATCGAAATTTATATAATTTTTACATATTGAACAAATGTAATAACTCTTTAAAATATAGGTACGTACGGGTACGTACATCGTTACTTAACACCTGAGTGATTTTCTAGTTGCTCCTTGCTTATATACGATATGGCCCAGTTCGAACTCGTAAAGCCTAAGCTTCCGAATTAAATCAATAAAATAAGATAAAATTTATAAACATGGCCGATATTTAATCCTTATTACTTTTTTCCGGGTGACCGACAGTAGTAAGATTAAAAATTCGACACAAAACCTCATCACACGGAAAGGTTAGGGCGTAAACCCCGAAAACAAATCGAGAGCTGGAGTCACTGAAGTGGTATGAAGCTGAAATCCATTACTATTCAACAAATCCTGTGACACCATCGTTGCCAAACTGCATTGGTTCCTTACCTTTCCTTTGGATGACAGCAGCAGTGTGGAGAGAGGGGATTTGCTGCTTGGACAACAGCTCATCCTCTATATGAACCCACCCTGGCTATTTAGAAAAGAAAAATGAAAAAATGGACACGACTCCATCGTCTCTCGTAGACGGAACGATGCCAACAACATATAATTATCAAATTATTATACATTGAGCTCTCCTTATAGACAACAAATTTTAATATGTCTATATTTAAAAAGTCCTAAATTGAATCCTTCCCACCAACAATTTAAGTAGCCATTTACACACACAAACACACACACGCACACTCACACACACACACACGCACTTATATATTATATAATATATATATATATATATATACATATATATATATATATATATATATATATATATATATATATGGGGGTGTAAAATTAGGTATACAACAGTATCACACAGATGAAATTAGTAGCATATTATCTGAAATGTCCCTATTTTGTAAAATTTTGGTGTCAGTCGCCATATTTAATTGTGACTAATAATTAACGTTATTATTAATAATTATCATTGTTATTACACGTATATGTAACATTTGTTTGTTTACTAAATGCAATAAATATTGTATGTGTTTTTTTATAACTGTATACCTACTTTTACATCTCTGTATATATATATTATATATATATATATATATAATATATATATATATATATATATTGCATGTATTTGAATTGAAATCTCCACACCGGGTGGTGAGCCTCAACCTTGCACGTTCATCTGTACAGCTTTCAAATATCAGGGAGTGAAGCAATACATAACGTGTCGTCGCACCAACTACCATGACACTACCAACCACATCTTTAATTCCGATATATAAGAATATAGATACTTTGAATCCTATCTAATAGGATATACATTTAGCTAGATATACAGGAATGATATTTCTTTATATATATTATATATATATATATATATATATATATAATATATATATATATATATAGAGATAGATAGATAGATAGATAGATAGACAGTAATGATACTTTAGATCCTATCTATAGGAAGATAGATAGATTCTGCTTTGTGTTGTGAGGTAAAATTTGAGGTACAAGTGAAATTCAGATGGGTAGAATGATAGTGTGGTCACCTCAGTTAAATAATAAACCATTCTATTTTTATTGTGGAGTAAGAAAGGGAAGAAAAAGGACACGCTACACTCCATAAAAAATTGATAGGAATGAAATAAAAAGCTAAACGAGACTTGGGAAAAGAACGGGTGAAGAGTGTGGAAGTGAAAACACTAATCTGTTTCATTGAAATCGAAAAAAAATGAAAAAAGAAAAAAAAGAAATTGAGATAGATAGATTGATATATATATATAGTGAGAGAGACAGACAGGTACATATCAGAGCGCTAAATGAACTGCTGCGGCCACCTGTCGTAAACAGCATAAACTACTCTTGGTACAAACGAATATCGAATATTATTTCAAATTATATTCACTTACATTTAGTATGCATTGAAATGCCAGTAATTAATGACCCATGAATTGTTGTTTTGTCTTGTTTCTTTTGTTCATGTCTGTAATATAATTCTCGCCTGCCGTGCGGTAAATATTCGTGTATTAAAAATGGCGACTCATTCCGAATTTCCGGTTAAAACACAGACCAGATACAAATTGAATCCTGGGGCGAAGAATGAAAACATTTTTTAAAAAGAAAATGGAAAAATGAACTAATAATAATAATAATAATAATAATAATAATAATAATTGATGTTGAGATATAAATTAGGGAGAGTGAGTTTTTTTTAAGTAAGCAGAGATGGGAGAAATTGAAATTTTGAAATTTGTAGAAAGAAATCCAACGAAAAATGGAAGGACAATCTGTACGAAAAATGATAAAAAGTATTAAGATTAGGAAAAAAAAATGACCTATGGCAGTAAGAAAGGGAAGATGGCAGAGAGAGAGAGAGAGAGAGAGAGAGAGAGAGAGAGAGAGAGAGAGAGAGAGGAGGAGGGGGGGGGATCTGCGTAAAATTAATAAGTGACCGAGTGTAAGTATTGGAATACAAAAACTCAGAAAAATAGCAACAATAATTTCGGTTCGGAATTTCAAGAAAGACTTCCATGTCAGCATTAGCGATTAATATATATATATATATATATATATATATATATATATATATATATATATATTATAATGGAGAATTGGTGTTTTTGTGTCTGTAACTGAAACTATGTCACTGTTTACATCACAAACCCCGAGGAATTGAGTAAGTTTATCAATGAGTATTCAATTTATTGTCATAATCCTCAATACATAGAATTGGAATATGCAACATTAAACGATCCATATTGTTTTTAAAATAGGTTTTGATAAATAAGTTAAGTAAGTCGTTGGGGTGGCCTTATGTCGGTATCAACCAGACAGTGAGGGAGTCTATCCCCTTTTCACTAGCATATATATATATATATGCAGTGAGTAAAAAATTAATGCCATTTTCTTTATTCTATTTGAAGTTTATTATAAAACTAAGGTCTACATTGATTCCCTAACGAAGATCAGAGCAAGAATCCCACGAGTAAAATCCAAATTTCCAATCGACAATGTCTTTCTTCTGCCTGACAATGCTCGACCACATACAAGCATTAGGACAAGGGAGAAAATTGCCTCATTCGGATGGACAACTTTACCGCATCCTCCATACACACCAGTCTTATCGTTTTCAGACTATCATCTCTTCGGCCCCATAAAAGAGGGTTTGAGAGGCAAACATTATTCCAGTGACGGGGAAGGGAAATCTGTTGTAATGAAGTGACCCAAACAACAGTCAACAGAATTTTACAGGACAGGGATACATGCTCTCATTCAAAGGTAGAACATTGCTATTGAGAGAAACAGTGACTATGTGGAGAAGTAGAGATGTGATTCACAAAAGACTAGGTTCATTTTGTTGTATGATACATGTTCCTGTGTTGGTCATCATATCACTCCGAAACATAATTAATGGCATTACTTTTTGACTCATCCTCGTATATGTTATATATATATATATATATATATATATATATATATACGCTAAACAAGCAAAAAACAACTTTAGCATTATAACATTCCATCTCGTGAACACGCTTCACGTTTGTATAAACGCTAAAAAAACTACTGGATTTTAAAATCTCAACCATTTGACTCATCTGAAAATTGCGTAAGCATGAAACTTATAGTTATGTTTATAATATCCATAATATCATTATTATTGATTGTAAACTTGCTCTGCTTTATTAGCATTGAGCACCTTTTTTATGCCAATACTTTTCTCATTTTCACATTTATTCTCTATTCATTCTCTCTCTCTCTCTCTCTCTCTCTCTCTATATATATATATATATATATATATATATATATATATACTCAAACACACATGCACACATACACATACACATACGTATACACAGCACACATATATATGTTAGGGTAGCGTGGACATGAATTCAACGGCACTTGTTTACTGATAGTTTCTCACTTTTGTGATTTTCCGCGATATTGAGCACTGTTTACTATTAATATATCATCATATATATATATATATATATATATATATATATATATATATATATATGGTATGTCAAAAAGTATCGAGATTCAAGCTGTATTACCAAGATAGGAATGAATGATGAATATAACGTTAAGTTATTTCAGAATAAAAGGTGTGCCAAAAATACACCCTTGAACTCGTCACTTTTATGACACACTTTGTATTCAGGAAAATAAAATCAACGATCCATTCATTGTTCATTTCTATCTTGGTAAATATATCTTCAATCTCGATACTTTTTTGACACACATTATATATATATTCGGCTAGAAACCACCACAAGGTTCCTAGTTCGATACCCGCCCTCGCCAACTCAGCGTATGAGTAGCACAGAGATCTGTGCAGTAAAGTAAGGAGCTGATGGTAGGTGTGGCGCTCCACCTCAAGCGCTAAAATAATCTCCTTGGTCTAGTGCTAGTGAAAAGGGGATAGACTCCCTCGCTGCATGGCTGATACCGACATTAGGCCGGCCCAACGACTTTACTTACTTATATATATGGTTTACTGATATATTCTACATTTTTCAGACTTACTGCACGACAGTATGAGAGTAGGCAAACAGTTTGTTTTGATATGGCGATAGCCGACAATTTTTGGGAGAATATGTGCTTAATTGAAGTCATACCTAATCTGAAAATTAATTAGTTGATAATTAATGAATTAGGCGAATATATCTGTTCAAATGTAAGGCGTAAACAAATCGAGAAAAAGTCAATATCTGTATGTACATTTCTGCCTATTATGCCTCATCAGCAAAGTTATAGACAGGGAGCGGCTTTGTGTGTTATTCGAACCCTACCTGCCAGGCTGTCAGGCGGGGATTCTAACCATTACACTAGCTGGTTTAACCATATTTCTCGTTTTGTTTTTAAACTGATATATCCTACATTTTTTAAGACTTACTGCACGACAGTATGAGAATATATATATATATATATATATATATATATATATATATATATATATATATATATATATATATATATATATATATAAAGAGATAGATAGATGGATTGATAGATAGATAGATATACTGATTTCTAGGAAGGAAGGGTTAAAGTAAAAAACATATAAGCGTATATGTGAGAAGCATGACCGATGATGGAATACATTTGCCTGTCAGTGGGTTTGGCCCACGAAAACGGCCTGGGAATTCCTTCAGGCTTATTGCCAGAAATTCGATCGTATTCTTGGAGAAGCCAGAAGAATTTTTTGGTAACTTTTGAAGAGCGTAATCAATGTGAAACATGGTCATGCACACAAATGTTGCCCCGGAACATATTTCCAGTGCTGTTCAGTTGGTTAACAGCCAGAAACCATACATAAATACACCAGTTTATATATATATATATATATATATATATATATATATATATATATATATTCTTGTGGTTTTTACATGTATATCTTGACAAAAATATCTTGTTTCTGGCATGCCGCAATTTTGAGAATTAAGAGAATGGCGAGATAAATAACAAACCCCTGGTAGTTTTAAGTAAATCATGTATCTTGGCGCCTAAATGCCGCCTTCAATTGTCAGTTAAGCTTGTCGAGTACATATAATTAGTACTATAATTAATGTGTTTATTTGTTTAATGGCACATCAACCTTCGAAGGTTATTTAATGCCAAAGCCATTTTTGTAGAAAAACAGTTATGGTACTATTTAACCCAGGGGTTCTCAACCGGGATCCTCATGGACTCATTTACTGGGGGCCCACACAGACCCCCTCTCCCACCGCCTAATATGTTTCCGTCAACTCAGCGCGTGAGAAGCACATATATTTAAAATAAGGAAATAAACTAGTCTCGCGCTAAAGTTTCTATATTATCCACCTCCTTCAAGAAAGGGGTCAGCCAATGACTAAATTATCAATGTCTTATCTTATTATAATGGAGATTGTGTGTGTGCCTGTCTGTACCCAAAACTATGCCACCACCAATGTCAAACCTCCCTTAGTTATTGACATTATATTCTCAATGGTTATCAAATAATCACTATTTAATCTTAGTTAGCATCTTATTTATCAACAATATCTCTATTAGATAATAATATTAATTATAAATTTTAACGGCAAATATTACAAATTAGGTGATTATTTCCGAAAGGGGTGTATTGCCTGCGTTTGTAGGGAAATTGGCACTGGCTGTTCCATAACAGGATGCTCCATGGGAAATATAAACGGTAAGTTGCAACATCGCTCTCTGTAGATGAAATATTGCTACCTGGGTATGTGAACTGGTTTAATAATTTCAGAGGTTTGCCATCCAATATCGAGATAGTTCTAGGTATCAACAAAATGTGTCTCGATTTTTACATTAGACACGAATTATAATTAAACAAATTAATAATTTAAGATCAATTTTTTGTTTTTGTCAAAAAGATGTAACATAATGAGCATCAGTAAAAGAGCTAAATAATATTAAATATGTAATTTATTTTGTATATATTTTAAATATTAAATCATGTAAACGATTTGACGAAAACGGGTGCTTTTGTGTGAAGTAAATTACGTACTAAAACAAACGCGTGATTAAGATTTTAAAACACTTATAACAGTTTCTTCTAAGAAATCAATAAAAAAACATTAAATACACTATGTACTGAAAAATTACTAACTTTTTGATATTTTATTTAAATGAAGTATCTTTTTTGTTCCAAACACACAGAAAAATCTATGGGTACAAAAAAAAAATGAATCTTGCGTTTTTTGTTATCAAAAGTCAGCGAGAAAAATGTTTAAAAAATTGATTGATTGGGATTGATAAACAAAAAAACAAAAAACAAAAAAGGAAAGCCTATTGCTCTTATGACAAGCCGCTACCCTTTTTATCATATGGGTGCTAGAAGGTGGTGGCTGAGGGTCTTCATGTCCTGGAAATGACGTTAAACTCTAATAGTTTATAATTAATATTTATTTTTTATCAACAATATCTCTATTAGATAATAATATTAATTATTAATTTGCCTCAAAACAACCCATATCATTAATGTGTTTAAAATCTTGCGATGTGTGTTATATATTGTTGTATACTCTCTTTCCTTACTTCTATTATTCTTCTGCTCATCTTTGGTATCTTACATTCTTCTTCTAGCGTCTGGACTTCGTATTTCTCTGTTCTTGTTGATTGGTCGTCCTTAATTCATTTCTTCTTCTAGGTCAGTCTTGTTGCCAAGACATTCATCAACCACAAAACCATATTATCTATTTAAACCTTTATTTACTTAACTAAACATATTTCTCTAACTAACACAACGCGCGTGTGCAATGAGCCCCAGCTAAAACAGACATATCTTCTCTGCCTGGTGACCAAGCTGGAACTGAAGACCCAACCAGGTCCCACGTGACATCACGTATTTCGCGGGCTTTCTGTACTATTCCATGGAAAGTCCCGCCCGTGATATGAAAAGGGGCAATCCCTTTAGAAATACAGGGAGTT